>JASPKZ010005709.1:270000-790000 GCA_030220185.1 Diploptera punctata
GGTTAATATTTGTATAGAGAAGGCCTTCAGTGCCATTGTAGATGCTGGTGATGGATAACTTCCGAAAGGCCTACATTTTTAATGGTTGACTATGTTCTAGAAGTAGAAGTTATATTTGAGGAACGTCTTGACACAACAGGTACGAATTTTATAATTTTAATATTTTAGATGAAGATTGACTTGATCGATGGATTTTTCTATTCTAAAAAATACAGTGAACCCGCCCGGATTAGAACCCGCGGCCCTCGGGAATAGAAGCAATCAACATAAGCACAAGACCACCATGGCCGATACACACACACACACACACACACACACACACACACACATATATATATATATATATATCTTCTACTTCTTCTTCTTCTTCTTCTTCTTCACTTCATGGGCTAGGCATAAATTGCCTGTTCCGCCTCACAGTTGTTCTGTCCATCTTTTCACTGGCCTTCCTACATTCCTTGAACCTGTTAACATTCATTCTTTCCACATGTGTAAGCCATTTCTCTCTATATTCTCTGATTTTCTCATTCAATGGATATATATTTAATTCTGTTCTTATATCTTCATTCCTTATCCAATCCAATCTTGTGCAGCCTTTTGTTCTTCTAAGGAAGTTCATTTCTGTGCTTTGTACACACACACACACGTATATATATATATATATATATATATATATATATGTCTTAAGAGACCCTTGGGGTAGTAGGAGGTTAAGGCTCCCACTTTTTCTAGACAATCGACACTTGGTGTTAGCCTGGTTATCAGTCCTGCGTGGCGGCCGCCTTTACCCCCAGAAATAGCGTTTGGTACTCATTTCCGTTAGAGGCTGAGTCGACCTCAGGGCCATAACGCCGCCAGATGGTTTGGATCAGTTTAAAAATCCTGACCCCACCGAGACTCGAAATCTCGACCTTCCGGCTTGTAGCGTAGTAACCCAACCTTTACAATTAAATGAAGAAAATAAATACGAGAAGTAGATTATACAGGGGATGATTGGAAAACATTAGCTCAGGATAGGGATGTATGGAGAGCTTATGTCATGAACTTACGGGTTCGATAATGCCAGTGAGTTAATACATACTCCATAAACCTGGACCATAAATTGGATGTCCTGAGGAATTCGGTTAGTTTCCGCAGTTCCTACGCGACGGATTTTTATTCAATAAACATTGACTATGCACACTACATAAAATAAATAATAAAACTTGAATAATATATGTTGTAGTTTGTATGAACACGTGTCGGTCATCAAGGAAAACGCATCTTGTACATGTTGTAGCTAATTAAGATGTGCACGCCATCGCTCGGCGCATTAACGAACTTTGTTTTTCGAAATGTCCGGGTTCCCTGAGGGGCCATACGTCGGGGCGTAATGGTCCAAAGCCCACCCCCTTCCAAACTTCTCCCTTTCCCGTCCCCAGACGCTCATCAGACCGCTACAGTTTCGCTAGTTTAACTTATCTCCCGCCAGGCAGCGCTGGGGATAGGGGGGGATAGGGTTAGTAATGAATGTCACGCAACAATGAAACTCCCGATTTTCTTGTGATCGGAATTTGTCTTCAGGTGAATATCCAATTCCATCCATCTTTAAGCCTTAAATTGGCAATGTATCCTATAGGAAACGTGAAATGATTTAATGTATTTGTTATTTTTAATCAAACAAAATTAAAATTTATAAAACAATGGCTGTCCCTGTCCTTTTGTATGGGAGTGAATCTTGGATTACCACTACCAAACAAGAAAGTAAAATCCAAGCAGCCGAGATGAAATTTTTAAGAAGAGTAAAAGGCTGCACTAGAATGGACCAGATTAGAAACGAGGATATCCGTGAAGAACTGCAGATCTACTCCATAAAAAACAGATATTTAACAACAAGTATAGTAAAGTATTCCCACAACAGGCCTCAGGAGTCCCTTGGGGTAGTGGGAGGTTAAGGCTCCCACTATTTCTAGACAATCGGCACTTGATGTCAGCCGGGTTGTCAGCCCTGCGTGACGGCCGCCTTTACCCCAGAACAAGCGTCTGGTACTCATTTCCGTTAGAGGCTGAGTCGAACCCAGGGCCATAGTGCCGCCAGAAGGTTTGGGTCAGTTTAAAAATCCTGACCCCACCGGGACTTCAACCCTCGACCTTCCGGCTTGTAGCTCAGTGCCTTAACCACTACGCTACGGCGTGCCGATACAGTGGAAGTAACATGTAGAAAGAATGGAAGAAGGTAGATTACCAAATAAAATCTTGCATTATTTTCCAAGAGGGAGAAGAGATGTCGGACGTCCTCGGAAGAGATGGTCTTAGATCTATTAGTGAAGAGGGAACAGGCAACTCTTGCCTAAACCCGGAAGTGAAGAAGAAGAAGAAGTTATTTTTAATAAAACAGAAGAAAACGAACGAGAAGGAACTACCTAAAGTGTGTGTCGAATTACACAATAAACCAGATAGGCCTAACAGTAGTTATACATGATTTTGTTTTCACTGCTGTCCGCCACATTTAAATAACTAACACGAGAAATTTGTGTTTTGCCAATTTAAGGGATAGTCAGTACATAATTTAAATTTGATAGCCCAGAAATATTCAATAGAAGTATCTACCAATAAAATTAAAATAATGGTATTTTGTGGAAAATCCCCAATACCAAGCAAAATGTGTTTAAATAACAAAATTTTAGAGAGAGTTAATGAGTTTACTTATTTGGGATATAAACTCTCTTTTGCTGAAAATTTGGATTTATCAGAGAAAATTGTGAAATTCAACAAATCAATGGGAATCATTAATAGAGTTTAAAACCTTCATTAGTGCAAAAATCAATTCGTACTCGTCTTTATCAAATAATAGCTCGACCAGTCCTATGTTATGGGAGTGAAGCGTGGACTGTAAGGACGAGAGATGAAAGCAGACTAACAGCTTGTGAGATGAAATTTATGCGCCGAACAGCTGGCTACACCAAATGGGATCCAAAGAAAAATGTAGAAATCCTTCAAGAATTTAATGTGTCACCAATACTGGACTACATCTCCAGATATCAGCTAAACTGGAAGGAACATGTCTCAAGAATGGCTAGATCCAGGATCCCCAAGGCAATAATGAACTACTGTCCAAATGGGAAACGGTCACTTGGTCGACCTATGAAAAGATGGCACGAAAACCGCTTTCTCAGGCCGTAACAGTTCTTCTAGGACTAATACCTGGCTGGATGATGATGATGATCTAATTAACACTCAATTTTACTTACTTACTTACCCACTGGCACTATCGAACCCGTAGGTTCATGGCCGCGCGGACATAAGCTCTCCATACATGCCTATCCTGAGCTAATGCTTTCCAATCATTTTTTGTATAATCTACTTCCCTCAAATCACAGTTAATGTTATTCTCCCACCTCATTATTGGTCTACCAACTGGGCGTTTTCCCTCTGGCTTTCCTACAATAAGCTTCCATGCAAGTCTTTCATTCCCCATATGTGCAACATGTCCTCTAGTGCCCCGCTATTGTATAAAGTCCTAACATTCCATGTTCCTAGGAACATGTTCCCTGTGTTTGAGCCTTTGGCATGGGTTCCCTGAAGTAGTCCCCGCCCCGAGAACCGAATGGGGGACTATTTAACCTCCGGAAAATGTTACCCCAGTTGAACCCATGTCCGCATTTCTTGACAGTTGTATTTTTACGGTGAAAGATCGTCACTCTTTCGCCCAAGGTACTTTTTTCGTCTGGCTTATCACCTTCGACCAGTCCGGCATGGGTAACCCTATCGGCAGCAATGCTACCGCCGGGATAGCTCTCAGGATCATTTAAGCACGCAAGCCACTCCACCACGACAAGGTAAAGATACCATGGAGGGAACACTCAATTTTACCTTTTTAATTTACATACCCCAGTATTATGTCAGATAAAATTGCATAATACCCAAGCGACGCTATTTTTCAACCCACACATTATCTGATACACTTGGGTACAATATTGAATGAATACAATTCATTGGAAGAAGAAGTTAAACAAGAAATTGTAAATGGAAATAAGGTGTATTATGCACATTTAACATTAGTTAAAAGTAAACTAATATCTAAATCCGCCAAACTAAGATTATATACTTACTTACTCACTGGCACTATCGAACCCGTAGGTTCATGGCCGCGCGGACATAAGCTCTCCATACATCCCTATCCTGAGCTAATGCTTTCCAATCATTTCCTGTATAGTCTACTTCCCTCAAATCATAGTTAATGTTGTTCTCCCACCTCATTCTTGGTCTACCAACTGGGCGTTTTCCTTCTGGCTTTCCTACAAGAAGTTTCCATGCACGTCTTTAATTCCCCATACGTGCAACGTGTCCTGCCCATCGCAGTCTACGGGACTTAACTGTTCTGTATTATATATCGCTTCCTATAAAGACCATGTAGTTCATTGGTTATGTAGGTTTCTCCATTCACCTGTCTGTTCATCTCTCTTTGGTCCAAAAATTTTCCTAAGACCTTTATTCTCAAATACTCGTAATCTCCTTCCTCCCTTAAAGTAAGAGTCCTTTGGGCATGGGTTCCCTGAAAGTAGTCCCCGCCCGGAGAACCGAATGGGGGGACTAATTGACCTCCGGAAAATTTTACCCCAGTAGAACCCATGTCCGCATTTCTTGACGGTTGTATTTTTACGGTGAAAGATCGTCACTCTTTCGACCAAGGTACTTATTTCGTCTGGCTTATCACCTTCGACCAGTCCGGCATGGGTAACCCTATCGGCAGCAATGCTACCGCCGGCATAGCACTCAGGATCATTTAAGCACACAAGCCACTCCACCACGACAAGGTAAAGATACCATGGAGATTATATAAAAACACTAATAAAACCAATAGTAACTTATGCAAGTGAAACATGGACTCTGAAAGAGCCAATCAAACAAAAGAGTTAATTTTCGAAATAAAGATACTTAGAAACATGTATGGTCCAAATAAAGGACCAGACCAAACTTGGGAAATGAAAACAAATCCATCCATAATAATTCTGCCAGAGGGCAGATCTTTCACTGCAATCATAGCATTTTCATGCTATGCTTTGCAGTTTTTACTAGGGAATTATAGGTGTGGTAGCTTCCCGTTACTTTCCATGCCCGTGAAGGATGATGATGATGATAATGATAAGGATGATGATGATGACCGGATGATTTTCGGGGACCGTTGAGTCCTACGTTCCTGACATTTCTCTTACAGGTGAGGAAAAACCCCGAAAAAACCTCACCCAGGAGCCTGTCCCGACCGGGAATCGAACCCGGGCCCGCTACGTGACAAGGCAGCACGCTACCTCGAGACCACAGCGGTGGACTGAAACAAATAGTGAATTAAATAATATAATTAAAAATCAAAATATAATGAATCATATCAGATCTCTTAGGATTGGATGGTTTGGGTCATCTGATAAGAGTGGATCAACAGAGATTGGTTAAAAAAGTATGTAGGCCAAAAATGGAAGCCTACCGGAACTAGAGCCGTTGGTAGACCTAAGATGAGATAACAGGACGATGTTTAGGAGTATTTAAAGAAGATGGGGTGACAACCTGAAATTGGCAGAAGATAGAAGAGTCTGGAGGAAGATTATTGAGAAGACCAAAACATTTAATTTTGAAGTTGTAGTGCCTTAAGATGTTTTCATTTCAAAAATTTCAAATCAATATAATAACACTGGTCAACATGATTTTTGTCTCATGAGTACCAATAGTTGTACTTAATAAAGTTTTTTATCGTGTTTTCAAATATGTATTCGGAATTTCTCCATCACCCACAGTTTTTTTTTTATTTCAATTTCAATTGATGGATTTAATAATTATTATTTTTTAATAAACTTTTTTCGTCCATTGGCGCAGTGAGAGATGAACACGGGGAACACTTTCATCGGGAGATTTCAGCTATGGAAAAGAGATATCAAGGAAAATGGAATCCTAATATGCTGGCCGATTATTTTTGGACCATTAAGAGGGATGTCAATAAAACTAAATATATGGTCACACATAGAAATCCATTAAATAATGGAAATGGACAGCTAATGAACAAATGAGGGAAATTTTGAGGAAGTGCCTGAATTCAAATACCTAGGAACAATAATCACAAATAGGAATGAGATGCACAAAGAAATTAAACATAGGCTCAATTCTGGAAATGCATGCTATTATGCCTTGCAGAGACTCTTGATGTCCCAACTCCTTTCAAAAAACGTTAAACTGAAATATATAAAACAATTATTCTACCAGTTATATTATATGGTGCGAAACATGGACTCTTACTTTAAGAGAAGAAAGGAGATTACAAGTATTTGAGAATAAAGTACTTAGGAAAATTTTTGGACCAAAGAGAGATGAACAGACAGGTGAATGGAGAAGACTGCATAACAATGAACTACATGGTCTTTACAGGAAGCCAAATATAATAAGAACAGTTAAGTCTCGTAGACTGCGATGGGCAGGACATGTTGCACGTATGGGGAATGAAAGACTTGCACGGAAGCTTCTTGTAGGAAAGCCAGAGGGAAAACGCCCAGTTGGTAGACCAATAATGAGGTGGGAGAATAACATTAACTATGATTTGAGGGAAGTAGATTATACAGGGAATGATTGGAAAGCATTAGCTCAGGATAGGGATGTATGGAGAGCTTATGTCCGTGCGGCCATGAACCTACGGGTTCGATAGTGCCAGTGAGTAAGTAAGTAAGTAAGTTCCATAGGCGAAATATAGCAGAAAATCGTAATTTCTTACTTTCTAGGTGAGTCCGAATATGTGTAGTTACGAATGTAAAAAAATATTACAGTGTTTGAAATTATTATAAATGCCTGTCTCTCGGAAACCTTGCGTGATGGAGAAAACCCGATATCATATTTGAATTCAGGAGAAAAAAATACTATCAGAATCACATATTTCTCTTTCTGAGACAAAAAAAAATATTTTTGTTGCTCAGTATAATCAAATTTCAAATTAATAGGCATATAACAAAACGGTTTGGCCACTTGAAGAGGATGAATAAAGATAGATTCCCAGTTAGGAGTTTGGAGTGGCTTCCAAATCGGAGGAAAAGAAGAGGGAGACCTAAGAAGACATGAACAGAGGGAATTACGAATCTGATGAAAGACAGAGGATGGAAGGATAGAGATGAATGAAGACAATCAAAACTTAATATTCGACAAGGAAGATGTATAAAGGTAGATGAAGAAAAAAATTATTGAAAATGGTTATTCAATTTTACACTAACTTACTGGCACTATCGAACCCGTAGGTTCATGGCCGCGCGGACATAAGATCCTGAGCTAAAATGTTTTCCAATCATCCTCTATATATTCTACTTCCCTCAAATCATGGTTAATGTTATTCTCCCACCTTATTCTTGGTCTACCAACCGGCCGCTTTTTTCTTTGTTTTTCCTGCAAGGAGTTTCCAAGCCTCTCTTTCATTTCCCATTCGTGCTATGTCATGCCCATGAGACATTTTTTTAACTATTCTTATTATATTTGGTTTCCTATAAAAATTAAGTAGCTCACTGTTTGTAGTCTTCAAGGACTCATGGCAGAGAATCCCCAAAAATCGAATCGGGCAAATTAATTGTATATATAAATTAGAAACTCAAAGTAACTTTTAAAAAATATATAACAAACTTATTCAGTAAGACTTACCTCTAAGCAGGATGACTGAAAACAAAATTACCACAAACTACTTTCCATATACCAACACATCGGATATTTTATATTCTTGGCATTTCCAACAAACTATAATAATTAAAAGTAAATGCTTATGGAATTACGTTTGTCCCGATATTCTAAGCTTTAAAGAAACGGATATATTTTTCTATATTTTAATAATTCCCGTTTTGGCTAGTGAAATCGCAACGATTATTCACAGAACGCGGAAAGAACCGTAGCTTAAAAATTATAACACAAGGGTGAAGCACTAATCAATTTTGAACTAAAACCAAGTTAGCCAACGTAAACATTCCGAAACTAGCTACTTATTGATTTCTAGTGTAATTACGTAACTTTTAACTACCAATATCTCTCCTTTTCTTAAACAAATAAGACCATAACATATTAATTTACTTTTAGTAAAAACTAACAACTGTTAATACTTTGAGAAATGGATGAAAATTAAAATATATGGGATTCCACTCATCAATACCAGCGATCATTTATCACATTCGATTTTTATACGATTTCGATTTCATCTTTTTTTAAATGGTTCTGAACTTTTTTATGGTCACAAAACTATATACACCGAGTCCACAAATTTAGTATCATACGAGTACTTTAAACTACTACTATGTCATCATCATCATCATAGTACATTCACGAATTTAGGCCATTTGTTGACCTGTTTCGGCCTCAAGAGAACACCATCCAGAAGTCTTTTGAGTGGACGTCCTGGTCTTCTTCTTCCTGCAGGTTGATATCTTAACATTAGTTTGGGTATTCTGTGATCTTCCATTCGATGAACATGTTGTATCCATCTTGACTTATAATCAGAAATTTTGTTTTCTAAAGATTCCATGTGTAATTCTTCTAAGATGTCTTCATTTTTGTGATCTAGTAGTGTGTATCCTGCAGTCCTCCGAAGGTATCTCATTTCAGCAGATCTAAGTCTCTATATATCCTTCTGTTTCAACGTCCATACTTCGCTACCATACAAAAGAGTTGGAAGAGCCAGTGTTTTATACACTTTCAGTCTTGAATGCTTTTGGACTAACTGTGGCTTGAAGATAGAATTTATTAACCCTAAAATTCTTAAAAATTTAGATATTTTTGAATTTACATCCTTTTCTTCTTCATATGAGATATTGCATCCTAGATATGTAAAATTATTCACTTGCTCCAAAATTGTATTGTCCAGTACAATTTTACTTCTGACAGGATCTACACCTTGAAATGCCATAATTTTTGTTTTTTCTGTAGATATCTTTAATCTATATTCTTCTGTAATTTTGTTAAGTTCATACAGACCTTTCTGTAGATTATCTTCGGAATTTGCTATTATTATTTGGTCATCTGCAAACAATAGGGTGTTTAATTTTCAATTTTCTGATATTCTTATTCCAAATTTATATGTTTTGTTCCAGCAACATACTACTATGTCGCTTTGGATAATCGTATCTAAATGAAATAATTGACAATCAAAAGAGAAATTCAAAAAAATTTTGCTATACCTCATAGACATTGAATGTGGCCCCCAAGAGTAACGCTGCAGACATCGCTGTCTGCTAGATATCCAACAATGAACCCATATCGACTACAAAAAAACATGATTAAATTTAGTTTAGTTCATATATTGTTGTCCATTATTCTCCATTGTTGACATTGTTAACACACACAAAACTTTTCGAGTTTTTCTTTTGATTGTCACCAATTTCATTTAGATACAATTATCCAATGCGACGTAATAGTAGTTTAAAGTATGATACTATATTTGTGGACACACACACATACATATATATATTTTACTGATATTGCGAAGATTCAAAATAAGAATTTCAAATTCCCAAAATAATTAACTCACTGGCTCTATTCAACATGGAGCTTCCCTTGCTATAGGCTACGATCCTATCCTGAGCTAATATTTTTTCAATCATTTCAGTGTAATTCATCATCACCATCATCTTAAGGCACTACAACTTCAAAATTGAATGTTTTGGCCTTCTCAATAATCTACTTCCAGACTCTTCTATCTTCTTCTGCCAATTTCAGGTTTGTCACCTTCATCTTCTTCAAATCCTCCCGAACATCGTCCTGTCATTTCATCTTAGGCCTACCAACATCTCTAATTCCTGTAGGCGGCATTTATATAGTGTTTTAACTAATCTCTGTTGATCCATTCTAATCAGATGACCAAACCATCCAATCCTAAGAGATCTTATATAATTTATTTATATTTTGATTTTTAATTATATTATTCAATTCACTACTTGATTTCATTTTCCAAGTTTTGTCTGGTCCTTTATTTGGACCATACATTTTTCTGAGGACCTTTCTTTCAAAAATTAACAATTTTTGTTTGATTATTTCTTTGAGAGTCCAAGTTTCACTTGCATAACTTACTATTGGTCTTATATTTGAAGAGAAATATCTTCGCCAAGACCGAGACTCGAACCTGGGACCTTTGGCTTTCCGGGCCAATGCTCTACCGAGGCGAGTTGCGATCTAGACGCAAATTTTTATCTTATATATGTTGTAATTCCCTCGCGCCAAACGCTATGAAACATTTGCTTCTATCTTTACAAATGGAGGCTTCTTTATTAAGAATACTTATTTGTTATTAGTGTTTTGTATAATCTTAGTTTGGCAGATTAAGATATTAGTTTACTTTTAACTAATGTTTAATGTGCATAATACGCCTTATTTCCATTTACAACTCCTTGCTTAAGTTGTTCTCTCCAGTGAATTGTTCCATTCACTATTGTACCCAAATACTTAAATGCTGACATTGACTTAATTTGTAGCTCATCTGTATTTCTATTGAAATATTGTGTTATTCATCTCCCTTACATCATAATTAATGTTATTCTCCTACCTCATTCTTGGCCTACCTACAGGGAGATTTTCCTCTTCTAACTACATAAAAATTTACTGTTTAATAACAATGTGTATTTTAAATTAATTTTTGTTTACAAAACATCAATTTCCCCATAATGTGTGAGTTATCTCAGAATAAACTCTCATCCAGAAAATTCTGTCCACCTACACATCCTTACCCCAGATTTGTTCCACATTATAACCTTTCATCACTGTAACTATTTTAACTTTATCTACCCATCTGGTCCTGGGTCTTCCTAGATTTCTTCTGCATTCAATTGCATATATTCCATGCAATCTAAGCTTTCCAACTAAATATGTTTAAAGGAATTTCTCCCAGTTTCTATAAAACAAAATCCCTGTATATACTATTGTGTTCGATTATTGTGATGTTATATATAATTGCCTAAACTTTGATTTCTTGCAGACACTAACTAATTAACTTACTGGCACTATCGAACCCGTAGGATCATGCCCGCGCAGATATAAGCTCTCCATATATCCCTTTCCTATCTAATGTTTTCCAATCATTCCCTGTATAATCTACTTCCCTCAAATCATAGTTAATGTTATTCTCCCACCTTGTTCTTGGTCTACCAAATGGGCTTTTCCTCTGGTTTTCCTACAAGAAGTTTCCATGGATGTCTTTCATTCCCCATTCGTGCTACATGTCCTGCCATCACAGTCTACGAGACTTAAACTTAACTGTTCTTATTATGCCTGGCTTCCTATAAAGACCATGTAATTCACTGTTATGTATAATGGAGCCACTGATTCTCTGGCCTTGACGTTTTCACGACAGTGTTGCCGATATGGATATTCAGTGGGGAGTGGCCGCTTTATGTATGCGGTTAGCAGACATACAGCTGACAACATCTCAGCATTTTCAAACCTTACTAGCGCCCTATAGCTGCGTCAAGAGCAGTGATTGGTTGTGGCAGACATCTACTCCCACTACAACCATATCCTTATTAGGAGTAGAGGGCGAATTTTCCCTTTACCCTTCAATATAACCAAAACCTCAGAGCCGGATATATGGCGGCTCGGGTATAGTCTTCTCCATTCACTTGTCAGTTCATCTCTCTTTGATCCAAAAATTTTTCTAAGAACATTATTCTCAAATACTCGTAATCTCCTTTCCTCCCTTAACCCATTCGCTTCAGGTTTAAATGCTCAATGCAGTTCCCCAAAAACCGGATTTAAGTTACCGTAAATTATATTGTATATTTTCATATAGTCAAAACAAACAAAACATAACGGTACTTGATATCGCAGCTATGGTGAAGGCCAAACACATTCCTATACTATTCATAAATGTTAAAAAAAGATAACCCTGCCAAGGGATGTACAAAATATTGCAAAATATATAACAGCAGAGTTAAGCGAGTGTACCTCGTCTTCTGAGTTGAAAGCCATATAATCGCCGGCGAGTGTACTTCGTCTTCCGAGGCTAATGGGTTAAAGTAACATTCCATGTTTCGCATCCATATAATATAACTGGTAGTTCTTGCAGAGACTGCATGTTCATGATGATTGTGTTCATTTCAACATCTGTCATTATTATCATATTTCCAAACACTTCAATAACTCTCTTGGCTCAATCCTAGCATTAGACATAAATTGCACTCTCTTCCACTTATTTTTCAAGCTTCTATGCTCTTACACTCCTAATTATCTGGTGTCTAGATTTGAGAAGCTACCTTTTTACCACAATCTTTAAGTCACAAGATAACAATCTGCTAAAAATCCCTCTCCACACCAACTCCTCTTATTCTACTTCTCTCATAGTAGCCTCTGCCCGTTCCTGGAATTCTCTCCCTCAAGATATCAGGAGTTGAAGCACACTTGACACTTTTAAATTACGTTTATACAATTACTTGTTAAATAATTTTCATAATTAATTCCACGAGTAATTTCCTAATTATCGATAAATTTGGAAATCAAGAGTGGCATTTGTTTGGACTATTTAGCGAATAAAATTAAGTTGTTTACTCACAAATCATTATTTAAATATAGTTATTTTAAAATATTGATATATTTAATGTAAATGACAATGTTTTCAAAACAAATGAGAAACGATTGGTATGCTTCATTTGCTTCTTTTGTTCACCACTGCAACCAGATCATATTATTTATTGCCAAAGGAACGCAATATTGTAAGAATGCACTCCAGTGGAGAAAAATGAAACACATCAGACTGTATATTAATTAATTTCTGATGTCCTATGATGTAAATATGACAATTATATTTTTCTGGAATGTTATTACCTGGGAAAAAATACATTTAAGAAAATGCAAACAGTGGTTTCTTTTTTTGGTGGTATAATCAATTGCTACAAATGTTTTATATTACTCCTGCATGCGCTATGTGTTGACATTCATGCACTCACTATATATACAATCTGGTAGCCGTATTTCTTAGAGGGTCCTGCAAAATAATGCTATGACCTATTCAGAATGTTAAAAAGGAGGTGCTTTCTTAATTATGATAAACTTTAGTTGGTAAATTCTAGGCGAAACACGACTGTGATTGGTTGTAAATAAAAAAATAATTGAAATGTGATTGGTCATTGACTCCCATTTGGGGCATGAGTTAAATAGTCTCCACAGATTTATTCTGTCAATAGTAGTTTTTATCTTGTTTTTTTATATTTTATTCATTAAATCTAGAGTAAATATATATATATATATATAGATAATAATTGTATTGTAATTATGTAATAATTTATGTTTATTGTAATTTAGACGTAAGACTAATTTTTTTTTGTAACCTTTTAAACTTTTCAAAAGCATACTCCTCAGTATGGCAATTCATACAAAATTTATTCTATTCAATGGCACTTGTAATTTTAAAATAGAAACAGGTAAAAACATTTTGCTACCTAGAGACAGTTTAATCACTAATGAGACCAAGTTCGTGGACTTAGGTCATAGTTTCTGACTATAGTTCATGAGGTTCCCAATCATGGACTTTTTGTAGAATTTTTTGAGACATTCAATTTTGTGTACAATAATTTGGTGTATTTGTTATGGTTTAGGCAGTGTAAGCCATTTAAGGGAGGTGATGGGTGAAAAATTGAACATTTGAGATCAAAATTGAATTTTTGTCTTGCTTTTTTGTACTAAAAAATAGCCTATGCTCTAATGTATATGTTGGCAAAGTTTCAGAGGCCTATGACACTTCTAAGTGCCCTAAATTACGTCAGAATTAAAAGGCTGTGCCAGTTAAATACTACCTGCATGCAAATCTTTAAACTTGTTTTTCCACACTTTTATTTTCACTGCATTTTTGTACATTCAAAATTGAATGGAATTCAAAAATTTTGTTCTAGAAGGTTCAAATGTTTACTGCATGTCCTAAAAACAATGTGTAACAAAGTAGAGCATGGGTTTCATGATTGAAGTAGTATTTTAAGAAATAAGAAAGAAAATGTATGCAATTATTTATTTTTTTTTTGTGATTCCACACATGAGGTACAACATTATTTTTTTTCTCCCTTTGTATTCACATTATAAGAATTCTAATGCATGATGTTTTTCTAAATATCTTAGGGGTCTTGTAAAAAAAATCAGACATTTTACTAAAAAATTGTGGAACCCATTTAGTTATTACTTACTTACTTACTTAGTGGCACTATCGAACCCGTAGGTTCATGGCCGCGCGGACATAAGCTCTCCATACATCCCTATCCTGAGCCAATGCTTTCCAATCATTCCCTGTATAATCTACTTCCCTCAAATCATAGTTAATGTTGTTTTCCCACCTCATTCTTGGTCTACCAACTGGGCGCTTTCCCTCTGGCTTTCCTACAAGAAGTTTCCATGCACGTCTTTCATTCCCCATACGTGCAACATGTCCTGCCCATCGCAGTCTACGAGACTTAACTGTTATTATTATATCATTATATCTGGCTTCCTATAAAGACCATGTAGTTCATTGTTATGTAGTCTTCTCCGTTCACCTGTCTGTTCATCTCTCTTTGGTCCAAAAATTTTCCTAAGAACTTTATTCTCAAATACTCGTAATCTCCTTTCCTCCCTTAAAGTAAGAGTCCATGTTTCGCACCCATATAATATAACTGGTAGAATAATAGTTTTATATATTTTCAGCTTAACGTTTTTTGAAAGGAGTTGGGACATCAAAAGTCTCTGCAATGCATAATAGCACGCATTTCCAGAATTGAGCCTATGTTTAATTTCTTTGTGCGTCTCATTCCCCATTTAGTTATAATATATGCAAATTAAAAAAAAAATATATCTAATAACTCATAAATTAAATGTGTCACAAGAATGAAACTTAAACACATCATTATGTATCATGCAGTGAATGTTTGTACAAAAACCCAAGTCTCTAACTCAAAACATGTAGAAAATAGAAATTTCACCCATCGCCCCCCCCTTAAGTGTCCAAAAAGCAACTTTTTTAGTGCACTGATCCACTTTCATTACTTAGCTCTAGTCCTATAGTACATATGTTACTTACTTACTGGCAATATCAAACCCATAGGTTCATGGCCATGCGGACATAAGCTCTCCATACATCCCTATCCTGAGCTAATGCTTTCAAATCATTCCCTGTATAATCAACTTCCCTCAAATCATAGTTAATGTTATTCTCCCACCTCATTCTTGGTCTACCAACTGGGCGTTTTCCCTCTGGCTTTCCTACAAGAAGCTTCCATGCACGTCTTTCATTCCCCATACGTGCAACATGTCCTGCCCATCGCAGTCTACGAGACTTAACTGTTCTTATTACATCTGGCTTCCTATAAAGACGATGCAGATCATTGTTATGTAGTCTTCTCCATTCACCTGTCTGTTCATCTCTTTTTGGTCCAAACATTTTCCTAAGTACTTTATTCTCAAATACTCGTAATCTCCTTCCTCCCTTAAAGTAAGAGTCCATGTTTCGCACCCATATAATATAACTGGTAGAATAATAGTTTTATATATTTTCAGTTTAACGTTTTTTGAAAGGAGTTGGGACATCAAGAGTCTCTGCAATGCATAATAGCATGCATTTCTAGAATTGAGCCTATGTTTAATTTCTTTGTGCATCTCATTCCTATTTGTGATTATTGTTCCTAGGTATTTGAATTCATTCACTTCCTCAAAATTTCCTTCATTTGTCATTAGCTGTCCATTTCCATTATATAATGTATTTCTACGTGTGACCATATATTTAGTTTTACTGATATTTACTTCCAGTCCTAATTTCTTAGTGTTACTCAGTAGTGTGTGCGTGTTGTCCTTCAGTATCTCCTATGGTAATATGTTATATACATTAATTACCTCAGAAGAATTATCTAAATGATAGTAAAAATCCTATTCAAACTGGTCAAGTAGTTTTTGAGTTTATAAAGGACAGACAGACGGACTACACTCATGTTTGTATAAAAAGATGTGCATTCCCTGAATTGAGCCTACATTTAATTTCTTTCTGCACCTCATTCCTGCTGAAATGAATAGGACTACATCATGCAAAATATTGATAAAGCAAGGATACCTGACCTATGAGAAGAATCCAGTCTTGTTTATTTTTTATTATTTCACTCACCTCATACTTCATAATTCATAACAGATCCAGGGTTTCTTCACATCATTTGTGACATTCTCAATGCTGTGTCACGTTCACAACTGACGTCCAACGGCCTTCTATCCTGCAGACTGACCTCCGCGCCATCTGGTGGCTGACCGACGAATTTCCAAATCAGTCCTCTCTCCTTATAACCGGGTATTTCAAAATTCATAGTTGTATTTTCATTCTTGCATATGTAAATTTTTTCCCAAATTGTGAGTTCCTTCGGTTTTTCCAATTGTTTAAGTAATTTTGTTTTGGTTTCTATTCTATGTTTTTCTGACCAGGCATGTGCAGCTATTGCAGATTTTTCGGTTTCTCCATTTTTAACATTTCTGAGGTGTTCTTTTAATCTTGTATTTAGATTCCTTTTTGTTTTTCCTATGTATATCTTTTCACAATCTTTACAATTAATTTCATAAATTCCCGATTTTTTGCAGTCTTCAATCTTTTCATTTTTGTTGGTTTTTATTAAATTACCTAAGCTGTAATCATTTTCGGTGCTAATTTAATGTTGAATTTGATAATACTTGGATTTTAAAAACACTCAAACAATCACATGTCAAGGATGGGACCACAATGTTTGGTGAGAATCAGAAGAAATAGACAATCACATGGAAAGAAGAGTTCCGGAAGGCTTAAGAAAGTGGAGTGATTCCTGGACTGGAAACAACAGGCTAATAGCCTAAAAGGATGATGAAGAAGAATTAATATACAGGGTGCAGCTTTTATTTATGATATGTTGACACAGTAAAATAATACTCTGCACTTTATAACATGACATTGATACCAACACGAAGCAACTGTTATGTTGGCATTACTGACTTCACCGCATTCTACATAACAACATACGCTTAACTCTAATATTGTCACAAATTGTTTTTTTTTTCCACTTCCTAAATTTTATATTTAAATATACTTATTATAATACTAAAATATCACAATAAACCACGTTGAGTACATTTCAAGACTATATTGTCTTTTTCTTGACTAGAAGAAAAAAATTGACTAAATATAATTAATTAAATTACAGATCTGATAATGTAGTTAAAAGAGAACACAAATTTCTTTTAATATCTTCATTAAAAAATAACATTTTTTATTGACAATAAAAGGTGTTTTATTTTTAGAATATTTCCTCATTATTTTACAGTATGAAAATATTTCATTTCATGTTCTATTAGTTATAACTAAGGTTAGGAATTTTATTAAATAAAAGATAAGAATGCAATGCTGTTAGTATATAAATAACACTGGTCAACAGTGGTTTTGTTGCCCTTGATATAAGATTAATTTCGGATATATTTATGCTCACAATTCATGAAACTATCAATGATTTTGGAAGATTTGCTCTGGTTTTTCTTTACACTACAAAAATCGGAAAATATGAAAAATATCACATATATATTTATAATATCAATCGGTTTTTGAAAAATTAGTATGCACTGATGTAAATAGAAAGAAAAATATTGAAAATCCATGTTATACTTCAGTGAAACGCCTTTTATAAGATTTTCTTCTATAATTTTTTAGGGGACAATCTCTTTTTAAAGACCAGCAGTAATCTGCCATCAAGTGACGGTACTATCTACCCTGATACCTTTCCTCCACTACTTTTAGATCCTAGTGAAAGCGCACAGCGCACTCCTGTTTGTTGCGCTATAATTTCCTAAATTATCTGGAAATCTATCCAGGTGCCCTCAGAATCTTGAAGCTTATCAACATGTTTTGCACAATTTCTTTATAATTTGGTGCTTTATAGTTATCTAGGAAATTTTCTACTACCAATACAAAACCCTTCCAAGCTTTACTTTCCGGAACAGTCATAACTTTGATAAAATTTACATCTTTCATCAATTGCCAAATTTGAGGACCATCAAATATTCCGCCTTTTAACTTTTACGTACTGAGCTTAGGAAATTTTCTACAAATGTATTTGAAAAATTTTCCTTCCTTGTCCAACGCTTTGACAAATTGTTTTATCACATCCAGATGCACGTCGTGAGTACTTTAATTTTGTCAAATAACTGAGATCACGGCCGATGTGTGGAGGGAGGAGTGTGAGAGTGGGGATGATGTGATGTTTGTATTTGCAAAAAAATGCGCAGAAATCAAATCATGACTGGAAACATAAATTTTATTAGTAACAAACCATTTACTGTTTAAGATATAAGATACGCAAAAATCATAAAAACTAGAGCACATTCAGCACTTTCATGAATATGTTTTTAAACTGTGCACTTCAAAACATAGAAATTCGCTGAGACATCCAGGGCAACAAAAAAAATTTTTTTTTATAGAGCTGTGTTATTCAGCTGTTTGTGTGTGGAGCTAAGATAAAAGAAAGTCAAGAGTCTAACTTCTCATTATACTATTCAACTGTCTGTGTGTGAAACCAAAACAAAAGACAGTCATAAGTCTAACTTCTCATTATACTATGTTGCAATCTTAACTTTTAGTACATAATAATCCTAGCTCTAGTTATAACAATAGAACAATAGTTATTTATTCTTAAATGAGGTATGTATTATTAGTTGAGGATTGGTTTTTACCAATTTTACTGTTAGAAAGAGCTGATGATAACGTTCCACAACAATATATTACTAATATCTTCAACATCTATAAAGATAATGAAATCTCTGTTAAACAAGATGGCAAATTATCTTCTTGGGAAAAGATCAACACTGGAGTAAGACAGGGATGTGGACTTTCACCGGTGCTTTTCATTATATACATGAATAAATTAATAAATGAATGGAGGAAAACACAACGAGGATATATACCCATCAATAGGAACCTCAAACTCGATGCTATTCTTTTTGCAGATGATTTAGCTCTTCTGGCACTTTCCGAAAATGATTTGCAACGATCAATTTATAATTTACAAAAAATAGGTGCCAAATTTAATATGGAAATATCAATTAACAAAACTAAAATTATGGCATTTCATGGGAAGGACCCCATACAAAGTAAAATCTGTCTCCAGAATAAAATTTTAGAGAGATCTAATCAATTTAAATATCTTGGATATTATCTCTCTATCTGGGATGAAAAGGATATCCCTGAAAAACTTACTAGTTATAATAAAAGTTTAGGAATTATTAATCAAGTTATGAAACCATCCCTTGTACAAAAAAACACCAGATTACGTTTATATAACACTTTGGCTAGACCAGTGTTGACCTGTGGTAGTGAAGCATGGACACTAAAAAAACAACATGAAAGCAGAATAACGGCTTGTGAAATGAGATTCATGCGCAGAACAGCGGGTTACACCAGATGGGATCGGAAAAGGAACACCGATATCTTAAAAGAATTGAAGACTACGCCAATTTTGGAATATATTAAACAGTACCAACTAAATTGGAAACACCATCTTGAAAGAATGAGTTCAAATCGGATCCCCAAAGCTGTTTATAATTATATACCAAGAGGACGAAGATCACTGGGCCGTCCTATGAAACGCTGGAGGGAAAATTTTCTATAGGATCGTAACAGGCCTTGGCCTAATACTTGGAAGGAAGAAGAAGAAGAAGAAGAAGAAGAAGAAAGAGGTCAGTGGTGGCTGGTGATGAAATTTTATGGGTATGCATCGACATAGTCTCACAGACTAACACTCAAAAATGAAAAGTAAACCCAAAAGTGTATGTGTGTGTGTGTTTTAATGCCATCCTCTATATGTTCATGCTTTTGGTTCTTTGCTAGGCAGATTATTTAATTTATTTAATTCCATGGCACGACAGGCCTAGAAGGCCCTTAGCCTACCAGCCGGCTGCTGGCCTCAAATCCACATGTGTCAATCACAGAGACAGATGATCATCTAGCCAGTGTAGGAGTGACATGTGGTCAGCATGTTGAATCCCCCAGCCGTTATAGCTGGTTTTCTTAACCTGGAGCTGCTACTTATTGTAGCTACCCAAATGCCTCATGATGCTGGTAGGTACCGGTCCCATACTGGCTGAAATACCATGAGAAAATTTCTTCCCCCATGGAGACTCGAACCAGCACAAGTCCTGTAGCTCTGCGCCAAGGCTTCCTACCTTAACCGCTCGGCTACGGCGCAGGACTTGCTAGGCAGATAGATGGCATTAATGTGGTCTACTTTAAATTTATGCACCATTTCGGCAGACCACATTACGTAGATGATGTATTCTTGTACTGTGTAGAGAGAGGAGCGTAGGATGAGTGTATGTTTAAAGTAGATTCCCGGGCAATGAGCACAGGGTATCTAAAAAATATAAATTTATAATAATTTTCTTCTCATTAATCAATTACACATAAAAGCACATTAATTTTAATTTATTAGGTGCAGCAGTGCACGCCGGGTATTAGATAGTATTTTTATGAAATTTGTGTAAGGTTTCTAATAAAAGAACTAGAAAATTGACGTGGGGAAGAAGCATTGTTTTGTTTTTGAAGCATGGTAAAAAAAATAACAATAAATAAGCGGAACAATGTTTTCCTGGCGAAGGAACGTCCTTTTAAAACCTTTTAACGGCGCTCTTCTGCTGCGGCAATAAAGGAGTTGGAAGGAGTTAGAATTTACTACATGATTTGGTAAGACTCTCTCAACTACATATGTCGATAGAGAGTTTCTGAACTTGTATGAACAGCATCAGAAAATAAAGTTTGCACAAGAAGTTTTCACCCAGCTATACAACCTTATGAGTTTATTTAAGGTATTATTCTAAAATAAAACTAACCTAATTTAAAATATAAGTTTTATGATGATGTAGCCCTAAAAATGTGGGTATGTGTAGTGTAAAGTTTCCTGTGTGAGGGATGATGATGAAGACAAAGAAGACATGAAATGATCCATATTTGGTTCGTCTTCCGGGCTTATAGGCCGTGGTCTGGTTGTCTTCATACTCAACGTTTCGTCTACTGCTGCGGTAGACATCATCAGGAGATACTGCGTGCTCTCTGTGAACTCCTCAACAGTCGGCTGCAGACTGGCTGGTCGTTGGAAACTGTCTCTCTGTTTATAGCTAAACCCCGGGTGGAGGGGGGGTTTTTTTCTCGCGCGGACCGAGTTATGCGCTGTCGTGCAGTTTGCAGAAGTCATAGGCTTTGTTGTTGTGTTATGCAGTGCTGGGATCCAAATTTTGTTTATCTTTTGAACACTTGATGAACAACCAACAACATATTATAAGATTCGAAGATACTCAGGTATTATCACAAACATCACATTACTACACCAGACTATACAGAGAAGCCATTGAAATATATAAACATAAGAATTCCTTCAACAAAAAAGAAGAAACCATGAAGATAAACAAAATTTGGATCCCAGCACTGCATAACACAACAACGAAGCCTATGACTTCTGCAAACTGCACGACAGCGCATAACTCGGTCCACGCAGAAAACCCCCCTCCACCCGGGGTTTAGCTATAAACAGAGAGACAGTTTCCAACGACCAGCCAGTCTGCAGCCGACTGTTGAGGAGTTCACAGAGAGCACGCAGTATCTCCTGATGATGTCTACCGCAGCAGTAGACGAAACGTCGAGTATGAAGACAACCAGACCACGGCCTATAAGCCCGGAAGACGAACCAAATATGGATCAAGATGCCGGCCGTGAAAGCCTACAATTATATATAAGACATGAAATGCCTAATCCTGTAGAAAACAGCAAGGGGATCACCAGGATAAATGTCCCCAAGCAATGGGCAAATTGCTATTAACAGCACCACTTGCCTTCTCAACATATGAACTGCATAGAGGTTTGCAGTTTAATGCAGGAATCTGGTGCACAATCTAACGATTAAAAATTTTATACCACCACCTTTCTTAGGCCCGAGATTCAAAATTTTACAATAAAATGAACTAAATTTAATTAATTAATAATTATGGTGAGTTTTTAAATCTAACTCAATTCATTAATTAAAATAAATGTCCTTTTAATATTAATGTAAATTAATTTTTTTTTTCCTCAGGGGTCCTCATCTAGGGGATATGTGGATGGCGACCACAAGGTGCCCAAGCTGAGCAAAAAATTTCTTCCACTTACTTGTGTTTTGCACTCTTTTAACTTTACTATCTAACCTCTCTTGATTAACTCTTGTTTTTTTTCGACTCCGACGCTATTAAGGCATCCGAGGGGTAGGGAGTCTTTCCTTTCTTCTATTTCTTCTTTCCTTGATTTTCTTTTCTTCTCCAGAAAAGCCTGATCGGAGGCTATAAGATGGCAGCCCCATCACTGGTCTTGCCTTCCTTTGGCAAGCAACCAATTGAAATGACTATTATTATGCTTGCAAGTCTTATACGCAAGATTCCCGGAAAACGCTGAGGGATAATTTGTCTATAGGATCGTAAGCAGGTACAGGATGCCTATTTGGAAGGGAAGAAAGAACTGCGAATTTTTTTGAAATACTTTTTCCAAGCCCCACATGCCTAACAAGACCCCTTGCCTACCAGCCGGCTGCTAGCCTCAGCAGCCACAGGTGTTAATTTAGCCAGTGTAAGGGGTGTACAAGGTGCCAGCATGTGGGATCCCACAGCCGGTATGGCTGTTCTTCTTCTCGAAGAAACTCTGAAAGCAGCTACTTATTGTAGCTACCCAAATGCCTCACGATGCTGGCTGATGACCGGGTCTATACTTGACCGAAATTCCACAGAGAAAATTTGTCCCCCCACCAGGAATCAAACCAGTGCAAGTCCCATAGCTCCTGCACCAAGGCTTCTTGCCTCTGAGAACCAATCGGCGAGGGTAGGCGGGGACAAAATTGGGAAATTTAACTATTAAAATTTTAAACCCTGCTGGTATCGAACTCAGGTATGCTGGTCAGGGAAAGCAGGCATTTTACCACCAGATCTAGCCCTTATAAACCCTTTGTAGCGTGTAAATAGCTTCACCAACAAGTTTGTTGAAAGATTTATATACAGGATATATAAAAACAACAGCATAACAGTATAAAAGGAACAAGGGGACTGAAGAACTGAATTACAAAATAAACTGTGAAATAAGAAACTCAAAGAAGAAAATTGAATATGTGTCTACAGTGGAATAAAATTGTGCATGAAATAAAGAATATTTGGGAAAATATATTGGTAATAACATTTCCGCCTTCCTATGGCTCTTACCATCCAATTCAGAACCCTGACCTCCCCTTTTTTTTTTGGGGGTGGGTTAATTCTTAACTAATCTGATTTTTTATACATACCCTACCGATATAGTTTTTATAAATTTAACCAAATATAAACACCAAAATAAGCCTCTCACAGTTGGGAAAAACAATCCAATATAAAAAAAAAGTTGGTTGATTCTAATCCTCGTAGAAATGGAGGACCAAGTACACACACTTTCGTCTGGGCCTTTTCAGTAACGGCTAACTAGTTTCGATGACATTTCACCCGATTTGTCTTATTATAAAGCATTACCAGTGGTGTAGAGTGGTCGCCGCTTCATACACTGGAGTTTGGATCTTCACATAGGATGCGAGAATGGAGGATGGGTTAGAAAATATTAATTGTATGCAAGTGTGCTGCCAAACAGTCCATCCTACAGCTCTGCTTCTTGGGTAGTCAGGGATTTGATTATTATTTTTTAACCCATTGAGTCTAAAATATTTTTTTTTGTAATTTGATATCACTTGGAACTGGATTTTTTTAGGAAAAATGAACAGTCATGCAACAACGTGTTTGGTACGATATATATTTACGATTTTTTCCCCACTTATCGATAGTTTTGACTCCAATGCTGCCAAATGCATGAAGAGAAATGTACCTAACAGTAATGTAAAAGTCAATGTTAGTGCCATCTCTAAATTAAAAGTTCCATGCTTCAGTCGTCAATCCGCCGTGCGAGACCATGGAACCATTCCATGCTTCAGAACCAATGGGTTAACAAACTTTTCCATTTTTTGTTGGAACTTTTGTCTGTGCATTCTTCTTTCCAGGATGGTTTCATTTTGTTATTTACGTTGTAAGTTAAAAATTAAATTGTACCTGTTGGTAGGTGCCGTCGTCCTCAACTTTGTTAATATATTGTATATAAAATTAACTGGAGTGCTTTCGGAAGTTACCTTCCATCTTCTGCAGGTTGAGTTTCCACTGCGTGTTGTTGTTGTGTACGGTGATGTAACTCCAACTGTTTGTAGCAGCAACTGACTTGTTTTTGACGATCTCGTATAATGGGTTTGACTGGGGTGCGTTCTCATTGAGAAGTGAAGTGTTGTTTGTTTCCTTTCACTAGTATTGATTATAATTATTTATGTTTGTTTTTGACAAGTGAAATTAAATTTTGTTTGAGCTACTTTGTTTTATATTTGTTCTCTTTTTTGCTAGAAAAACAATAAAGTAAAATTAATTAATTCTCAAAAGTTAATTTGATTCAGAGCTTCATCGATCAATCAACAGATGGAGAAAGAAGCAGTGCTGCTGGATGACAGAACATTGTTCATGGAATTACTGATGATGAAACCACCTAAGTTTTGAAACCGGTCTAATTAGAAGATGGGGTATGAGGTGGGATGAAAAGAATATATTTTAAATTATACCTCACAGTAATATTTCCTATAATAGTTCAATATGAAAGCATAATTTAGCCATTTGCACATGTTCAGGATTTCAAATTTTTGCTTGTATCTAGAACTAATTTAACTGTGAAATAATTGCAAACCTTGTTGGAAAAATAAGCTGTGATTTATTTTAAAACGAAAAATTAATGCTCGAACTGGGACTCGAACCCTGGATCTCTGACTCTGCGCAAGAATATGATACCAATTACACCATCCGAGCTCCAATACAAGTACCGGATGGTGTAATTGGTACCATACTGACATACCATTACACCATCCGAGCTCCAATACGAACATCAGATGCTGTAATAGGTATCATACTGACATACAGAGTCAGAGATTTGGGTTCGAGTTTCGGCTCGAGTATTAATTTTTCTTTCTAAAATAAAACTATGTCCAAATCTGGAAAGTGTTAATTTAAAATACACCACATCCATAAAGTCTTTCCAACATTACAACTTCTTATAAAATGAAAATTATATAAAAGTTAGTATGATGATCATGAAGAAGGCTTCCAGGCTGTAGGCCATGGTCTTGAGGTTTGAAGTTCCCGGGCGTTTCATCAGAGACTGCGTCTGGCTCCTCGAGGTTGTCTTGAGGGCTTGAAGTTCCCCGGCGTTTTGCCAGAGACTGCGTCTGGCAACCTCAAGGGTTGTCTTGGGAGCTCAAGACAACCCATGAGGATGCCGGATGTAGTCTCTGGCAAAATTTTGGGGAACTTCAAGTCTCAAGACTACAGCCCACAACCCGGAACCCTTCTTGATGATCATCATAATAATTCCGGTGTGAAAGCCTAAATCAATACATATAAAAGTTAGAGTTGTGTGGTTTGTGGCAGATGAAAGACAAATTTTCAAAGTTTGTAAAGCTATGTCAGTGCACTTCCACATGTGCACCTCTTATCGCCTGCAAACATCTACGCGATATTCAATTTCTCGCCATACATATGCAGCATTTCTTGGGTGATGCTAGCAACAGCATCAGTTTTCCTTCTCAAAGTGTTCAAATCAGATACATGTGTTGCGTATACCCTGTCCTTTACATAACCCTAAAGAAAAAAATCTAGGGGGGTTATGTCTGGGGATCTAGTGGCCAGGGTGTTGCTAGCCTCACCCAAGAAATGCTGCATAATGTATGGTGAGAAATTGAATATAATTTAGATGTTTTGTGGGCAACAAAAGGTGTACACGTGGAAGTACACTGACATTGCTTTACAAATTTTGAGAGCTTGTCTTTCATCTGTCACAAAGCACACAACTCTAACTTTCATAGTTTCATCTTATTAGAAGTCATATGTTGGAAAGACTTTATGGACACGGTGTATAACATTAAATTAAGCAGTAATTTCAGAAAGATTTCTGAATCAGGAAAATTTCTGAAATTCAGCACATGAGCAGGCGATTCAGAATCAAATCTTTATCTTGTATGTTAGATATTCTACGATCCACTGGTAAAAATATCTCTTTGAATTTTGTCATTAATTTCCTCTATTATTTTGCAGAGTATTTTTACTGCTTCTATTTTCTTAATATAAAAATCTGACAAACCTATATAAAGTTGGTAGTCAGTAGAGCCAACATATGACATGACAACTCTAAACTTGAACTAGCAACAAAAATAATAACATCCAATATTAAATATAAAAATTATTCCTCTTGCAACTTATATACAAAGTTGGTACCGGCCCCTTATTTACACATATATACAACAACGCGTTGCTATTGCTTTCCGCTAGAGTATTAACAAATAGACAAGGGTTTATTTTATTGACGGCGTGCAGCTGGCTGTTCCGCAGTGCCATGCTGCTGCAGACGCCGCTGTTCCTGACCGGCTGCGATGTATGAGAAAACACACAGCACGGCATAGCAGATCTGATCCGACTGTAACAGACAAATAACACTGTGACATCGAATAATAATTATAAATTTAAGCAATATACAAGTATATATATATATACAGATATACTGCGACAAAGCAAAAGAGACAACTGATAGAGTGTTTTTTTTTAATTTTGGATTTTAGATAAATCCCCAACTTCTAATTGTCAGATTTCGCTGATTTATGGAGAATACATTTCTCATTTTATTTCAAAGGCACATCCTGAGTTTCGTTGCGAAAAATCAGAAATTGTGACTGCTAAAGTAATTTTTAAATTTTTGTATCAGTTGAACTTCTACTGCTGTTGGTCCAATTTTGCTGGTTAATGAACACGACCTTATTTTTTTAAAATAAATTTACAATATGGCAAGGGTGATTTCAATGAAACAAAAATTGTGGCCACTAGAGTATTAATAGACACACATACATACACACACACACATATATAAGTTTTGGTAATGATCATTTTTGGTGTCTACTAGATACAATCGGTAAAAATCTGTAAACTTTTTCAAAAAATCTTTTCATGAGAACAACCTCAATAGTTTTAGCCCTTCAGAATTCACTAATGATGATATACTAATAATAATAATAATAATAATAATAATACTAATAATAATAATAATAATAATAATATTGTTTTATTAGGATTTTTTTTACATTACAGTAGTTATCCTTCATCCCAAATGTATTTTGCCCCACCACAGCTTTCTATCTTCAGCATCTTCTTCTTTGAAGTCTTTTCTGATCATGTTTCTTCTCACTCCGTCCATCCACTGTTCCCTGGGTTTCCCCTCCCCTCCTGCTTTCAGCATTTCCAATCCAGCATCATTCTTGGACTTCTATTACTCTCTCCATCCACTTCAGATGTCTATAACATTTCAATCTCTATTCTTCTATTACTTCTATAATATTATGTTTAACGTTAATATTTTGTAATTTCCTGGTTCCGAATTTTCTCCTTTCTCGATTTTCTTGATCGTGATGATAATATTAATAATAATAATAATAATAATTATTATTATTATTATTTTATTTATATATTGATTTTCAACGTTTATGCATCTTTCGGTGCCTAAAGTTATATTTTCCTTCTCCACTTGTCTCTATCCATCCAATCCATTTCTTCCAGTCCTCTTGTTTTCATTCCAGTTCTTATTTCTTGCATCCACGAGTTTCAAGGTTTTCCTTTCCTTTTTCTTCCAGGTGGATACCATTCCAATGTTTTTTTTTGGGGGGGGAGTAACCTTGCTTCTTGCTTTCATCGTACATGCCCTTATCAATTTAACGGCTTGTATCTTATATAATCTACTATTCATTTTTTTCTCGTACGACAGTATTTCTTATTTTTTCTAATTTTGAACACCTTGCTGCTCTCCTCAAGAAATCCATTTCCATCGACATAAGTTTTTCTTCTAATAATAATAATATAATAATAATAACAATTTTATTTTTCACAGATTAACATTACACATTGTAGATTCATTTACTTGCCTCCTGTAAGAATATTAGTTTGTTGGTGGCTGTCTTGATCAGTTGATTTCCATACATGGCGATTAATTATTAAAAACTTCCTAAGTGCTCTCAAGCACAGGTTTATGTTCAAATTTACGATTTTAGACTCTAGAGCATTGAGCTGCCATTTGTAAGAGTACTAGCTGTTAGAGCGATTAATTTTGTCTTATTTTCAGGGTAGTTGTCTTATTATTTTAGCTTAACACTTTGAGTCCAGTGGTGGTACTAGTACCACGGCATTTAAATGACACTGAAGCCGGAGAAAAATTAAATTCCTCAGCATGCCTGTTCTGGCAGATTTACAGGGATTTTTTTCTGATCAGAGAACACCTCTCTAAATCCACCAGCACTGGCATACCGAGGAATTTAATTTTCTCCGGCTTCAGTGTCATTTAAATGCCATGGTACAAATACCACTGCAGGACTCAAAGTGTTAATGCATTTTTAATGTTTATTAATATCAAAATTTGACAACCTGGGGCATTTGTGAAAAAAAAATCAAAATTATATATATATATATATCATACCCTTATTCCTTTTTTTTTTATGATTTATTTGATACCACAAATATGACTATATTTGTTCTTTTCATTTCCTTTCCAATATTAAAGACTTTATTTTCTATCATTTAATTTTAGGTTTTTCATTATTATTTTTTATTTCCATTACAACATTCATTTCCTTGTCACATAAACTGTCACATTCCATCTCCTATACTTTTTGACTATATATGGACATGGAGTATCTCTTTAGAAAAATGATCAAGTTCAATGCTAGGGCAAATATGATAGGGTGAAAACGATCATGGGTTCGGGGATTATACAGGCCTTAAAGCTTCTTGATACTTGTCTTACATGTAATACAAAAAATAAAACCTTCATCCAAGAAACATGATCCAATTAGATTGAACCTAGCCCCACTGCATCTGAGACAATGATGTTACTCCAAGACTACAGTAGTGGGCATAAAATTAATAAAATTAATAATAATAATAATAATTAAAATTAAACAAAAAGAGAGCTAGTCCACTCTTGTGGTCTGGAACTAATGCTGTTGCCTCAGACATTACAGGCCCAGATTTGAATCTGGTCGCGACAAGTTCCTTGAATTAGGTATTTTGAGGATTTTTCATCACCTGTAAGACATATCAGGAAATTTTTAAGCCCAAGTGGTCCCTGAACATCATAATCTTCAATGTCATTATCACCTTGTTTAAAAACACATTACGAATAGGCAAATGATTTTGATTTAAAGCATCTATAAATAAGGTAAAATATAAACAGAGCTAAAACAAACAAAAAAAGATGATCATCATAATGAAAATTATAATAATAGTAAAAATTATGATGATAATAATAATGATTATGGCGAAAAATAATGAAAATGATAAATAATAATAGTAGTAGTAATAATAGTAATAATAATAATAATAATAGTAATAATAATAAAAATAATAACAACAATAATAACAAATAATAAAAATAATAATAAAAATAATAATAACAATAATAAATATAATAATATATAATAATAATAATAATAATAATAATAATAATAATAATGGAAATTAGAAAACACAATGGAAGCAGAAGAAAGCATAATTGAAAGAATTGAGGAGAAGGAATTAAAATGGTTAGGACATATTTTAAGAATGGAAGATGAGTGATGGCTGAAATTACTATATCAATGACAACCGATTAGAAAGAAAAAAAGAGGGAGACCAAAGTTAACATGGAAGGAAAACATGAGGATAGTAATGCAAGCAAGAGAACTAAACATTGAAGATGCCCAAGATCGTAGGCTTTGGAGGCTTGGCACGAGGAGACAGCAGCAGCTGTAAAAACCCAAAGACAGATAGATAGATATAATAATAATAATAATGTATTGACGTAGACTTTCACGGCCGGAGTTGCTATGATGATCTTGAAGAAGATTTTCGGGCTACAATCCTTGAGGATGCCAGACACAGTCTCTGGCGAAACATCGGGGAACTTCAAGCCTCAAGACCATGGCCTACAGCCCAAAAATCTTCTTCAAGATCATAATAATAATAGTAATAATAATAATAAATAATAATAATAATAATAATAATAATAATAATGATGATAAAATGATGATGAAAAAGATAATAACAGTAATAATGATTATGATAATGATATGATGAAAATGAATGATGATGATAATAATAATAATAATAATAATAATAAATAATAATCATAAAACATAAACAAAAAAAAATTAAACAAAAAAAAAAAGAGCTACAAACCAAAGAGAAGAGACTCAGGCAGGGGATCTCAGCATCTGTTGAGCTACTCTAATGGAAATGATACGATGCAGCGACAGATTCAACATATGTGGCTGATAACACAATAACACATGCTTAAGTTTTACATGTTTACACAGTAATTCACATATCTAGGTACAGGGAATTAAAAGAGTTTTACCACATTTGAGAGTTCACCTCCTTGTGAACTTACATACTATATATAGTATATGTTAATGATGGTGTATTATTAGGTGATAGTGAGGAAATACTAATAACCAACACATAAATTTGTTTTTCTATTTATATTTTCTTAGTGTTATTATTATGAAACCGAAGCTGGAAGTAAATATCAATAAAACTAAATGTATGGTCAAACATAGAAACATATTATATAATGGAAATGGATAGTTAATTACAAATGATGAAAATTTTGAAGAAGTGCCTGAATTTAAATACCTCATGTGACTGTAAAAAATTGTGAAAGAGATAAACTTTGAATCAAGATAAATTGGCACAAAACAGTAAGTTACAATATTTTATTTGAAGAGAAAATATATGCCTGAATCAGGATTTGAACCTAATAATTAAAACATGTTGTCTGTTCATTCTTACCTCTTAGAGTTGTTTTTTGTCGAACATATGTTTCAGAGCTTCTTAGCCCCATCGTCAGCGATTACAGCGATTGAGTCTGTAATCGCTGAGGATGGGGCTAAAAAGCTCTGAAACATATGTTCGACAAAAACAACTCTAAGGCTCGAATCTATGAACGCATTAGACTGTAAAAGTCGTTCTCTGCCTGTACGCTGCTGAGAAAGTTGCATCCAAATATGTTTTTGCGTACTCAAAAATCTGTTCATGCGATAATAATTGTTGAAATTCCTAAGCTACCTGGCGAGGTGACTTAGCAGAGAAACGAATCGTGAGCAACCCGATGGGAACCGATGTAGTTTGAAACCTTGCCGCGTACCTTGCTGCTTTATCCAAGATGTCGGACCTTGAAGACTTCGATCATGTTTTCAGCATATGCAGAGAAGAGGAATTTGATAAAGTATACCAAAGAATTCAACTGGAAGAACAGGAGAATCGGCATAATATTGCACGATGCAGACATCGTCGTATACGGTATTATTTGCGGGACGCCAGAGTAAATGCATTCCTCTAGCAGATGAAAATAACGGAAGTGGTTTTATCACTGAGAATTCTGGGTAATTTCTTGCTAATATTATGAAACGACGACTTTCATGCATGACCAGTTAGTGGGTAGCTAATTCGATCTTTGCACTTGCTCACGGTGAGTCAGCTCACCAGTGATTGGAAGTAATTTGAGTAGAGACTAATGTATTTGCATGCGGCCGTAAGAGGTAAGAATGAACAGACAAAATGTTTTAATTATTAGGCAAACCTCTTAATGTTACTTCCTATTGTATTTTTAAATAAAATTTGAACCCAATGTCTCTGGTTCTTTATACCAGTGCTCTATCTAGTAAGCTACAGACATTCAAACACATATTATTTCTCTCCTACATTATATGAATTCCAATGTGCTGAGGTATATACTTTTCTAAAATTAATATTAACCTTTTGAACGCCATGCCCGGCATGTGCCGGTGAAAGTGTGTGTACAGCGGTATGCCACGCCTGGCAAGCTCCGGTTTTCAATCTTATTATTTTAAATATTTTTTCCTGAAGTTTTTACTTCAATAAACTAAAATTATTTTTCGTGCTGTGTTTGTACATCCTTTCTTAGCAATACTTTGCACATCCCTTACAGAATAACGGTACAGGCCAGTTGTAAATGTGTTTTCTAAAGGAGGGTGTACATTCATGTTTCAAGGCCTTTTTTTTTTTTTGGCTATGGAATATTGCAATTTCAGGATTTTCTCTTTATTTATTTTATTTTTAGTTGAAAAGATACCTGGCCAAGGGGTAGGTCGTGCTGTGAAACACAGTGATTCATGTCTCGAAGTTGACGAAAATACAATACGCGAGTTTATTTTGTCAGTTTTATCAGAAGATGAGAGTGACAGTAACAGTTCATCAAATGATTATTGGTTTGACGAATGTGATAGTAGTCCTGTTTCTAAGAGAATATTATTACAATCTAAGCCTGGAAATAGTAAAGCAAGTGATGTAGACCTAAATGAACATGGTGTGAGTGACAGTGGTGGGTGTGTCGCGCCAGACGAAACACGTGGCATAAAACAGCTGTTTGACTGGAATGGATTCGAACCCAGGACCATAAAAAATGTTCAACAATTTGAATATTACAAGTGTTTAGTGATAATGCCATCAAAAATATTCAATAGGATAAATGTTTTAGTGATAGTGATAACAAATTTCAATGAAAACACCGTGCTGAATTCGAACCTGGGATCTTTACAAGTGGAAGCAACACCGTTTAACCTTCAAATAAATGTATAATAGTGAGTTTAAATTCAATTTAGCCTGGCATGTAGACAGTTAATTATACTTTATAAAGGTTTATATTATATAGTATGGCGTAGTACTTTAAATTTAAAAAACCTGGCACCCACAGCCCAGCTGGCAAAAGGGAAACTCGGCGGTCAAAAGGTTAAGAAGCTAAAGCTATTACTATGATTGAAATGAGTAAATTAAACCAAACACAATTAAACTATTGTAATCAATGGTAAAGAGAAACATTTTTTGCCTGAACTGGGAATTGAACCCCAAACCTTCAGCCTTCTGGGCTGATGCTCTGACCACTGAGCTAATTCAGGCTACATTCCCAAAAGGGAGGATTTATGCTTGGATGGGAATGTAGCCTGAATTAGCTCAGTTGTCAGAGCTTCAGCACGGAAAGCTGAAGGTTCGGGGTTCAATTTCTGGTTCAGGCAAAAATGTTTCTCTTTTTAAAATACAATAGGAAGTAACATTAAGAGGTTTGTTTAATAAATAAAACATTTTGTCTGTTCATTCTTACCTCTTAGAGTTGTTTTTGTCAAACATGTTTCAGAGCTTCTTAGCCCCATTGTCAGCCATTACAGACTGAATTTTCTCATGTTGTCGGCCCTGATTCTTGATTCTAGCTCTCTTTGCAGGAATCAAGAAACAGGGCTAACAAGCTCTAAAATATGTTCGACAAAACAACTCTAAGAGGTAAGAATTTCTCTTTACCATTGATTATGAACTTTTTGTCCCACTACACCTCTAGTAGCTTCTTTAACATGAAGATTTTAATGGGAATCACAGCACATTTATAGCGAATGAAACTTATTTCAATATGAGAATCCATTATAATAAAGGAGAGATATTTAAGGTCAAAAATAAGCTTCACTGATTATAAATGTGGTGTTATTCCCATTAAAGTCTTCTTGTTAAAGAATCCGCTAGAAGCATAGTGAGGAACAAAAAGTTCATAGCTTGGCACGCAGGAATTCATACAATAAAGGAGATAAATAATAAGTTTTTAATAAAAATTGAAGTGGGAAGTAACACTGTGAGATATTTCCAATTTATGAATGAATTGGGAGAAAATATTTTTAATATCTCACCTCATAAAGTTGCATGTTTTCACGATACCAGTTTCAAAAGTATTTTGTTACTTTCGTCTTCAGTCAATGTCAAACTCCAGCTCACTGACCGAAGATGAAAGTAAAAGAATACTTTTGAAACTGGTATTGTGAAAAGACACAACTTTATGGAGTGAGATACACTGCTCAAAACAATTAGAGGAACACTTGTAATAAATTGAATAAGTAATTGTTTTTTAAAGCTGTGATGCTGAAAGTTGGACAATATGTAAATTGAATTATTAATTTTATCATTGGATACAAATTTTAAAGATCCATGGCCTAAATACAGAGAAATTGCCTCAAATAACAAATATAGAGAATTTTTTATTTTGCAAGGCACTGGCCACTTCTAATTGGTAAGCTTCCTGATGTTACTATAGTGACGAATGTTGATTATTGCCTTGTTTATTGAAGTCTCTGACAAAATGAGACATTTAAATGAGTTTGAAGTGTATCATGCTCTACATCTTTTATGACAAGGTCAATCTCTGCGACAAGTGGCTAGAGAACTTGGGGTTTCTCCTTCCGTGGTGTCCAGGTTACGCAACAGGCACAGAGAGACAGGACAGTATTGTAGAAGACGTGGCCAGGGCCGTAAATTTAAAACAAGCCCCCAGGATGACAGATATGTTGTTCTTTCTGCTCTTCGACAGCGTACAAAAACTGCAAAAGACCTGCAGAATGACCTTCATATGGCTTCCGGAATCCGGGTTTCAAGACCAAACCACAAGGAACAGATTAAGGAAAGAGAATATTCGTCCAAAAAGGCCCGTTAAAAAACCACACTTAACAAATGGGCATAAGGCAGCAAGACATAACGTATGCTGAAAACCATGGTGATTGGAACCTGAACCAGTGGGAGTCTGTGCTCTTCTCGGACGAATCCAGGTATCGTCTTACATGTTTGTGATGGTCGATTGAGGGTATGGGGATGGCCAGGAGAAAGATTTTCTGCAGAGGCTGTACAGGAAATTGATAGATTCGGAGGAGGTTCCATAATGGTGTCGGCCGGAGTTATGTACAACAATCGTACGGACCTTGTACTTGTTCCCCAGCGACTGAATGCTGTCCGGTATATCGAGCACGTTCTGGAAGAGCATGTAGTACCTGCTGCCATTGGAGTAGGCCCTGGATTTCTGTTTATGCAGGATAATGCCAGGGCACATTCTGCGGCTGTCACCAGGGATTTCCTGAGGAGGAATGAAATTGAGGTAATGGAGTGGCCAGCGGTCAGCCCAGACCTCAACCCTATTGAAACACTTGTGGGATCTTCTAGACAGGAAGGTCAGGAACCGATATCAAGCTCCACAAACTCTGCAGCAACTTGGAGATGCTCTGAAGGAGGAACGGGAGAATATCCCGCAAGAGGAAATCCACAATCTTATTGGGAGCATGCCACGAAGGTGCCAAAGTGCCATGGAATGTCGTGGAGGCCATAGACGATACTAACTCTATATAACGAGTGTTTAACTTAGAAAAATAAGCACAAGATTCAATTGCTTACATAGCGGAATTATTTGAAAAGTTAATTGTCAGCGTTATTCATTTGTTTTTACTGACATGAGCAATAAATAAAATAATAAATAACCACAAATAATGTACTTTATTAATTTCATGTTTGTACCTTTATCCAATGAAAAAATATTTGCATATTTCATAGTGTTCCTCTAATTGTTTTGAGCAGTGTATTAAGATTATTTCTCCAACTCATTCATAAAATGAAATAATATGTGTTTGAATCAGAATGTCTGATAAGTTAGTGGATAGAGCGCTGGTGTACAGGACCAGAGACACTGGGTTCAAATCCCAATTCAGACGTATATTTTTTTTCTTCAAATAAACTTTTTTATTTGGTCAGAAGTGATAAATTTAATATTTAACATCGAAAGTTACAATATACAGAGTGTAACAGGACCACACCGACAAAATGATAGGGATGATAGGCCATGCAGAGAGGATAATTTTTTGTGAAGGAACATATAGTCGCAAACACGTCGTTTATGAGTTATGCACAGATGAAGGTGTTCACCTGTAAGGGTCGGAATTGAATACAAACAATTGTACATGTATCATTTTATTGAAAAATATATGTTTATACAATAAGTATTCAAACAGTTGACCCTGTGCCTCATTGCATGTTTAATATTGTCTCAGCAACGATCGGCCAGCATGGCCAATCATGGCAGGATTCTTTTTGATGTTATCAAAACAATTATTAATTAAATAAAAAATAAAACATAGTTTTATTTAATTTAATTAATAAATATGGATTTTCATCAAGTAAACACCAACTCAATTGATTATTAAAACAATTATTGTTTGAACACTTATTGTAAACATGTCTTTTTCAATAAAATGATACGAGTACAATTGTTTGTATTCAATTCCGACTCTTACGGGTGAACACCTTCATCTGCGCATAACTCATAAACGATGTGTTTACGATTATATGTTCCTTCACAAAAAAATTATCCTCTCTGCATGGCCTATCATCCCTATCATTTTGTCGGTGAGGTCCTGTTATACTCTGTATTTTTTTATATTTTCAGGAGATTTTGTCTATGAGCAGAAATGATGTTCCTTATTCTGAAAACAATCACTCATGATCAGAGGAGGTTATTGCTGATGAATACTTAAGCAATATGCTTTCAGTTAAGCATTTTACATAATATGTAAAAATGTGTAAGACTATTTAAAATATGTAGTCCTGCCAAAAAAAATGTAAAAACATGTAACATGGACATGAAATATAATATTCTAAGTAGCCTAATTTGTTAAAATTTTAAGTTCTCAGAGTAATATGTACTGAGGAAAAAATATATAATTACATAGAAATCCAGACTCTAGTGAAAATGCATGGAATGAAACAAACTTATAACTGACGATTTTTATTATTAATTTAACACTTCTCATAGAAGGATAAATTATATTTGAAGAGAAAAATTTTCGCCTAGACCGGGATTCGAACCCGGGACCCTTGGCTTTCCGGGCCAAGTGCTCTACCAACTGAGCTACCGAGGCGAGTTACGATCTAGACGCAAATTTTTCTCTTATGTACGTTGTAATTCCCTCGCGCCAAATGCTTGAAACCATAGCTTCTATCTTTGCAAATGGCGGCTTCTTAGTTAAGAAGACATTTATTGGGAATTTAACACTACTTTATAGCCAGTAGGGCTTCTATTAACGATTTTTATTATTAATTTAACACTTCTCATAGAAGGATAAATTATATTTGAAGAGAAAAATATGAGAAGTGTTAAATTAATAATAAAAATCGTCAATAGAAGCCCTACTGGCTATAAAGTAGTGTTAAATTCCCAATAAATGTCTTCTTAACTAAGAAGCCGCCATTTGCAAAGATAGAAGCTATGGTTTCAAGCATTTGGCGCGAGGGAATTACAACGTACATAAGAGAAAAATTTGCATCTAGATCGTAACTCGCCTCGGTAGCTCAGTTGGTAGAGCACTTGGCCCGGAAAGCCAAGGGTCCCGGGTTCGAGTCCCGGTCTAGGCGAAAATTTTTCTCTTCAAAAACAAAAATAAAACTTATAACTAATTATATTATTTTTGGTCTGGACATCTTACCTCAATATTAATGTTGATTTGTTCTTGGACATGTTTCAAAACAATTCTGTTTTATCGTCAGCTTTCCCAGACTCTTTCCCAGTCTGGGAAAGCTGACGATAAAACAGAATTGTTTTGAAACATGTCCAAGAACAAATCAACATTAATATTGAGGTAAGATGTCCAGACCAAAAATAATATAATTAAAATAACCTCAAAATATAACTTCCTAAAACTAAATATTAAACTTATAACTCTCCAAATCAGTTTTGGGTTCATACGAAGATCTCCAAATTTTGAGTTCAAGAACAACTTTTACTTTCAAAATTAATATTACTTTGTGTGAAAAAAAATTAAACATAAAAATGAAATTTTATTCGTAATAATTGCACTTCATGACCCTAAGAGAATAAAATAATAGCATTTATGAGAACTCTTGTTTAAATTAATAAATAATTTGTCTTGTTCAGTTTACTACACTGTTTCACTCTAAGGAAACTCACACTTTGATAAATTTATAATTCAAGCATTGTCAAACTTAAACTGTTGTTTGTTCACTCATATGATGCACTGAACACTGAACATCAAGTTTTTTTTTTTCTTTTTACTTTGAAGTTTTTCATCTGTTGATCATATGTTACACTGGTATACAACAATCCAGAAAAAACATCTTGTGAATCATCAAAACTGTTGAATTTGGGGGACCAAAATCCATGCAAAAGATGGTTGGATGCTATAGAAGAAACAGTAAACAGCTGTTGAAGTTGAAGAATTGGAAAGAAAAGCTACAGACAGAGAGGAATGGAGGCTGATGTTGAGGAAGCTCAAGGTCCATTTTGGGCTCTAATGTCAATGCTGCTGCTGATGATGATGATGAAAAAGAATCCATGCAGAATGATTGAGTATGAAAAAAAATCACTCTAGTTTAACATTTTCTACATGATGCCATATTGCAGGCTGTACGGCCCATTTTTTTCCTTACGACTGACACTATTGATGGCATTTCTTGCCTTGAATGCTCAAATTTTGTGTAATGCCACAGATAATGATCAGTTCCAGCAAGATGAAGCACTGCCTCACTATCATTGTCAGGTTCACAAGTATCTTAATTGTGTTTTTCCAGAATGTTGGATAGGATCAACATGACTTCTTGGCAATGTTCTTATGAAATGGCCACCACATTCCTCAGATTTAACACCATGTTTTTTTTTTTGTGGTGTTAATAAAGGAGGGTGCTTATGTCCCTTTTCTACCACAAGATCTAAGTAAACTTTAAGGGTTGTATCTATGAATACATTATACCGTAAAAGTCGTTCTCAGCTTGTACTCTGCTGAGAAAGTTGCATCCAAAGACATTTTTGCATACTCAAGAATCTGTTCATGCGATAATAATTGTCGAAATTCCTAAGCTACCTGGCGAGGTGACTTAGCAAAGAACGAATCGTGAGCAACCTGATGGGAACCAATGGTAACTGATGTACTTTGAAACCTTGCTGCCTACCATGCTGCTTTATCCAGGATGTCGGACCTTGAAGACTTCGATCATGTTTTCGGTATACGCGGAGAAGAGGAATTTGATAGATAAAGGTAAAGTGATCCCACTACAGGCCTCAGGAGGCCCTTGGGGTAGTAGGAGGTTAAGGCTCCCACTTTTTCTTGACAATCGGCACTTGATGTCAGCCGGGTTGTCAGCCCTGCGTGACGGCCGCCTTTACCCCAGAACAAGCGTCTGGTACTCATTTCAGTTAGAGGCTGAGTCGACCCCAGGGCCATAGTGCCGCCAGAAGGTTGGGTCAGTTTAAAAATCCTGACCCCACCGGTCTCGAACCCTCGACCTTCCGGCTTGTAGCGCAGTGCCTTAACCACTACGCTACGGCGTGCCCCGGAATTTGATAGAGTCTACCAAAGAAATTAACTGGAAGAACAGGAGAATCGGCGTAATATCGTGCGATACAGTCGTCGTATACAGTTTTATTTGCGGAACACAACCGTAAATGCGTTCCTCTAGCAGATGAAAATAACGGAAGTGGTTTTATCGCTGAGAATTCTGGGTAATTTCTGCCAATATTACGAAAAAAACTACTTTCATGCATGACCAGTCAGCGACTTGCTAATTTGAACTTTGCACGTTCTCCGGGAAAAATCAGCTCACCAGAGACTAATGTATTTGCATGCGGCCCTAAATGTGGATTGAAGAAGCTGCAGCTACAGCTACATCTGACATGTTCTTCAGAGTCAGGCAACAGTTGGATTATCCATCGATGTTAGCTGCATTATACATGCCACCTAAATCGAGGCATTGTAATGCAATACCTCACAAAAAAAAAACTTAGGGTTGTATGCAAATACATTAGTCTCTACTCAAATTACTTCCAATCACGGTGAGCTGAGATCGAATTAACGGCCGCCTTACCGGTCATGCATGAATGTTGACGTTTTCGTAATATTGGCAATGAATTACCCAGAATTCTCAGCGATAAAACCACTTCTGTTATTTTCGTCTGCTATAGAGGAATGCATTTATGCTTGCATCCCGCAAATAATACCGTATACAAACACGTCTGTGACACGCAATATTACGCCGATTCTCCTGTTCTTCCAGTTGAATTCTTTGGTAGACTCTATCAAATTCCTCTTCTCCGCGTATACCGAAAACATGATCGAAGTCTTCAAGGTCCGACATCTTGGATAAGTTTCAAACTACATCGGTTTCCAACGGTTCCCTTCGGGATTTTCACATAAGTTTATATCTTGAGCTACGATCTTAAGGTACCTTGTCAGGTAGCTTTCAATTATTACCGCGTGAATAGATTTCTGAGTAAGAAAAACGTGTTTGAATAAAACTTTATCAGCAGAGAACGCCTTTTACTGTCTAATGCGTTCAAACATTCGACCCTTAGTGTCCAGTGTATCAGATGAGTCATTAATCATAGTTTATATATGATAGTGTTTGAAATATAAATTTATAAAATGTAACTTTCTATAGAGACGGAATACAATGAAGATTGTAATAACTGGATTCAGAACATAACATTGCAAAGTAAACTCACCATGGAGGACTTATATTTGCGTTGAATTACTTGACGTGTCTTCGGATCTGTAAAACAAAGAATTCCATTTCATTATAAAGAATGTAATACATAATATATCAGGAGTGGAGATAAATTTTGACAAAAGTGTAACAATGAAAAAATTCATGTATTTTATGTCTTTCGGGGTAAATGGCCATGGTCTGGTTTTAATAACACTCAACGTTTCGTCTACTACTGCAGTAGACATCCTCAGGAGATTCTGCATGCTCTTTGACCTCCTAACTCTTCAAATGTCGGCTGCAGACATTTGAAGAGTTAGGAGGTCAAAAAGCACGCGGAATCTCCTGAGGATGTCTACTGCAGTAGTAGACGAAACATTGAGTGTTAATAAAACCAGACCACCACCATTTAGCCCGAAAGACATAAAATACATGAATCAAGACACCTGCCGTGAAAGTCTACAATTTTACAATGAAAAAATTAGTAAGCAGTTCTCAGCAATAAAGGAAATTAATGTGATGGACATATAATAAAAGAAGTCAAAATATTAAAATTCATCGGAGAACATATTGTTTAAACAACTCACCTCATAGGATTCATGCTTCCATGATATCGCGATTTCAAACATAATCATGTTCATCGTCAGCCATAACTCCGACTGATGAATCCTATGAGGTGAGTTGTTTAAACAATATGTTCTCCGATGAATTTTAATGATTATACCTCATAATGTTTACTTCCCAACATTAATTAAATATAAGTCAAAATATGTTTATATTTAGGAAGCAAATAATAAATATAAAAATATCCTCAACTCATATCCAACTCAGGGATGAGATGAGATGAAGCCCTCTATATAGAGGTCTGTGAATGACAAGGGTGCCGACCGACGCACCTGATGCATCATCTCTGGGGCAGATGAATGAAATGAAATGAAATGGATGAGATGAGTATGGAGAAATGGTGGAATTAAATTATTGCAGGAGAAAACGGGAAAAACCCCAAGAAAACCTGCCTAAGCTCTGTTTCGTCCACCACGAAACCCATATGACTGAGACTTGATCTCGGAACCCCAGCGGTGAGAGGCAAGTTTCTAACTGCTTGCGCCATGGAGCTGCCTATTTAGAAAGTAAATTTGTTTCAAAATGAATGAAAAAAAAAAATGTACCCAAAGAATCCAAGAAATTGGTGGTGGTAGTAGAAGTAAGCCCTTACATCTCTCAATGGCACTTAGGCATTCTCCCTCTCAGGGGAGAAATTCAACTACCTGTATACTAAGTTAAGTTATGTAGATAGGAAATAACACTATGAGGTTTTTTAATATTGTTTATTTTTTATTATTTCACTCACCTCATACTTCGTAATTCATAGCAGACCCTGGGTTTCTTCACAAATTTTGTGACATTCTCAATGCTGCGTCACGTTCACAACAACTTCACAAGTTGTGAACGTGACACAGCATTGAGAATGTCACAAAATTTGTGAAGAAACAAGTTGTGAATGTGACGCAGCATTGAGAATGTCACAAAATTTGTGAAGAAACCCAGGGTCTGCTATGAATTACGAAGTATGAGGTGAGTGAAATAATAAAAATAAACAATACCTGTATACTAACTTATGATGAAAGTTAAAAATTAAGTTGTACCTGTTGGTAGGTGACATCGTCCTCAACTATATTAAAATATTGTATATAAAATAACTAGAGCACTTTGGAAGTTATTTTCCATCTTATAACTTCCAAAAGTGCTCCAGTTAATTTTATATACAATATTTTTACAAAGTTGAGGACGACAGCACCTACCAACAGGTACGAGGGCGGATCGGAAAGTAACGCACAATAATTTTTTTCTGCCTTGGTATTGCAGCTAGAATGTTGAAATTTCATAGAGATATAGTTTGAAGTTTTCACTACAGATGGTATTTTTTTCTCAGGTGCACCTCTTGCGAGAGAAGCTTGAACTATGCAACAAAGATGGCGCGCATGCTACAGTCATCCACCTGTGAGGAACAGAGAGAAGTGTTGTTCGATTTTTGTGGGCCAAAGGGCATAAACCCAGTGAAATTCACAGAGACATGCGTGGCGTGTATGGGGATGATTGTATGGACCGTAGCAATGTCTCCAGGTGGTGCACATTCTTCCAAGAGGGACGCGTGAACCTTAGTGATTCGCCACGCTCCGGCCGGCCGACAACAGCAGCAATCCCGCAGAATGTCAGAGGCATTGAGGCGGCAATTCTGAACGACCGGCGTGTGCAACTGCGAGCATATTGGAACTGGTAACACGATGGGAAAAATGTGTTGAGAAAGTTGGTGACTATGTCGAAAAGTAGGTAAAAGATGTAAGTTCATTTGTGATTTTTTTCCTTTTTTTTACTATTAAACTTTTTAAAAAAAAATTATTGTGCGTTACTTTCCGATCCTCCACTTGGACGACTGTAGAATGCGCGCCATCTTTGTTGCATAGTTCAAGCTTCTCTCGCAAGAGGTGCACCTGAGAAAAAAATACCATCTGTAGTGAAAACTTCAAACTATATCTCTGTGAAATTTCAACATTCTAGCTGCAATACCAAGGCAGAAAAAAATTATTGTGCGTTACTTTCCGATCCGCCCTTGTACAATTTAATTTTTAACTTTCATCATATGACTTCACCTCAACGGAATTTGATATGAATTTTACTAGTATTTATACTAACTTGGTTACACTTGTTTTTGGACATATGTCATTGAGTCAGTGTTCTGCCTCTTAGTGACATCTAGGAAACCAATATTTAAAAAAACAATAAGATTGTGTACCTGTTGTGGCAGTCGTCCTCAACAAATTATATTTGTATAAATATTCAGTTAGGACTTTTGGAACTGGTTCCATTTTCGAAAGCTGTTCATTGGGTACTGATTTTGTTCAACACAATAGAAAACTCCCTCTTAACAACGCAAAGAGAAAATGATAACAGAAAAATAAACATCTTAGAAGAAATAGAAATCATAAAGCAAGCAAGAAATGATAACCTGCTGAACGAGAACACGCCCTACCAGATCAACCCATTATACAATATATTCGTTAAACGAAACCAGTACCCAATGAACAGCTTTGAAAATGGAACTGGTTCCAAAAGGCCTGGCTGAATATTTTATTTTTCTTTCTTTCTTCTTCTTCATGGTTTAGGCTTATTTACTAGCCTGTTCCGGTTCCAAATTGCTGCTCTTTCCATCTTTTCCTTGGTCTTCCCAAACTTCTTCTTCCTCGTGGTGAATAGTCATCCTTGCCAAGTGTTCTTTCCAGTTTGTTCTGTATTTCTCTATTGTTGTGTTTAATTCCTCTACTTTTAGTTGATGTCTTATTTCTGGGTTGTTATTTTATACAAATATAATTTGTTGAGGAAGACTCCCACAACAGGTACAAAATTATATTGTATTTTAAATATTAACAATAATCTCAATGGAACAAAATACCAAGTAGCACACTGGAGATAAGAATAAAAAATAGGAAGTATCTATTAGGAAGACTAATATTCAGGCAGATAGACCAGATGTGGGAAAACCTAAAGGCAATAGGAGTAGAGTGGACAGCAATCATGAACGAAAAATGCTGGGAGGATAGAAATGTGTGGAGAAAGCTAAGTCGGATGACCCATATGAAAAAATGAAAACATTCTATAGAAGAAGTACTTATTTTGTATTTGAAGAAAAAAATTATATACTCAGACTGGGGTTTGAACCCAGGACCTTTGGCTTTCTAGGCCAATGCTCTACCACTGAGCTACCTGAGAAAGTCCAATCTTAACGCAAATATATCTCTTACACACTGTTAATTTCCGATCGCCGAATGTTACTAACATTTGCTCGATCATGCAAATGGCGGCTTCTTGTTTAAGAAGACATTTATTGGGAATTTAAACACTACTTTATTATTATTATTTAATTTTAGGAAGTGATATTTTGAGGTTATTTTAATTATATTATTTTTAGTCTGAACATCTTACATCAGTATTAATGTTGATTTGTTCTTGGACATGTTTCAAAACAATTCTGTTTATCATCTGGACAAGCTGATGATAAAACAGAATTGTTTTGAAACATGTCCAAGAACAAATCAACATTAATATTGAGTTATTCAAGTTAAAATTGGGAAACACATTATGAGGTTCTTAATTTATAAATTAATGAGTCATTTTAACATCTTACCTCATATTTCCTGTTTTATCAAACACGGTAACTATAGTTTTCAAATGATCTTGTCATTCATTTCAACTGCCATTATGACTACCGGATATTCGTTGGAATCTCCCTCTATAACGTTGCCATCTGGTGTTGATTTGACGAACTTCGAGATATCGTTGCCATCTGGTATTGATTTGATGAACTTCGAGATGAGGTCACGTTCATCCGGAATGTCAAAATTCATAGATTTAAATTTGTTCTTCTGTATAAATATTTTCTCCCAAACTGTCAAATCCAAAGGTTTTTCCAAATGTTTTAGAAGTTTAGCTTCTTTTTCAATTCTATGACCTTCCAACAAACAGGAAAAACAAAAAGAAATTTGGACACTCGCACAAAGGAACACTTTAGAAATATTAAAAATGGTGAAATTGAAAAATCAGCTATTGCAGCACATAGTTTGTTGGAAGGTCATAGAATTGAAAAAGAAGCTAAACTTCTAAAACATTTGGAAAAACCTTTGATTTGACAGTTTGGGAGAAAATATTTATACAGTAAAAGTAAAAGTAAAAGTAAAGTGATCCCACAACAGACCCGGAGGCCCTTGGGGTAGTAGGAGGTTAGGGCTCCCACTTTTTCTAGACAATCGGCACTTTATGTCAGCCGGTTGTCAGCCCTGCGTGACGGCCGTCTTTACCCCCAGAACAAGCATCTGGTACTCATTTCCGTTAGAGGCTGAGTCGACCCCAGGGCCATAGTGCCGCCAGAGGGTTTGGGTCAGTTTAAAAATCCTGACCCCAACGGGACTTGAACCCTCGACCCTCCGGCTTGTAGATCAGTGCCTTAACCACTACGCTACGGCGTGCCCCGAAAATATTTATACAGAAGAACAAATTTAAATCTATGAATTTTGACATTCCGGATGAACGTGACCTCATCTCGAAGTTCATCAAATCAATACCAGATGGCAACGATATCTCGAAGTTCGTCAAATCAACACCAGATGGCAACGTTATAGAGGGAGATTCCAACGAATATCCGGTAGTCATAATGGCGGTTGAAAATGAATGACAAGATCATTTGAAAACTATAGTTACCGTGTTTGATAAAACAGGAAATATGAGGTAAGATGTTAAAATGACTCATTAATTTATAAATTAATATTGAGGTAAGATGATCGGACTAAAAATAATATAACTACTTTATAAACCCAGTAGGGTTTCTTTCAATGTTTTTATTATTAATTTAACACTTTTCATCGAAGGATAATTATATTTGAAGAGAAAAATTATACACTCAGACTGGGGTTTGAACCCAGGACCTTTGGCTTATTTTGTGTTTTTCAGCCTAAAACTGATTTGTATATTGGAAAATATTTGTAATATTACAGAGTAGTGATACTTACTGTATTCTTCAAGTACGAATATTCCTCCCTTTTGAGTAAAACACTTGCGGATGTGGTCGAGTCGCACAAAGAACTGAAATAAACACAACAACTTTAAACAAAACCCTGGTTACAACATTTACAAGCTTATATTTGAAGAGAAAAATTCATGCGTACACTGGGGTTTGAACTCAGAACCTTTAGCTTTATATGTTAATGCTCTACCATCTGAGCTATCCTAAGCCTCCAAATGTAAAGGCAAATTTTTCTCTTATACATTTCAATTGCCAAGAGCGCCAAAGGCTACAAACCATTGCTCAACACATAACAAGCTTTAATAGTGAATAGAGAACATATTTTTAACGACTCACCTCATATAATTTCAAATTTCTTTGATACCGGCGGTATCTTGTCTGTATCAAAGAAATTTGAAATTATATGAGGTGAGTCGTTAAAAATATGTTCTCCACTCACTATTAATGATATAACCTCATAATGTTTACTTCCCAATATTAATTTAAATATAATTAGCTGCTTCTTTATAAAGCCAATAGATCTTCTTTCAATGTTTTTATTATAAATTTAACATTTCTCATTGATTCCCATTAAAAATCTTCTTAAATAAGAAGCCGCTATTTGTGTGCTTACAGCCTTGGGAACTGAAATGTATGAGAGAAATATTTGCATTTAGATTAGAGACCTAGGATTGCTCAGGTAGTAGGGCATTAGTGTATATAACTAAAGGGACTGGGTTCAAACCCCAGTCTAGGCATTATATTTTTCTCTTCAAATATAATTTGTCCATCAGCGAAAAATCTTAAATTTATAATAAAAACATTTACAAGCATATTTCCCAAACTGTATGACATTACAATTATTTGCAACTATAATTATTAATATATTTTGCATTTTTGTAATATTAATCCGCCCTGATTATAAAAGCTAATATAATGAATTCAAATGCTTCATGATTGCCATAAAATATCTGTAGCTCAGAAATCTAGATTCACAATTTCCATAATTCACAGGAGGGAGAATTTACTACTTTGTACCACTAAGGCTGGTATTCAAGAACAAAGTTTTCCGTGAAGAGCAACTCTTAGCCCGTCTCTCCGTGGTTAATTATGAGGGTCATGCAGAACCTACTCTAACTGGCTCACTCTATTCAACATCATGTGCTAACAAGATATTTATTTAAAAAAATTCTGGGAACAATTGAAAGATGAGAGCCTCAGCTTACGGAAGAAGAAGATGTCATGGCCTAGAAAGCTTGGTTCTTGAATACTGGTCTAAGTGATATTGGAGTTACAGCGGCTTTTATACAAGCCTAAATTAGCATTAATAAAGATGAGAGTTACTACTTTTATCTTCAAATAGATATCTTTCTTGTGATTAATACTACATCAAATCACTGGAAATAGAGTTACAACTCTTGACCTCTGAAGTACAGACATGTATACACCATGAGAAGGACCAACACTACCAATAAGAAATTGTTACAAATCAAAAGCTAATAAAGTTATTGTAACATTGTTGTTGCAAAACATAGATAAACTCAATAAGTTTTATGGTGACAACAATGAAATTGAATTTTTATACAAAAAAATCACTATGAGGCTTAATTTAAGATTGAATTAAAATACTTCACACTTCATCTCATATCCAGTCTTCTAATTAGACTGCAGTTTCAAAGCTTTGGCAGCTTCATCTTCATTAATTACTCATCGACTGATGTTATGTCTATCCGAAGAACTGATTCTTCTTCCCTTTGTTGGTGGACTGATAAATCTCTGGATCTAATCAGAATCAGCAGGAATTTTGAAAATGAATGAGTAATTTTTTAACATCTTACCTCATATTTTATGTTTCTTCAAACACGGGAACTAGTTTTCGAGAGAAGGATCTCTCTCATTTTCAACCGACATTATGACTACCAGATTTTCGTTGGAATCTCCTGTCAATAATGTTGGCATCTGGTATTGATTTCTTCTCTCGAAAACTAGTTCCCGTGTTTGAAGAAACATAAAATATGAGGTAAGATGTTAATAAAGACTCATTAATTTACGAATTAAGAACCTCATAATGTTATTTCCCATATTTAACTATGATGGAATTTTAAAGTTCATAAGTTTTTCTTTCTTAAGAATTAAATGAATCGTGATTTCTTCTTACCTCATACTTCTATGTTTTTTTAAACACAGCACTGCAGTATCAGCGACCCATTGTCACCATCCTCAGCTGTTTTCAGTCGTGAATGGGTCGCTGATACTGCAGTGCTGTGTTTAAAAAAACATACAAGTATGAGGTAAGATTCATTTAATTCTTATGAATTTAACCTCATAATGTTAAAAATTCCCAAATTTAATATATAAATTTTTCTTTCTTGTTTATTTTAATGTGGATTTTTTCCCAAACCATGAGTTCTTTTTGTTTTTCTATTTGTTTAATTAGTGGTTTATGAACTTCGAAATTTCCACGGATTCTGATTGGATCCGGAGGTTCATCGGTCCACCAACAGAGATAAGAAGAAGTAGTTCTTCTCATCAATGTAACATCAGTCGATGAGAAATTATTGAAGATGAAGCTGTCCAGGCTTTGAAACCGTAGCCTACTTAAAAGACTGGATATGAGGTGAGGTATGAAACATTTCAATTTAATCTTAACAATAAAATTATTAAAAAAATAAATAAAATGTTGTACCTGTTGTGGTAGTCTTCCTCAACAAATTATATTTGTATAAAATATTCAACTAGGCCGTTCGGAACCTGTTCCATTTTCAAAGCAATATTTTATACAAATATAATTTGCTGAGGAAGACTGCCACAACAGGTACAAAATTGTATTTTTTTTTTAAATATTTAACAATAACATCAATGGTACAAAATGTTTCTTAAAAGTATTAACAATGAAATTATTATTTTAAATTTTGTGGTGCCAATAAAATTTCATTTTCTCATGTTTATTTTAATTTTAAGTTTTGTGATGACAACAATTAAATTACTTAAATTCTCATGTTTATTTGTTGTTTGTTTTGATGTCTTCCAACAAGATGGAGCTCCCCCACATTATGGAAGGAAACAATGCTCAGGATTTTTAAGCCATGAAAATAAAAATTGACTGTAACAGGGTTTGAACCCACGAACCTCAAAACCAGAGGTGCACATGTGGAAATTTACTGATTACCACACAAACTTGTTGAGGTTATGTATGTTTTGTAACAAACTGAATTGCAATAAAACTGTTACTTTCTGTTCTATAACAGTTTGTTATTGGTAATATTGGTCCTGGATACACTGTATTTTTAAGCTTGCTGTAAAGAACATTTTACTATCTTACATACCATTAAGTATGGGTGAATACCTAAATGTAAGTAATATTTGATTGGAATTGCATCTCCATCTTTTCTTGTGAAAGTGCTGCCTCTTATTATTATGGCGTATTTTAATTGCAATGTAAATTAGTTTCATTATATAGTTATGTATGTATGTGTTATATTTTATATTGTTGTTTATGAACAGATTGTAATCTGGACACGTGCTAAAGCATCTATGGTGCTCTAATGGATGTTAAAATAACATACAAATATTTAAATGTGACTTTTATGGTTTCATACCATTGTTACCATTGTCAAATTGAGCTTATAGGTGTAGCAATGATTCCTGAGGAATGAAATTTGTAATGAGAGCTTAGATGCGAGTCCTGTACTAACCAGTTGTAGGTCTCAGCCAATAGGAAGTATGACCACACATCATTGCTAACTCCCCCCTCGCTAGCTGCTCGCTAGCGAATATCAAATACAGTCACTGCTAAATATTTTTAAAATCTCGCTACAAAAATTAATTAATATAGGTAATCTTTATTGTAGACTGCGATGGGCAGGACATGTGGCACGAATGGGGAATGAAATACGTGCATGGAAGCTTCTTGTCCGAAAACCAGAGGGAAAACGCCCAGTTGGTAGACCAAGAATGAGGCAGGAGAATAACATTAACTATGAATTGAGGGACGTAGATTTTACAGGGAATGATTGAAAAACATTAGCTCAGGATAGGGATGTATGGAGAGCTTATGTCCGCGCGGCCATGAACCTACGGGTTCGATAGTGCCCGTGAGTTAGGACATCTTTATACGTGGAGGAAGTATATTCACTATATATATACACACACACACACACACTCTATATTTGGTTTATATCTCTCTGTTAATGTTTTAAATAACCACTAAATGTCACTTTAATTTAAACCATCTATAGTCTTCCCCGCGCCTTAGCCATGTGATTAAGACAAGATGTCTTGGCGCAGAGCTACGGGACTTGCGCTGGCTCGAGTCTCCATGGGGGAAGAAATGTTCTCAAGGAATTTCTGCCAGTATGGGACCGGTGCCCACCCAGCATCATGAGACATTTGGGTGGCTATAATAAGTAGCGGCTCCACGTTGAGAAGACCCGATATTCACATTGCACTATAATTTTAAGACTTCAGGCAGCAAGTGTACAAAATATTTTAATTATAGTCTACGGTTTAAAATATAAAATCAACACATCCGCGTCTCACTATAATTCTCTATGGACTGTACATGTTTTGTAAGATGAACTGTTTTGTTTGTACGTGTGGCAGGCAGAGAATTCACAGCTGAGCAGTCTGGATAGGCTCTTCGATTGGATTTACGGTCAAGGACATTTTTCAAAATCCCTTGCGCGACCTATACTAGTGTTCACTAAGTGGTCGAAATTCGACCATAAATAACACGTCACTTTATATTAGACTAGACATTGTTAGTTATAAAGTGTATTAGCCCCATAATCGTAAAAATACAGGGTGTATATTTATGTCAAGTGTAACACTGGAGTAAGACAGGAATGTGGACTTTCACCGGTGCTTTTCATTATATATATATATATATTTGAATAAATTAATAAACGAATGGAGGAAAACACAACGAAGATATATACCCATCAATAGGAACCTCAAACTCGATGCTATTCTTTTTGCAGACGATTTACCTGTTCTGGTACTCTCCGAAAATGATTTGCAACGATCAATTTATAATTTACAAAAAATAGGTGCCAAATTTAATATGGAAATATCAATTAACAAAACTAAAATTATGGCATTTCATGGGAAGGGCCCCATACAAAGTAAAATCTGTCTCCAGAATAACATTTTAGAGAGATCTAATCAATTTAAATATCTTGGATATTATCTCTCTATCTGGGATGAAAAGGATTTCCCTGAAAAAATTACTAGTTATAATAAAAGTTTGGGAATTATTAATCAAGTTATGAAACCATCCCTTGTACAAAAAAAACACCAGATTACGTTTATATAACACTTTGGCTAGACCAGTATTGACCTATGGTAGTGAAGCATGGACGTGTAAAAAGACAACATGAAAGCAGAATAACGGCTTGTGAAATGAGATTCATGCGCAGAACAGCGGGTTACACCAGATGGGATCGGAAAAGGAACACCGATATCTTAAAAGAATTGAAGACTACGCCAATTTTGGAATATATTAAACAGTACCAACTACATTAGAAACACCATCTTGAAAGAATGAGTTCAAATCGGATCCACAAAGATGTTTATAATTATATACCAAGAGGACGAAGATCTCTGGGCCGTCCTATGAAACGCTGGAGGGAAAATTTTCTATAGGATCATAACAGGCCTTGGCCTAATACTTGGAAGGAAGAAGAAGAAGAAGAAGAAGGAGTGTAACTGATAATGGAGGTGATAGTATTCTAAATTAGCACCCAGCATCGTGTTGGTGGACCGACATGCTAAGCACATGTCACCCCTACACTAGCAAGATGATCGTCTACCTCTGTGAATAACACATGGACATGTATTACTTCCCTGTAGTTAAAATGAGAGCTTTGGTGCTGGATTTTGGTGCCTTGCAGTTAAAAATGACAGATAATTTTTTGGACATGGCATTTGTACATCACATGCTTCTCTGTAAGAAATTTAACTCTTGCACCTTGAAGATTTTCCATAAACACTGCCTTGCAGTTAAAAACATTAGAACTGTTTCCAAAAAAAATATTGATAACATTAAAGCTCATCAATAGTTACTAAACAAACACAAAAAAAAAATGGTTGACAAACAGAGGAGAAAATGGTACCTAACTGTTTTGTCTTAGCTTATTTATATATAAATATTGGTTTTTTCATATTTTTTGGATCGCTCATTTGAATTGTAGGCATAGAACAAGTATCAGTAAGAAATCTATGATATAATTAACGGTGTCAGTTTAGGAAGGAAAGGTATAGAGAGTATTGAATCAAAAGTCCATCACATAGGAACCATGTAAACTAAATGAATTCCTCACCAAGTTGCATTTATTATCCAATTTTACTGGTTTACGAAATGTATCTTCCCTTTGTTAATTAAATCATATGTATTACTAACGTACCCGGCAGACGTTGTCCTGCCCGAACGTTCAATTCTCATGTCATGGCAGACGATAAAAATATGTTACTTTTTTTACCATAAAATTCAGCAATTAGGACATAATTAGATATTATTAAATAAGTTCACAAGAAAACCTCTTACAGCCTTCTGTTGTGGCTCAAGAAGTGTGAATGATGTCACATAGTCATGAACATTAGAATTGTACCCTCCTTTGCAGATAAGTTAAGAACCGTCATATAACAATTATATTAGAGTGAAAAAAAAAGATAAATTGATGAGAGTGAGTCAAAACAGTTTTTTTCTTTTCTTTTTTTCTTCCAGCTAGATTTCATTTCTTGTCCACTGTGCACCGGTCCCATACTAGCCAACATTCCATGAGAAAAATTTCTTCCCCCATAGAGACTCGAACCAGCGTAAGACCCGTGCGCCAAGACTTCTTGCCTTAACCACTCGGCTAGGTGCGAGACTCTTGGTATTAATGAAAGACAAAAATGGTTATTGTGAGTTATCCGTAAGAGATAAGGGACTCTTGGTATTAATGAAAGAAAAAAATGGTTTTTGTGAGTTATCCGTATGAGATAAACATATGCTATCACGGACTTTTTTGTAGAGCTTTTTGAGATATTCAATTCTGTGTACATTAATTTTGTGTATTTCTTATGGTTTAGGCAGCGTAAGCCATTTAAGCGTCCAAAGAGCTACTTTTTTCACGTTTTCCACTACAAAGGGCAATTTTTAAGGGTGTAAGAGTCGAGTATCACAACTCTGTTATAGCCTATATTCATCCCGGGAATCTCCTGAACATTTTGCAAGAAACCCCATCACAATCGGATCAACAGTATGGCCGCACATAAAGTACGAACAAACAAACAAACATACAAACAAACAAACATTAATTTTTATATACAAGATGAAAAAAACAAATACAGCAGCTGCAAGAACAATTTTTAATTTTTGAGTTGGAGGTAAATCCTTTTCTCTAATGATTGGATTTATTTGATATTTGTAGCATACCTTTGTAGTTTTATTTCAATATCATATACTGAGTTTCATTGTGAAAAATAAAATATTGTGGCTGCTAGAGCTTTTTTCAAGTTTTTCTTTATGTTAACCCTCACTTCTGTAGTTCTGATTTTGTTGATTAATTAGATGGTGTTATACATCAACCGGCTATGTACTATTATGTCAGTTTCAAGGAAAAATGTTTAAAGTTTAAGGGTCGTATGCAAATACATTACTCTCTACTCAAATTACTTCCAATCACTGGTGAGCTGAGATCGAATTAACGGCCGCCTTAACCGGTCATGCATGAATGTTGACGTTTTCGTAATATTGGCAACGAATTACCCAGAATTCTCAGCGATAAAACCACTTCCGTTATTTTCGTCTGCTATAGAGGAATGCATTTATGCTTGCATCCCGCAAATAATACCGTATACAAACACGTCTGCGACACGCAATATTACGCCGATTCTCCTGTTCTTCCAGTTGAATTCTTTGGTAGACTCTATCAAATTCCTCTTCTCCGCATATACCGAAAACATGATCGAAGTCTTCAAGGTCCGACATCTTGGATAAGTTTCAAACTACATCGGTTACCATCGGTTCCCTTCGGGATTTTCACATAAGTTTATATCTTGAGCTACGATCTTAAGGTACCTTGTCAGGTAGCTTTACAATTATTACCATGTGAATAGATTTCTGAGTAAGAAAAATGTGTTTGAATAAAACTTAATCAGCAGAGAACGCCTTTTACTGTCTAATGCGTTCAAACATTCGACCCTAGGTCAATCTTCACTATTTATTGTAGCGCCAAACTAACAATACTGGATATTGCAAGTTATTTTCCTTGTTTGACAGTTATGCAACATAAAAATAAGAGTGGGAACATTTGGGGCTTATATGTATGATGCAAAATTTTGATTAGCATTTATTAAGATCTGGTTTCATAGCTGTTTGTTGCAAAAGACAGAATCTCTGATAGGACTGACAGCGTTTACATTTTTCTTTAATAATATAGCTATAGTTAAAGATTTGGCGTTGAAAGTGTGTGTAAACTTACTTCATGAGCAACTGTAACAGATGGCATGAAAATATATTTTTTTTTAAAAAGGCACTTAACCGGTTGATGCATAACATTGTCCAATTAATTCTATCTTGCTTTTCTTAATTAATTGCTATATGCCGAGTTTGATTCTGATAAAAAAAAATGTAGCCCCTAGAGCATTAAGACACACACACACACACACACACACACACACATATATATATATATATATATATATTACACATCCAAGTTAACTGTTCATGGGCGGAGGGGAAGATTTTTAGCGCTAGTGTCGCCGATCTACTGAATCTGTGGAAGGGATGTAGGAGAAAAATGTACATCCGATCACGTATTGAAATTTTTCAACTTCAAATGTGGGGGCAGAATCTCTAAACACGTGTGAAAGTTCTTAACATGGTTGTCAAATTAGTCATTTAAGCACGGAACGCTCAAGCGGTCGGATCATTTAAAATCACAGTATTGGTCGTCTCTCTGTTACCAGCCTCACAATAGATCAGAAGTGGCAACATGTAATGAGAAGGGCAAGGAAGGGACAGCTCATTCCTAGACGTAACCCCAAAAGTAACAGGGTTGTCAAGTTAGTCATTCTGCCACTGACCGCGCAGAACGACGGATCATTAAAATACATAGTATTTGTCAGCTCTCTACCTGTCAATCAAACAACATAATACAAAGGACAGGAAGTGGCAACATAGTAAGGAATAGAAAAGAGAAAGACAGTTTGTTAGTTAACATATTTTCCGCCTGCACAAAACACTTGTATGGGTAATATATATATATGACATGATAAGAAAAATAAATGCCTGGATGGGATTCGAACCCGGAATTCTGGGTCGGTACCCCAGCGTATTATCCATTACACCACCAGGCGAATCCAATTCAAACACTTATTTTTCTTATCTTATAATATATATATATATATATATATACCCTATATCTAGCAAAATTGTTTTGGATGATGAAATTTTAGAACAAGTAAACGAATTTAATTATTTGGGTTATAATTTAACATTTCAAGATAAAGCTGATATATCAAAGAAAATCACAAATTTTACAAAAACAACGGGGATAATTAACAGTATAATGAAACCATCTTTAGTACAGAAGAACACAAGATTACGTCTTTATAAGATTCTCGCAAGACCAGTATAAAGATATGGTAGTGAAGTATGGACAATACGAAGAAGAGATGAAAGCCAAATAACAGCAAGTGAGATGCAATTTATGCGCCGTACAGTAGGCTACAAAAAGTGGGACCATAAAAGAAATGAGGAAATTATGGAAGAGTTGGATGTAGAACCCATTCTCCACCACATACAAAACTACCAGAACAACTGGAAAGCCCATCTTCAACGAATGCCGTCTTATAGAATTCCAAAAGTCATACTTCGCTACTGCCCCCAAGGCAAAAGATCGCTGGGACGTTCCAAAAAAGCGCTGTATGGAAAATTCCTCTTTGAGACCGTAACAGGCCACACGGCCTAATACTTGCATGGATGATGATGATGATGATATATATGCCATGACCATTTTTGGTGTCTACAAGGTAGGATTGATGAAATATGTAAACTTTTTTAAAAATCTTTACAATAGAACAACAACTTCAATAGTTGCATTCCTTTGGAATTCACTAAAAACTTACCCATTGTACGAGGGCGGATCGGAAAGTAACGCACAATAATTTTTTTTTAAAAAGTTTAATAGTAAAAAAAAGGAAAAAAATCACAAATGAACTTACATCTTTTACCTACTTTTCGACATAGTCACCAACTTTCTCAACACATTTTTCCCATCGTGTTACCAGTTTCAATATGCCCTGTTCGTAGAAGTCCGTTTGGTTGAAGTGTAGCCATCTGCGCACTGCTGATTTCACTTCCACATCTGTCTCAAAGCGTTTGCCGGCCAGGAATTTCTTCATGGGACCAAACAGATGAAAGTCCGATGGTGCAAGATCCGGACTGTATGGTGGATGCTGGAGCACCTCCCAACCAAATTCGGCGATTTTCTGACGAACGACAGCAGCAACATGGGGGCGAGCATTGTCATGAAGAAGTTTAACGTTAATGTTGTGATGTTTGTCACGAATGGCACGACGCAACTTCACCAAAGTTTTAATGTAGGCTGCAGCATTCACAGTGGTCCCGTGTTCAGCAAAGTCCACCAATAAAACACCATGCATATCCCAGAACACTGTCACAAGCACTTTCCTGGCAGATTGAGTCACTTTGAATTTTTTCTTTACTGGGGAACCAGCATGTTTCCACTCCATTGATGCCTGCTTTGTTTCGGGCGTGTAGTGGTACGCCCACGACTCATCACCTGTGACGATTCCTTCCAGAAAGTCATGTCCTTGTGCGGTGTACCACGTTAAGTGGTCCAAGCTTGCCATCATTCGCTGGCCCTTGTGGTCGTCTGTCAGGTTCTTAGGCACCCAGCGAGCACTAACTTTACAGAATTTCAAATTTTCATGAACAATATCGTACACCGCACCATAGGAAATGTTGAACTTCTGCGATAAGGCTCGCAGTTGCACACGCCGGTCGTTCAGAATTGCCGCCTCAATGCCTCTGACATTCTGCGGGATTGCTGCTGTTGTCGGCCGGCCGGAGCGTGGCAAATCACTAAGGTTCACGCATCCCTCTTGGAAGAATGTGCACCACCTGGAGACATTGCTACGGTCCATACAATCATCCCCATACACGCCACGCATGTCCCTGTGAATTTCACTGGGTTTATGCCCTTTGGCCCATAAAAATCGAACAACACTTCTCTGTTCCTCACAGGTGGACGACTGTAGCATGAGCGCCATCTTTGTTGCATAGTTCAAGCTTCTCTCGCAAGAGGTGCACCTGAGAAAAAAATACCATCTGTAGTGAAAACTTCAAACTATATCTCTGTGAAATTTCAACATTCTAGCTGCAATACCAAGGCAGAAAAAAATTATTGTGCGTTACTTTCCGATCCGCCTTGGTATTGCAGCTAGAATGTTGAAATTTCACAGAGATATAGTTTGAAGTTTTCACTACAGATGGTATTTTTTTTCTCAGGTGCACCTCTTGCGACAGAAGCTTGAACTATGCAACAAAGATGGCGCGCATGCTACAGTCGTCCACCTGTGAGGAACAGAGAAGTGTTGTGCGATTTTGTGGGGGCCAAAGGGCAATAAACCCAGTGAAATTCACAGGGACATGCGTGGCGTGTATGGGGATGATTGTATGGACCGTAGCAATGTCTCCAGGTGGTGCACATTCTTCCAAGAGGACGTGTGAACCTTAGTGATTCGCCACGTTCCGGCCGGCCGACAACAGCAGCAATCCCGCAGAATGTCAGAGGCATTGAGGCGGCAATTCTGAACGACCGGCGTGTGTGCAACTGCGAGCCTTTATCGCAGAAGTTCAACATTTCCTATGGTGCGGTGTACGATATTGTTCATGAAAATTTGAAATTCCGTAAAGTTAGTGCTCGCTGGGTGCCTAAGAACCTGACAGACGACCACAAGGGCCAGCGAATGATGGCAAGCTTGGACCACCTAACGCGGTACACAGCACAAGCACAAGGACATGACTTTCTGGAAGGAATCGTCACAGGTGATGAGTCGTGGGCGTACCACTACACGCCCGAAACAAAGCAGGCATCAATGGAGTGGAAACATGCTGGTTCCCCAGTAAAGAAAAAATTCAAAGTGACTCAATCTGCCAGGAAAGTGCTTGTGACAGTGTTCTGGGATATGCATGGTGTTTTATTGGTGGACTTTGCTGAACACGGGACCACTGTGAATGCTGCGGCCTACATTAAAACTTTGGTGAAGTTGCGTCGTGCCATTCGTGACAAAGTCACAACATTAACGTTAAACTTCTTCATGACAATGCTTGCCCCCATGTTGCTGCTGTTGTTCGTCAGAAAATCGCCGAATTTGGTTGGGAAGTGCTCCAGCATCCACCATACAGTCCGGATCTTGCACCATCGGTCTTTCATCTGTTTGGTCCCATGAAGAAATTCCTGGCCGGCAAACGCTTTGAGACAGATGTGGAAGTGAAATCAGCAGTGCGCAGATGGCTACACTCCAACCAAACGGACTTCTACGAACAGGGCATATTGAAACTGGTAACACGATGGGAAAAATGTGTTGAGAAAGTTGGTGACTATGTCGAAAAGTAGGTAAAAGATGTAAGTTCATTTGTGATTTTTTTCCTTTTTTTTACTATTAAACTTTTTAAGTCCCGCGCCGTAGCCGAGCGGTTTAAGGTAGGAAGTCTTGGCGCAGAGCTACGGGACTTGCGCTGGTTCGAGTCTCCATGGGGGAAGAAATTTTCTCATGGTATTTCGGCCAGTATGGGACCGGTGCCAACCCAGCATCGTGAGGCAATTGGGTAGCTACAATAAGTAGCGGCTCCAGGTTGAGGAACCAGCTATAACGGCTGGGGGACTCGACATGCTAACCACATGTCACCCCTACACTGGTTATTGATCATCTACCTCTGTGATTGACATATGTGGATGTGAAGGGCCAGCAGCCGGCTGGTAAAAGGGCAACCGCTGAAAAGTGGAAAAGACCCTCAATCGGAAACTTTTTAAAAAAAAAATTATTGTGCGTTACTTTCCGATCCGCCCTCGTATATACCAAGAGGATGAAGATCACTGGGCCGTCCTATGAAACGCTGGAGGGAAAATTTTCTATAGGATCGTAACAGGCCTTGGCCTAATACTTGGAAAGAAGAAAGAAGAAGATTATTCAAGTTTTGACAGCTAATTATATTGTTTGTGTTTATCATTCAATAATAATTATATTTACAGTTTAGTTAAACTATCTTGATGTCTGTTACGACTCATTTTAGCTGTCTTGTAATTAGCTTGAACCTGAGATTTGCATGCTGGAGCACGTTCCCAGCCCCCTCATGATCAATCGTTCATAAAATTAAAAGACAGATTAGCTATAGTTTAAAAGCTATATTACTTAAATATGTTTATAGTTAATTAAATCTTTAGAGAATGAGGAAGGCCTACAACTGAATGGTATTAATAAGCTGTTAGTTTATGCTGATGATGTAGTACTACTGGCCGATAGTGATGAGATACTAAAGGACAACACGCACACACTATTGAGTAACGCTAAGAAATTAGGATTGGAATTAAATATCAGTAAAACTAAATATATGGTCACACGTAGAAATTCAGTATATAATGGAAATGGACAGCTAATGACAAATGAGGGAAATTTTGAGAAAGTGGCTGAATTCAAATACCTAGGAACAATAATCACAAATAGGAATGAGATGCACAAAGAGATTAAACATAGGCTCAATTCTGGAAATGCGTGCTATTATGCATTACAGAGACTTTTGATGTCCCAACTCCTTTCAAAAAACGTTAAACTGAAAATATATAAAACTATTATTCTACCAGTTATATTATATGGGTGCGAAACATGGACTCTTACTTTAAGGGTGGAGAAAAGATTAAGAGTATTTGAGAATAAAGTTCTTAGGAAAATTTTTGGACCAAAGAGAGATGAACAGACAGGTGAATGGGGAAGACTACATAACAATGAACTACATGGTCTTTATAGGAAGCCAGATATAATAAGAACAGTTAAGTCTCGTAGACTGCGATGGGCAGGACATGTTGCGCATATGGGGAATGAAAGACGTGCATGGAAACTTCTTGTGGGAAAGCCAGAGGGAAAACGCCCAGTTGGTAGACCAAGAATGAGGTAGGAGAACAACATTAACTATGATTTCAGGGAAGTTGATTATACAGGGAATGATTGGAAACCATTAGCTCAGGATAGGGATGTATGGAGAGCTTATGTCCACGCGGCCATGAACCTACGGGTTCGATAGTGCCAGTGAGTAAGTAAGTAAGTATGTTTATAGTTATCCTACAAGTGGTATACTCAAAGAAGGATGAAATTGTCTGTAAACCAGGGCCCAGCTACAGACTCTGCATATTAGAAACTTGTATGAGACAAGCTAGGTTTGTATATAATTAAAGTCAGGTTTCAAGCAATAATAGAGAGAATATAGTCCACGTACATTCAGCACTACAGTATGATGTGGTCCTACACCTCGTCCATTGTTCTCCTCCAGTCGTCTCTACCCTTAGGTCTTACATTCCACTTGTGATTTCACATTTCCTAATATCATACACATCATCCGACCATCTGCTTTTAGGTCTCGCTCTTGTCTTTTTCCCTGTGGTTGATTAACAAAAACTTGATAAAAGCCTCGGAAAAACTGCACTTAAACTAGCATGAAATATTTTCAAAGTCCTATAGAGCAACAGTGTGCATGCACCAGAATTTATAGAGCCAGCGATAACCCACAATCGAACCACATATCGATTGTCATCCTCGTTTACTATACGTCGCTATGAAGTTTAAATGACTGATATTAGCAATAAATCCCCAAATCTATGTTAAAAAAAATATATTAACAATATTAAAATTACCAAACGTTTATTAAAAAAGGGTGTACACTTACTTATCACTCTCTAACGCTGATCCAACCAGCGATAACCCAAAACAGCGATAGAAAAATCATACACTAAGTGTAATATACTCTGTGGAGAAAATAGCAGTTAGCATCACCAATATTGTCTAACTGTCATAATATTGTGATTTGCATATTTAAATAAATACTTCAAAATTGTCTAATAATGTTATAAAAATTGTTTGAAAAAGTTTAAAATATTAAATAATGTTAGTAAATACAGAAGAAGAGCTATAGTTTATAACAATATAACTGAAAAATCAAGCGCTAGTAGAAGTGCAGTTGAGCCAAAGCCTCTCTTTTCCTCCATTCTATTCACATGCCCTTTCCACTTCAACCTCATCTTTATAATTGCGACTATATCCAGAACTGTATACAGCTGCTTCAGTACATTATTAGGTCTTAGGGCCGCATGCAAATACATTTGTCTCTACTCAAATTACTTCCAATCACTGGTGAGCTGATTCACCGTGAGCAATTGCTGAGATTGAATTAACAGCCAACTTACCGGTCATGCATGAAAGTTGTCGTTTTCGTAATATTGGCAAGAAATTACCCAGAATTCTCAGTGATAAAACCACTTCCGTTATTTTCGTCTGCTAGAGGAACGCATTTACGCTTGCATCCCATAAATAATACCATATACGATGACGTCTGCATCGCGCAATATTACGCCGATTCTCCTGTTCTTCCAGTTGAATTCTTTGGTAGACTCTATCAAATTCCTCTTCTCCGCGTATACCGAAAACATGATCGAAGTCTTCAAGGTTCGACATCTTGGATAAAGCAGCAAGGTATGCGGCAAGGTTTCAAACTACATCGGTTCCCATCGGGTTGCTCACGATTCGTTTCTCTGCTAAGTAACCTCACCAGGTAGCTTAGGAATTTCAACAATTATTATCGCATGAACAGATTTTTGAGTACGCAAAAATGTATTTGGATGCAACTTTCTGAGCAGAGTACAGGCAGAGAACGACTTTTACGGTCTAATGCATTCATAGATTTGAGCCTTAGTCTCCATTCATTACTGACTTTGATAGATCCCAATATGTTCTTCAAAATTCTCCATATAATAATGGCCGCCCATCTACTAATGTCTGCAAAATGGATCCATGTTTCTGCTACATAGGTTACTATGGATCTCATAAGAGTTTTATATATATTATTAATTTTGTATTTCTATGTACCACTTGGCTCCTAGTATAGTATATTAAAAGAAAAAGGCATAAAAATCTTAAAAATACAGACCTTTATTGCCAGGTATGATTTCAAGGTAGGCCTATATGAAAATTTCATATGTTAGGTACCAGTATTCTTCACTCCTCCCCTGATTACAATGCATGACCAGGAATTCCTCTTCATTGAAATTTCAGCTAGTTTACAGAGATGTCTCCTGTGTGTGGTGTACAAACCTCCGAAAGTAGAGTATCTTAGTGATATAGAAACACCTTTATTAAGTTTACTGCCGCATTATCAGCATGTTATAGTAATGGGCGACTTTAACTCTAACTTACTTTCTTCCTCATCTTCATCATCAGAACTACTGGCATTATTTCACGCATGCAATATGTATGTCTTGCCTTTACAACCAACTCATCACACATCGACGACTGATACATTAATAGACATCATAGCCACGACAAATTCACAGAAAATTATAAACTACGGACAAATATCTGCCCCCGGCATATCAGCCCATGACGTCATATATATCGAATACTCTCTCCAGTGTCCTAGGACTCGTCCTAAATTATTAACGTATCGAAATTTAAAAAATATTAACCAGCAAGCTCTAATTGCAGACGCTATCGACATGCCGTGGCATGATATTTGGACCCTATTCACAATTGACGAAAAATTGCTTAAATTTAACAATATGATATTAGAACTTTACGACAAACATGCCCCGTTGAAGACTAGACGAATTACTAAATCCCCAGCTCCCTGGATGTCCCACGAAATTCGACTACTGATGGCTGAGAGGGATGCTGCTTTTCGAAAATATAGACGGGACAAAAGTGACGCTAACTTAAGACAATATAAGACATTAAGAAACAAAACGAATCAAAACATTAGGAACGCTAAGTTGCGGTATGCTCATAGTCTCATTGATCCAAACACAAATGCAAGTGATATGTGGAAACGTATTAGATCAATGGGCCTACGGCAGTCGACAACCAAAGGAGAGAGCATTAACATACCACTGGACGATCTAAACCAACATTTCACATCATATGCCACACTTAACATAAACACTACGACCAAACAACAAACTATAGATGAGCTCCTATCCACACCTACTCCTTCCCGAGAAAAATTCTTCTTTTCCTATATAATGCCAATCGACGTTAAACTATCCCTGGACCGCATTAGAACTAAAACACAAGGTATAGACAATATAAGTATCGACTTTTTAAAGAAAATACTCCATGTCATACTGCCAACTGTAACCCATATATTTAATGCCTCAATTATGACCTCAACTTACCCCGAACTCTGGAAAAAAGCTATAGTCAGACCAATCCCTAAAATTAAATTACCTGTAACACCAAACGACTTTAGACCAATCAGCATCCTCCCAGTCCTATCTAAGGCCTTGGAGCGCATTGTTCATGGACAATTAACTGATTACCTTAACACTCATAACATACTCGACCCATACCAATCAGGTTTTAGGACAGGCCATAGTACGGCAACCGCACTTCTTAAAGTTACCGAAGATGCGCGTGAAGCAATGGACAGTGGCCACATGACAATATTTACACTCTTGGACTTCAGTAAAGCTTTCGACACTGTTGACACTGACATATTAATAGCAAAATTACGCGCTCTGAATCTTTCGGACAATGCTGTTAACTGGCTTGGATCCTATCTTCATGGTCGCCAGCAATGTGTATTCAATGCAGAACTTTCCTCATCCTGGCTATCACTGAAGGGTGGCGTCCAACAAGGTTCAGTGTTAGGACCACTTCTGTTCTCTATCTATGTTAACGATATATCCAGTAGACTTACCTACTGTCGATATCACCTATACGCTGACGATTTGCAAATTTACATTCACTCCCATCCTGACGATGTACATGACACACTAGACAAATTAAATAGTGACCTAGACTCAATTTCCCAATGGTCGAAGAAACATGGACTTAATCTAAATACTGACAAGACACAGTGCATAATTATAGGACATCGGCGAATCCAAAGCATTATAAATTACGAAAATATCCCTACCATTCTCCTAAATGACAAAAATATCCCCTACAGCTCAGTAGTAAAAAATCTGGGTATCTATATGGACCAACACCTAGACTGGAAAATCCAGGTGAATAATACCTGCAAGAAAGTGTTCTCAATTCTTCACTCCCTAAATAGTTTTAAAAACTTCCTTCCTACAAAATTAAAACAAATACTTATACAGACTCTTATAATGCCACACTTCGACTACTGCGACATATTACTGACTAATCTGACAACTGATCTATCTGACAGACTACAGCGTGCTCATAATGCGTGCATTCGATTTATATTCAATCTCCGTCGTTATGACCACGTGTCTCCTTCATTTCAGGCCTTATCATGGCTACGCCTAAATGACAGAAGAACTTTACATTCACATACCTTACTATTCCAAATTCTGCACACATATTTACCAACTTATTTAACAACACGTTTTCAACATTTATCGGCTCATCACAATTTAGGAACAAGATCACAAGACTCTTCTTTACTTTTGATACCACAACACAGGACCTGTCTGTACTCTGAATCTTACACAATATCTATGGCTAGAGCATGGAACTCACTTCCCAGTCATGTCAGGGACTGTCAATCGCTATCATTATTTAAATCCAAATTAACTGATATCTTAAGTTCGACACAATGAAAACATTAACTACATAACAACTATATAGAGCATTCTATTAATAATCATGTAGGAAGCTACTTACTTTATTTTATATAATTTTAATTTTATTATATTCTATGTTTTTGTTAGTATTAGCTAGTATTAGATCACATCATCATTGTATTTTGTTTAGTCTGTATTTTAATATCTTAAAATTGTAATATGTACGTAATTTTTGTATAATTTTACTATTCGCTGGTTGAGTGGAAGAGAAGGCCTTATGGCCTTAACTCTGCCAGCTAAAATAAATCATTATTATTATTATTATTATTATTATTATCTTGACTTTAGTAATATATGCTGTCTTTATGGTTATTGACAATATGAGTATGCTTAATGTACAATGGCATGAAATTTTACAGTTTGGGAAACTGGCTCATTACAAATTATTGATATAAACAAGTTAGTGCTGTTTACAGAGTGAACAAAAACTTGCAGACCACCACAAACTGTGAGATTCTCTACAAACAATAATGAGATTTCTTTCTTATTTAAGAAAATTCTCTAAATGCCAATTTTTAAGTTTGGAACAATATAGCAACACTGTACAATTAAATATGATGATTAGAGAAAGGAATTTCATATACTAAAAGTTAAGATTACCAAATAGAGAGTATAATTATATTATATTTAGTCTATTCATCTTACCTCAATATTAATGTTGATTTGTTCTTGGACATGTTTCAAAACAATTCTGTTTTATCGTCAGCTTGTCCAGACTGGTTTGATTTATGTTGCATTATGTTGCACACCCTGGATGTTGATGTCAGCTCTATCCTGTGGTTGGCCAAAGAACCTCCAAACAACATAATGCAACATAAATCAAACCAGTCTGGACAAGCTGACGATAAAACAGAATTGTTTTGAAACATGTCCAAGAACAAATCAACATTAATATTGAGGTAAGATGAATAGACTAAGAAAATAATATAATTACAATAACCTCAAAATATCACTTCCTAAAATTAAATATTAGATAGTATAACGTTTATGGAAATGTAAATACAGGGTTTTTCAAAAGTTATATTCCAAAATATAGAAATTAAAAACACAGAGAAATAAAAACTCCAGTAAACATGAGTTTGGAAAATAGCAGGTTATGAGATGTCATTTTTTTTTTCCTTGATGGGACTCGCTCACTAAGTACAGAACTAATTCCAAACTAAAGATTTTAAAACTTATCAATTAGGAGACAAGTATAATATTCAAGTAAATAACAGAAGTTAGATATGCACAGCTCACCTTATTTTGTAGTTTTGTTGAAGATCCAGTGTTTCGATGCTCTAAGCATCATTGTCAGTTCTTTCTAACTCTATGATGCTAAGAGCATCAAAACCCTTGATCTTCAAGAAAACTCCAAATATGAGGTGAGTTATACATATCTAACTCCTATTATTTAAAATAAACCTCATAGTGCCACTTCCTTTAAATATTAAATTATATTCAAGTGTAAACAGAAACAACCAAAAAACCTCTAATAAACATTGATCTGCAAGTTAATGGGGTACGTCCACTGTAGAAGAGCCTAGGGTAGATATCTCAACTCTTCAGTTTTTGGATTGACTTCTTGGTTGTTTATGCATGTGCAATAAATCTACTTTCACTGTCATTAATTTCATAGGAATTAGTATTCAGTATTCGATGAGTCCCAATAAAAAATACATCAAATAATTGTTTAATTCCTGGACTCATGTTTATTCAAACTTTTTTCCTTCTCTTTATTTTAATATTGTCGCTATTACTCTAATACCTTGTAACTCCACCAGCAGCTAATTTTGAAATGTTGAGTCTTGTGAATTCAAATACTCATCCTCAACTGTGTAAGAAATCTTAATGAAGAATGTGCAATACATTTTATTGATTAAGATTTCGTACACAGTTGAGGATGAGTACTTGAATTCAAAAGACATAAAATTTAAAATTTAGCTGCTGGTGGAGTTACGAGATTTTGGAGTAACATTAACAATATTTTGTTCCTATATTTTAGACATCACTTCTCAAACATTCTGTTAATAAAACATGAAAAAGTGTAAAATATTGTATATAATCTTAGTAAATTATAACTTTTCTAAAAGGTAGTGACAATTTTTAAGATTTCAGTCAATTTTTTGGATAATTTGCAACAGTGGATGGTTGTTATAAAATTAAAGTTCATAAAAGAGCAGTATTTAACATGTAATAGTGAGTGGAGAACATATTTTTAATGACTCACCTCATATACTTTCAAATTTCTTTGATACCGGCGGTTTCAGGCAATATCTTGACCCTCTTCAGTCATGGCTTCCACTGATGAAATTCTCTGGTTGTTGATTTCTCTAAGTGGAAGCCATGACTGAAGAGGGACAAGATATTGTCTGAAACTGCTGGTATCAAAGAAATTTGAAATTATATGAGGTGAGTTGTTAAAAATATGTTCTCCATTCACTATTAATGATATAACCTCATAATGTTTACTTCCCAATATTAATTTAAATTTAACATGTATGCTATTAGGAATAAATGGTTCTTTACTTTCAAAATTCATTACAAAACCCCATTGAGGTCTTTATGTAAAAGTTAAAAAATATAAAACATCAGACCTCATTCATCCTCAAGTAGATAAAATACAAGAAGATTCTGGGCTATAAGGCTGGTGTTCCTCCCAGAAATTGTCCCTCAACTATGGAATGCATCTTCAGTAACAAGTTTTCAATGTGATGTTCTCTAGTTGGAAGCTCGGTTGTGTATGAGTGGTAGACTGCTGAAACGTGGTATTTATACTTGAAATACCAGTTATCGACCACGGCATTATAGCCCGGATCTTCAAATACCATGACTACCGGCCATGAAAGCGTAAATGCTGAAGATGGAAGACTATCTTCTGAAAAGTTTATATTTTTAATGTTTGGCGATGTTTTATAAACAGAAGATTGTTTTAGTTGAGGATGACTGATACAACAAGTATAAATTATATATTTTTAAGATTTAAATTAAAATTCTCTATACCTCACATCATATCCAGTCTTCTAATTAATCTGATTTCAAAACCTAAGTGGTTTCATCTTCAATAATATCTTGACCAATATATTTGAAGAGAAAAATTTTCGCCTAGACTGAGACTCGAACCCGGGACCTTTGGCTTTCCAGGCCAAATGCTCTACCAACTGAGCTACCGAGGCGAGTTGCGATCTAGACGCAAATTTTTCTCTTATATACATTGTAATTCCCTCGTGCCAAATGCTTTGAAACCTTTGTTTCCATCTTTGCAAAAGGTGGCTTCTTAGTTAAGAAGACATTTATTGGGAATTTAACACTACTTTATAAAGCCAGTAGGGCATCTATTGACATTTTTACTATTAATTTAACACTTCTCACTGAAGGATAAATTATATTTGAAGAGATTTTTTTTTAATGTTATGTTGTTCAGGAGAATTACTTCTTTCTCCATCTGTTGGTGTACCAATGTATCTCTGAATCAAATTCCCTGAGAATTTCAAAATTCGTAAGTTTTTCTTTCTTGTTCTTTAGAATGCGGATTTTTTTCCCAAAGTGTGAGCTCTTCTGTTTTTTCTATTTGTTTAATTAAACTAGCCTTTATTTCAATTAGATATTTTTCAGACCAAGCATGAGCAGCTACTGCTGTCTTTTCCACTTCACCATTGTTGACATTCCTAAGATGTTCTTTTATTCTGGTTTTCAAGTTTATTTTTGATTTTCCTATATTAATTCCTATATAATTTTTTTAACTGCTAAATTCCTTATTTGTTTCCTTCTTTAATTTTTGTAATTTTTGTTGGTTTTAATTATCCTATTGAGGCTGCAATCATTCGTTGGGGCTAATCTTATGTTAAACTTTTAAAAAAATTGTTTGAAACTTGTGGTTCTTTAATCGATGTTAAGTGAATTTCTTGAATTTCATGTTTTCTTCTGTTTCTTTTAATAAGTGTACTTTTATTAATTAATTTTTGTCTTTTTTAACTTATTTATTTTATTGTGTACCATATTTTCTTCAAAATCATTTTCTATTGCTACATTAATAATGTATTATGTTTTCTTTTTAATAATGTTCTCTGCTCATAGGTATATTTGCACGCCGTAGCGTAGTGGTTAAGGCACTGCGCTACAAGCCATAAGGTCGAGGGTTCGAGTCCCGGTGGGGTCAGGACTTTTAAACTGACCCAAACCTTCTGGCGGCACTATGGCCCTGGGGTCGACTCAGCCTCTAACTGAAATGAGTACCAGACGCTTGTTCTGGGGTAAAGGCGGCCGTTACGCAGGGCTGACAACCCGGCTGACATCAAGTGCCGATTGTCAAGAAAAAGTGGGAGCCTTAACCCCAAGGGCCTCCTGAGGCCTGTAGTGGGATCACTTTACTTTGCTTTACATATCAAACCTTTGAATACTCCTTCTTTGTGAGCAAAATGGTTAAAATAAAGACTAGTTTAAGTAAACAAATAGAAAAATCAAAAGAGCTCACAGTTAGGGGGAAAGAATCCACATTGAAAAAAACAAGAAAGAAAAACTTATGGTGAAATTAAATGTTTTTACCTCTCCTCATATAAATCTTCTAAGTAGATCGCGATTTCGAGACCATAACGGTCTCATCTTCAGTACTTTTTTGGCGACTGATGTCATGTCGATTGGAAGAAACTCTTCTTCTTCCCTCTGTTGGTGGACCGATCAACCTCTGGATCAGGTCAAAATTTGCGGGAATTTGGAAGTTCATAAGTTTCCCTTTGTTTTTCTGAATGTGGATCTTTTCCCAAACTGTGAGTTCCTTTTGTTTGTCTACTTGTTTAATTAGACTGGCTTTGGATTCAATTAAAAAGGAACTCACGGTTTGGGAAAACATTCACATTCAGAAAAATAAAGGAAAACTTATGAACTTCGAAATTCCTGCAAATTTAGACCTAATCTAGAGGTTCATTGGTCCACCAACAGAGGGAAGAAGAAGAGTTTCTTCCGATTGACATAACATCAGTCGCCAAAAGAGTACTGTAGATGAGACCGTTGTGGTCTCGAAATCGCGATCTACTTAGAAGATTTATATGAGGAGAGGTAGGAAACATTTAAATTCACCATAAATTAAACCTCATAGTGATTAATTCCTATAAAAATTAAATAAAAAAAGAAAAACTTATTAATTTTGAAAATCCCAGGGAATTTGATTTGATTCAGAGGTTCATTGGTCTACCAACAGATGGAGTAAGAAGCAGTTCTCCTGAATGACATAACATCAGTCAAGATATTACTGAAGATTGAAGCTGTCAAGATTTTGAAACCGGTTCAATTAGGAGACTGGATATGAGCCGAGGTATAAAGAATTTTAATTTGAATCTTAAATTGAACTTCATAGTGATTTTTGCTATAAAATTTCAACAAAATTTATAATTTTAATATTATTTTAATATTTTGATTTCTTCAAGGTTATTAATTTTTGAGTTGTTACTTTCTTTGCGGATTGTCAACAACACATTGCTGATTTTTATTGAATTGGTAATAGAAACAGGTCAACAATTATATATATATATAATTTTTGTTAATTAAATAAAAATAAAACTTAGTTTTATTTGATTTTCATATTTATTAAGATGTAATTCAGTGACAGCTGTTTCGGTACACTGTACCTTATATTTTAATTATATTTGAAGAGAAAAATTTTCACCTAGACTGAGACTCGAACTCGGGACCCTTGGCTTTCCGGGCCAAGTGCTCTACCAACTGAGCTACCGAGGCAAGTTGTGATCTAGATGCAAATTTTTCTCTTATATACGTTGTAATTCCCTCGTGCCAAATGCTTGAAACCTTTGCTTCTATCTTTGCAAATGGCAGCTTCTTAGTTAAGAAGACATTTATTGGGAATTTAACACTACTTTATCAAGCCAGTAGGGCTTCTAATGACGTTTTTATTATTGACTTAACACTTCTCACTGAATGATAAATTATATTTGAAGAGAAAAATTTTCGCCTAGACCGAGACTCCTAGACTTCAGTGAGAAGTGTTAAGTTAATAATAAAAACATCAACACTGTACCTTCTTCAGACATGTTAACAAATTATGAATTGTGTTATTATAGTACATATCAACTGATCTAAATTATTGTTGTATTGATGCTTAGATCAGTTGATATGTACTATAATAACACAATTCATAATTTGTTAACATGTCTGAAGAAGGTACAGTGTACCGAAACAGCTGTCACTGAATTATATCTTAATAAATATCAAAATCAAATAAAACTAAGTTTCATTTTTATTTAATTAATGAATATGGATTTTCATCAAGTAAACACCAACTCAATTGATTATACATAATTTTGTTTAGAGAACCTTGTGATGGTGATCTTACGAGTTTTTGCTCAGTCTATGTAATAAATCTCTCCGCTTGTGCCAAGTGAATAAAACCTGTGACGTCTAGAAGAGGGTGGAAGTGGGACAAACTACATGCAACATTTTATGTTCGCTTTGCAATCTACTCAAATTCACACAATTTACATGCAAACACATGAATTTGCTACATAATATCTACTACAGAGTCATTCAATTATGACTACGTCAGATTTTTTTTTGCAAATTAGCATGTTTTATTTCTTGAAAGTTAAAGATATGTATTTATGAGAGAATTTGTTTCATGCTATGGGGAATTAAATTTGAGAGTATTGTTGTTATACGGGGACAATTAAGCCCCGCTTTAATGTAGCGTAAAAGATCTCTATTGTTTAAGTGGTCTTTGGCCCGAGCGGTTGGCCTTGGTTTTGGAGGATGAATTCCACATTTAAACATGTTACAAACACAGTAAACAATAAAATGACATTAATAAATTAATGAGTCATTTTAACATCTTACCTCATATTTCATGTTTTATCAAACACGGTAACTTTAGTTTTCAAATGATCTTGTCATTTGAAAACTATAGTTACCGTGTTTGATAAAACATGAAATATGAGGTAAGATGTTAAAATGACTCATTAATTTATTAATTAAGAACCTCATAATGTGTTTCCCAATTTTAACTTTGAATAAAATGACATATTTATTTGAAAAATCAAAACATAAAGAAATATTAGATCGAAAACATATAAAACAACTTATTAAAATCAGCTAAAATCGTCATATTGACCAGCGTCAAAAATACTAAAACTGATAAAATTCAGAGAGAGAAAACAATCATTTAAAAGAATCAACTTTGTTCATTATTCTAAGTTCTTTGGACCATTTGGTCCTTTAATTAAATTAATGTATGTAAAATGACCATTAAAAGAATGATAATAAAAAGATAAAATATTCATATTACCCATGTAGAGCTGCTCCTGTCCCCCAGGGGGGACCGAACCCTTCGGTCCCCTCCACCGTTCTCCTTTTCTACTCAAAACCCCTGCTTTTTATATTCTCATCTCTACCTTTCACCATTCCCTAAAACTAATGGAAGCCCTATTTTCTTGCCCAATCTTTAGTAATATTCCTAGTTCCATCATGGTCATGTTATATAAGGTGTTTTTAACTACTTATCCTAATGTGTTTGGGTTATATAAGTTTTCGTAAGAGTGTCCCATTAGGTTGAAACTAACAAAGTTGTTTTTGATATTATATAAGATTTCGTAAGTGTGTCCTCATAGATTGAAAAATATATTGATGTGAAATAGTCATTTTATTATAATTTTTACCTTAGTTTTTTATCTATAAAACACTTGTGTATATTTTGATTGAGACTTCAATCCGCATTTAAAGGGTGATTATTTATTCCCTATTTTTTGGTATAATAAAAGTTATCTTGTGTATATGCTTCATCTGTTTTTATAGAATTTTATTATTATGGCAGTTAGGCCCTAGTGTAGGCGTAACAATTGTAATGCATATAAATGCAGTTTCGAGGAATTGATGAATTTTCATAAATATTTGCATATGGACACATATTACTCTTTTTGAACCAAAGTTCTTTGGCTTCATGTGACATAGAGAGGCCATCCTTTTTCATACGTAAACATTTTAAAGACAGACTAAAAGTTTTCTCCTTTAAGAGGTTCTGGGGTTATAGGAGGTTAAGGCTCCCACATTTCTAGAAATTGATGTGCCATTTGATGTCAGCCAGGTTATCAGCCCTGCTTTATGGCTACCTTTACCTGCAGAACAAGCATCTTGGTACTCATTTTTATTAGAGGCTGAGTCAACCCACGCGTCATGGTGCCACTAGAAGATTTGGGTTGGTTTAAAAATTCTGACTCCACTCGAACTTGAACCCTCAACCTTCAGCTTGTAGTGTATTGCCTTAACCAACTGCACTATGGCATTCACCCAAATTTTTCTTTATGGATTGACATATTTGTTAACTCCTATGTCAATCTGTGATGAAATATATATATATATATAAGTATGTGTGTGTGTGGGCTTACAGTTGGAGGTCTAAACTATTAAAACACATTTTTTTATGTTATATTTTAAATTAACATGTTCCAGAATTGGATATAGTTTTATTTAGAAAGAAAAATTACATTTGAACTCGGAGTTGAACCCTGGACCTCTGACTCTGTACGTCAGTGCGGTAACCGTTATGTCATTTGAACATAATTTTTCTTTCTAAATAATATTAAAACACATGTTAATATTTTTGTTCAGAATGGAGGAAATGTTCTTCAAAACATGTTTCGGATGAGAGAACAAAATATGAAATGAGGTGATTAAATTTGTTTATTTATTTGAACTAGAGGCCTTCAGATAAGGATCCATCATTGGCCAAAAGATATCTCCAGTCCAAAATACTTAAAAGAATTATATTATTTTTGGTCTGGACATCTTACCTCAATATTAATGTTGCAAGAACAAATCAACATTAATATTGAGGTAAGATGTCCAGACCAAAAATAATATAATTAAAATAACCTCAAAATATAACTTCCTAAAATTAAATATTAATACTTAAAAGAAGTTGAGAAAAATGGTATGATACCTTAACACATGCTAATTTTTACAATTTTATATTCCTAAAATTTGTATTTGGAATTCAAAATGTTATGCCATTTCTAAAATCTAACAAGCGAACTGACAACTTTTGCCTGCAAAAACCTACTTTGTAATTTCTCCCAGAGAAGCACTGTGATGTACCAAGCCAGTGTCCAAAAAAGTATCTGCCGTTTATAACTGCAAGGCACAGAAATTGAAACTAGAATCCAGTAATGACAACCATTGTATGGAGCAGATGGACTCCTTGCATGAGTAAGAGCAGAGTGGAGTGAGGTTGGATGCAGCGTGGAATGCAGGATGTGAGTGTTATTCAATCTACTAATGGACAAGTTTTATTACTTCCCTGTAGTTGTGCTGGATTTTAATGTCTTGCAGTTGAAAGACAGATAATTTTTTTGCACACGGCCTTGGTATGAGAAAACAAAAATAAAAATAAATCAAAGGGAACCAAAAAAAAAATTAATACTTGAACTGGGACTTGAACTCTGGACCTCTCGTTCTCGGTACGGGTATGCTAAATAAATCACTTATACAGCTCATATAGTTTACTGTTATATCTACTTCTCTATAGCCATCTTCTTTAATCGATCTGTAAATCCGCCTTAATATTTTCTTTTGATGGTTTTTATTATATTACCTTGAAATGTATTAAGGATCATATCTATGAATGCATGTTTTTACACGCTTTATATTAACTTGACCTGTATCTATCTATATAACTGAATCTTTTAACGCAATTTTCGCCCACTTAAAATCATTGGATCAACTTGAAACTTTGTATACTTATAAAAGACCCGTGACAATACAATAATTTCATATTTTGTTTCTAAAATCATGGCCAGAATCATCATAAAATCAAAAAAGTATCTTTGTACCTATGTAACGGAATTTTTTAACACGATTTTCACCCATTTAGAAACATTGGATCGACTTGAAACTTTGCATACGTGTAAAGGACACATGACAATACAATAAATTCATATTTATTTTTTAAATCCTGGCCAGAATCATCAGAAAATAAAAGAAAGTGTCTTTGTATCTATGTAACGGAATTTTTGAACACGATTTTCACCCACTTAGAAACATTGGATCGACTTGAAACTTTGTGTACTTGTAAAGGATCCATGACAATACAATAATTTCATATTTTGTTTCTAAAATCCTGGCCAGAATCATCAGAAAATCAAAAAAAATTGAAAACTGGTATAATAGGTTGCGGACTTGTCGACTTTTTATAGTCAATTGTTGTAACAGCTCAGATGGTAGAGCGGTGAACTCTAATGGTATATAATTTCAGTAATCCATAGGTCACTGGTTCAAATCCTGCTGAGAGGTTTTTTTAGAAGAGTAGTACTTTTAGCTCATACTACAATAGTAGCCTATCGAATTTAAAGATATTTACATTTTTATCTTATTCTGTTAAAATATTAAAACTAAAAAATAAAAAAAATAAAATAATTGTTTTAAAAAACTAAAAAAACATGCTTTATTAGAAAACCGAATTAAAAAATTGAAAAATAATTTTAATTTCCAACATGCTTGGGAAAAATAATTTTACCATCAAAAGCGTGGGGTGCTTTTTATGATTTTTTACATTTTCTTCTTAGAGACTTTACTTTTACCAATATCTGTTTATTATCAAATATATTAATTGGTAAACAGCACCCCATGCTTCTGATGGTAAAATTATTTATCCCAAGCATGTTGGAAATTAAAATTATTTTTCAATTTTTTAGTTTGGTTTTCTAATAAAGCATGTTTTTTAGTTTTTTAAAACTATTATTTATTCTTTTCAAAATAATACTGTCCAGTAATGGAAAATGTTAGGTTTAAAATCTCACAACAAAATATTAAGCTTTACTGCTTAAAAAGTAGTGTAATATATTTGAAGAGAAAAATTCTCGCCTAGACCGAGACTCGAACCCGGGACCTTTGGCTTGCCGGGCCAAATGCTCTACCAACTGAGCTACCGAGGCAAGTTATGATCTAGATGCAAATTTTTCTATTATATACGTTGTAATTCCCTCTCACCAAATGCTTTTGAAACCATTGTTTCTATCTTTGCAAATGGTGGCTTCTTAGTTAAGAAGACATTTATTGGGAATTTAACATTACTTTATAAAGCTAGTAAGGTTTCTAATGATATTTTTATTATTAATTTAACATTTCTCAATGAAAGATAAATTATATTTGAAGAGAAAAATTCTCGCCTAGACCGAGACTCGAACCCGGGACCTTTGGCTTGCCGGGCCAAACGCTCTACCAACTGAGCTACCAAGGCGAGTTGCAATATAAACGCAAATTTTTCTCTTATATACGTTGTAATTACCTCTCACCAAATGCTTTTGAAACCATTGTTTCTATCTTTGCAAATGGCGGCTTCTTAGTTAAGAAGACATTTATTGGGAATTTAACATTACTTTTACGATCTAGATGCAATAATGTTAAATTCCCAATAAATGTCTTCTTAACTAAGAAGCCGCCATTTGCAAAGATAGAAACAATGGTTTCAAAAGCATTTGGTGAGAGGGAATTACAACGTATATAAGAGAAAAATTTGCATCTAGATCGTAACTCGCCTCGGTAGCTCAGTTGGTAGAGCATAGCGCATTTGGCCCGGTAAGCCAAAGGTCCCGGGTTCGAGTCTCGGTCTAGGTGAGAATTTTTCTCTTCAAATATAATTTACCTTTCATTGAGAAATGTTAAATTAATAATAAATACATAAGTAGTGTAATAATCATATTAAAAATACTTCAATAGAAGTTGGCCGTTGGCTATTGATAGTGACGTCTATCTGCTTTCGGACAATTTGAGAATTGTATATGAAGAAAGAAATGTTAATGTCTGTATCGTAGCTTGAAAGGTGTTGTACCGAAAGTACATTGTTTTATTGTAACAGTTATGTCATACTTATCAGTTATACTTCAAGATTTAAGAACAGTGTTTTCCCTGCCAAATCTACGCACTCTCTTTCTTTCCACCTCCCTAGAATGCTGTGGATTATTGCGCGGTGCAACTTCCCCTCTATCCCAGAACTGTCAAACATCAGCCTGAAAAAACAGTCGTTGCCTAGAGTTGAGTCAGAGAAATTTGCCTTCCTTCCAAGTCCGACTACGTAACACCATAGAATAGATCTATTTATTATTCATTTCATACATCCCAATGGTGGATAAATCATATTTGAAGAGAAAAATTATATGCTCAGACTGGGGCTTGAGCCCAGGACCTTTGACTTTCTAGGCATTACTCTACCGACTGAGCTATCTGAGCAAGTTCCAATCTAAATGCAAATTTTTCTCTTATATTCCGATTGAGGGTCTTTCCACTTTTCAGCGGTTGCCCTTTTACCAGCCGGCTGCTGGCCCTTCACATCCACATGTGTCAATCACAGAGGTAGATGATCAACAGCCAGTGTAGGGGTGACATGTGGTTAGCATGTCGAGTCCCCCAGCCGTTATAGCTGTTTCCTCAACCTGGAGCCGCTACTTATTGTAGCTACCCAATTGCCTCACGATGCTGGGTGGGCACCGGTCCCATACTGGCCGAAATACCATGAGAAAATTTCTTCCCCCATGGAGTCTCGAACCAGTGCAAGTCCCATAGCTCTGCGCCAAGGCTTCCTACCTTAACCGCTCGGCTACGGCGCGGGACTTTTCTCTTATATACACTGTTAATTCCCGCACACCAAATGCTATGAAACCTTTGCTTCTATTTTGTAAATGGCGACTTTTTTATTAAGAAGACATTTATTTGGGAATTTTACATTACATTATAAAGCTAGTACGGCTTCTTTTGATGTTTTTATTATTCATTTCATACATCTCAATGGTGGATAAATCATATTTGAAGAGAAAAATTATATGCTCAGACTGGGGCTTGAGCCCAGGACCTTTGACTTTCTAGGCCAACACTCTACTGACTGAGCTACCTAGAAAGCCAAAGATCCTGGGTTCAAGACCCAGTCTGAGCATATAATTTTTCTCCTCAAATATGATTTAACCATAGAATAGATTTAATTTCCATTCATTCATAACAAATAATGATGGATCCTATAATATTAATGAACTTACATAAGGTTCCCATTAATATTTAAAGAAAGTGACACTATGAGGATTATTCTTCTTCTTCTTCTTCATCCATTCAAGTCTTAGGCATATAGGCCTGTTACGATCTCACTGATGAATTTTGTATCCAGCTTTTTCCATGGACGGCCCAGAGTTCTTTTCCCTGCTGGACAATAACGAAGCATGGCCTTGGGAACTCTATCTGAACTCATTCGTCGTAAATGATTCATCCAGTTGTTCTGGTATCTATGTATGTATTCAATGACTGGTTCTAAATGTAGTTCCTTCAAGACAGCATAACTGCATTTGTGATCCCATTTGCTATATCCTGCTGTATATCTCATGAAACTCATTTCACTAGAAGTTATCCTGCTCTCTTCTCCTTCCCTCAAAGTCCTTGCCTCACTGCCGTAACAAAGTGTAGGTCTTGCTAAGGTTTATATAACCATATTTGAAGAGAAAAATTTTTTTTCGCCTAGACCGGGACTCGAACCCGGGACCCTTGGCTTTCCGGGCCAAGTGCTCTACCAACTGAGCTACCGAGGCGAGTTACGATCTAGACACAAATTTTTCTCTTATATACGTTGTAATTCCCTATCGCCAAATGCTTTTGAAACCATTGCTTCTATCTTTGCAAATGGCGGCTTCTTAGTTAAGAAGACATTTATTGGGAATTTAACATTACTTTATAAAGCTAGTAAGGCTTCTAATGATGTTTTTATTATTCATTTAACATTTCTCAATGAAAGATAAATTATATTTGAAGAGAAAAATTTTTGCCTAGACTGGGACTCGAACCCGGGACCCTTGGCTTTCCGGGCCAAGTGCTCTACCAACTGAGCTACCGAGGCGAGTTACGATCTAGACACAAATTTTTCTCTTATATACGTTGTAATTCCCTATCATTAGAAGCCTTATATAACCATATTCATGTATCTCTCTGGACTAGTGAAGATTTCATTACTGAATTTACTATTCCCATGATTTTATTAAAATTAATAATTTTATTTGATATGTCTGCTTCATCTAAATATGTTAATGTATATCCAAGATAGGTAAATGAATTTACTCTTTCCAGTATTTTTTAATTTATACAAATTTTATCTATACAAGGTTTATTTTAATTAATAAATTAAGTTAGATTTAACAGTTTTATAAATGAGTTGAGAAAATTTTTTAATATCTCATCTCATAGTTGCATATTTTCATGATAATAGTTTCAAAGGTCATTCACTTTCATCTTCAGTCAAATTCCAACTGTTGAAATTTTTAAATTCCCGACGAGAAAAATTTTACCTCCAAGTTCATAAAATTGCCAGCAGATGGCAGTTTGGAAGATGGTGTTAACAGCAAAATTCTGACACTTGGAGTTTGACTGAAAGATGAAGGTAAATGACCTTTGAAACTGACATCATGAAAACATACAACTTTATGAGGTGAGATACTAAAACATTTTCTCCAACTCATTTATAAATTGAAAATACCTCATAGTTGTACTTCCTGCTTTAATTTTGATTAGATTTAACAACTCAATTCATTAATTAAAAAAGTAATGTTTTATTTTAGGAAGTAATATTTTGAGGTTCTTTTAATTAAATTATTTTGAGTCTATGAAATATTACCTCAATATTAATGTTGATTTGTTCTTGAACATGTTTCGATTAGTCTTCTAATCATCCTCAAGAACAAATCAACATTCATATTGAGGTAAGATATAAAATAAAATAAGTTAAAATATACCTTCTTAGGTAAAATCCGTCGTCCTCAACTTATAAAATATGTAATCTTTATGCCTGTAGGCCTTTCAGAACATCCGTTCCATCTTCAGCAGGTCACTCTTCGCTACAACATCCAGTATGATGGTTGATGCTGCTGGTCCCAATGTGGCTTTGTCGTGACCAACAGCATCAACCATCATACTGGATGTTGTAGCAAAGAGTGACCTGCTGAAGATGGAACGGATGTTCTGAAAGGCCTACAGGCATAGATTACATATTTTATAAGTTGAGGACGACGGATTTTACCTAAGAAGGTATATTTTAATAAATTAATGAGTCATTTTAACATCTTACCTCATATTTCATATTTTTCAAACACGGTAACTATAGTTTTCAAATGATCTTGTCATTCATTTTCAACCGCCATTATGACTACCGGATATTCGTTGGAATCTCCCTCTATAACGTTGCCATCTGGTGTTGATTTGACGAACTTTGAGATATCATTGCCATCTGGTGTTGATTCGATGAACTTCGAGATGAGGTCACGTTCATCCGGAATGTCGAAATTCATAGATTTAAATTTGTTCTTCTGTATAAATATTTTCTCCCAAACTGTCAAATCCAAAGGTTTTTCCAAATGTTTTAGAAGTTTAGCTTCTTTTTCAATTCTATGACCTTCCAACAAACTATGTGCTGCAATAGCTGATTTTTCAATTTCACCATTTTTAATATTTCTAAAGTGTTCCTTTGTGCGAGTGTCCAAATTTCTTTTTGTTTTTCCTATGTATACTTTATATTTTAACTTATTTTATTTTATGACTATCCACCTCAACGGTTTTACAATGAATTTTATTAGTATTGAGGTAAGATTTCACAGACTCAAAATAATTGAATTAAAAAACATTGCCATGTTACGAGAATTGATAATCGTTAATCCAATCTAATAAATCAACGATTCAACAGTCAGAATAAGCTCTGATAGACTGTAATGATCCTGAAACATGTTCACAAGAATTCTACTAAGTATGAAGTGAGATTTTATAAATTGAGTTAGAGAATTTTTTTTTCATCTCACCCCATAAAACTGTGTTTCACAGAACCAGTTTCAAAGGTATTGGTTCGATTTAGCACCTCCTTTGGAGAGGAATTAAATAATTTTCTTTTAATTATTTCTGGATTGATAATATTTATAGCCGGTTTTGGTGCAAATTTTGAATATGATTTAAAGAAAATTATTGCCCTTTCTACTTTAATGTGTCACATTCAGTACCAGGCACTGAGCAGGGCATTTAAACCCACAGGCCAGCCATTTAAATACCCCAGCTACCCTTTTCATGGCACTTCAGAAAATGAACCATTATTCACAAACTATTAGTCCTAGAAAATTCAAATTTTGTACATACCTAAAGGAGATATCCTAGTAGGATTTGATGGTGAAATAACTTGGGTGATTGACATCACATGGTATCGGCGTATCAATTTCAGGAAGTGGAAGTTCATCTTCACTTTCACTTTGTGAATCTTCTAATTCATAAATCAGTTCATCATCTGAATCATCATTATACAAAATATTCACTAATTCTTCTTCAGTGAGATATTTTTCTTTTGCCATGGTTTCACTCACGCACAAACAACAGCGCGATAACGAGAAACGTATACAACTGCATTGGAGGCAAGTTTGGGTGAACGAATTCCATGTGTTGTTTGTTTTAAAAATAAAAGGGGATTCACCAAGTTTAAACGTGTCAAACGGGAATAGAAAATGTACATTTACATGCCATCTATGATCTCCAAGACACACTAAGCCAACACAATATTTAGGCGCCAAATATAAATGCGGTTTCTTCACACCTGCTCTAAAACGAGTTAACTGACTGACGGCCACATACACGATAGTCTCTTTAAACACTTTAACTGGTTTACGGTACTGAATGTGTTAAGACAGTTGGGTTTAATAATAAGTATTGTATCTCTAGAATTTGCCTCCACCGTCAGTCAAAACTCTGACTCATGAAAAAACATTTCTCTGACTCAATTTATAAATCATAAGTTTATTCAAAATTATAGTGGGAATTAACACTATGAGGTAATTTTCAATTTATAAAATGTTTTTAAATCCCACCTCGTAAAGTTCCGAGTTTTCACGATACCAGTTTCGAAGGCAATTTGCCTTCATCTTCAGTCAAACTCCAACTGTTGAAATTTTACTGTTACCATCATCTTTCAAACTGACATCAGGTGCCGATTTTATGAACTTGGAGATTAAATTGACACCCGATGGCAGTTTGGAAGATGGTAGCAATGAAAAAATTTCAAGAATTGGAGTTTGACTGAAGATGAAGACAAATGGCCTGTGAAACCAATATCATGAAAACATGGAACTTAATGAGGTGTCATGTAATAAACTTTATCCAACTCATTTATAAATTTATTAATAGTGGGTGGAGAACATATTTTTTAACGACTAACCTCATATAATTTAAAATTTCTTTGATACCAGCGGTTTCAGACAATATCTTGTCAAAGAAATTTGAAATTATATGAGGTGAGTCATTAAAAAATATGTTCTCCACCCACTATTAATGATATAACCTCATAATGTTTACTTCCCAATATTAATTTAAATATCATTTATAAATGTTATAAATTGTAAATTATCTCATAGTATTACTTTTCAAGGTTATTTTGATTAAAATGAGATGTTTATACTGACTACAATTTATTAAAATTAAGGGGCGGATTCCTATGACATGTCATATTTTTACCAAAGTCTATATTCTAAGCTTCAAGTAAGTAAAAACATGTACATATGCCTTATAATTAAGATTAAGTGGTTTTTGTTGGGTCTTAAAAGTCATATTTCTCACTTTTTCAGATCTTTGGTCATACTTCTGCTTATTTCTATGAATTGGTCATATTTTGGGATTTTTAATAGCCTAGTCATCAGGCGATTGTAAATAACCAACATTGTATCTGTATAAAAATCACCAGTTTCACAGTTCACTTGTTTTGAAGGTTTCTGTTAACAGGTAGCAAACGTTTGCAGTGGACAATAGAAGAAGATTTCCTTTCTCTTATGATACAATTGAGAATGTATATGAATGAACAATTAATATAGTATGGGTAAAAAATTCATTCAATTATAAGGTCATATTTTTGTTTTTTTTAGGTCATATTTAAACCTTTTTTAGGTCATAAATGCATGCATATTTTCCATTTTTCAGGTCACAGAAATCCGCCCCTTAATTAAAATAAACCTCATAATGTTATCTCCTATTAAAATAATGATTAATCTAATCTAAATCCCTTAGGTACATTTTGGGCAATCTTTTCTAACATCCTGTTTAATACTAAATTTATCACTTCTCATTGAATGACAAATTAAATTTGAAGAGAAATATATATTTATATAATAAATTTGGGAATTTTTAACATTATGAGGTTCAATTCATAAGAGTTACATGAATTGTGATTTTTTCTTACCTCATACTTCAATGTTTTTTTTAAATACAGCACTGCAGTATCAGCGATCATTGTCACCATCTTCAGCTGTCTTCACGACTGTCAATTTTTTCTTTTGCTGGTAATTATCCAAACTGCCATCTTTTGAAGGAATTATTTTCTAAACTGCCATCTGGTGTTCTTTTGAATGAATCATTTTCTAAACTGCCATCTGTTGTATTTTTGAAGAACTTTTGTAATCAAGCTCGGTTCATCTGGAATCTCGAAGTTCACGGTTTGGGAAAAAAAAAATATTCAAAAAAGCCATACTAGAACCATGAACTTCGAGATTCCAGACGAACCGAGCTTGATTACAAAGTTCTTCAAAAATACAACAGATGACAGTATAGAAAATGATTCATTCAAAAGAACACCAGATGGCAGTTTAGAAAATAATTCCTTCAAAAGAACACCAGATGACAGTTTGGATAATTACCGGCAAACGAAAAAATTAACAGTCATGAAAACAGCTGAAGATGGTGACAATGTCGCTGATACTGCAGTGCTGTGTTTAAAAAAAACATAGAAGTATGAGGTAAGAAAAAAATCACGATTCATTTAATTCTTAACAAAAATATATAATATGATAATAATATAATGTTACTTCCTAATGATTTTAAAAGAAAAATAAATATGGGAGAAGATATATATTCAGAAGAACAAATTTAGATCCATGAATTTCGAGATTCCTGATGAACATGACCTCATCTCGAAGTTCATCAAATCAACACCAGATGGCAACATTATTGATGGAGATTCCAACGAAAAGCTGGTAGTCATAATGTCAGTTGAAAATGAGAGAGATGGTTCTCTTGAAAACTAGTTCCCATGTTTAAAGAAACATAAAATATGAGGTAAGATGTAAAAAATGACTCATTAATTTACGAATTAAGAACCTCATAATGTTATTTTCCATATTTAAGTACGAAGCAAAATATATGCCTAAATCGGGATTTCAACCCAATATCTCTGGTTCTGTGCACCTAATAACTTAGATCATTAAAGCACTGGTGCATAGAACCAGAGATATTGGGTTCAAATCCCGATTTAGGCATATATTTTTCTTTCATATAATAAAGTTGGGAATTTTTTCATAGTTAAATATGGGAAATATCATTATGAGATTCTTAATTCGTAAATTAATGAGTCATTTTTTTAACATCTTACCTCATATTTTATGTTTCTTCAAACACGGGAACTAGTTTTCGGGAGAAGGATCTCTCTCATTTTCAACCAACATTATGACTACCGAAACTACGAAAATCTGGTAGTCATAATGTCGGTTGAAAATGAGAGAGATCCTTCTCTCGAAAACTAGTTCTCGTATTTGAAGAAACATAAAATATGAGGTAAGATGTTAAAAAAATGACTCATTAATTTTGGGAATTTTTACATTATGAAGTTTCAAATGAATCGTGAATTTTTCTTACCTCATACATCTATGTTCATTAACACAGAACTGCGGTATCGGTATTGGGAATCATAATGAAGAATCGACAGTCATGACAACAGATGAGGATGGGAATGATGATTCCCGATACGATGGTTCTGTGTTAAAGAATATAGATGTATGAGGTAAGAAGAATTCATGATTCATTTGATTTTTATATGTTTTTCTCTTCAAATGACCTACAGATACACATTTTATTGAGAAAAATTATGATGTAATGGCAGCAAATTTTTGATTTTACTGTGTAGAAACTAAAAAGAGGTTTACACAACACACACTATGTTATTTCTAATCTAATATAAATTACTTTATAAGCTCGACAAATCTAAGTGGTCTACAAACTACGGTACATAATAAAAGCATAACACAACGTGTTGATCGAGGAACTGTAGTGTTTTGCAAGTTTCTCGACCAGCGTAAAGCATGCAGAGGACATGCAGCATGCCCGCTAGGTAACTTGAGAGATGGTCAACTCAAAATCAGAAGTGGGGGGGGGTGCTTGCTTGCTTGCGTCATCACATGCTACCTGGCTACATCACTACAGACCAATCACACGCTAGATAACCAGTACCTCAAAATCCTGGTACGTCCACCGCAACATTTGGATGCGTGGAAACACACAAATAAACTCCATTAACACATCTTTTGTCTCGTTCGCTATTCCAACAAATCTAAAGCACAAAACGTATCCAAGGACCATCTCAAAAGTTCCTAAGCTTTTTTTTTGTTAGTTTAGTAATAAAACCCCTTTTAATTCATAATGTAAAAAAGAGAATAAGTGAAAATTTGTCTCATGTCCCACTCACAAGAAAGAAAGAGAGAAAGAAAGATAGATAGAGAGAGAGAGAGAGAGAGAGAGATACGACATTCAAAGAAAGAAAATAAAATATTATTTATTGTTTAGCATGACATTCATGCAGAAAAAACACAAAAAACACTACTACCTTCCCATTTTGGGGGGTATTTGGGGGGAGACGACAATATTCGATACTCAAAAAGGGGCAAGGGGAGCAGTTTTAAATAGAGTAAAAAAGAATAAAACAAACTAAAGTAATAATTGATAAAAAAGAAAACGACAAATGCCAGGTTGACATGATTCTTGTATTTTGGTTAACAATTAGCAGGAAAATTTGAGAGGTCCTTGCAGTATAATAAAAAAAAATACACTCAATTAGCATCCGTTGAGCGTCGTCCATTTCCGCAGACACACAAGAGTTGGTAGCAGTGTTATGTACATCGCAACTCTTGTGTCGCGACATTCATTGCTGCAAGGAAATGTAACTTGCACAAACAGTGTTACCAACACACACAACGTGCCGTTTACCTTGCTGTTGGCGAACAGGAGTCCGACTCCCTCCATGCACACCCTGCAGAAGTCCTCCCTCGCCCGTCCGCATGTCTTGCACTGGGAACTCTCCGCCCAGTTCCAGTCCTGCTAATACACCACTTCCACGTGCAGCTGCTCGCTCCATTGCTTCTTTAATGGCGTAATACAGCTCCTTGCACTGCAAACCACATATCATTCATAACTTAACATTACTTCCACATGTAATTTTAAAATACTCTCCGAGTGGATATAATAATATAGCATGGCAATGTAATATTAAACCTTGGTCTGTGCATGTTCAGAGTCTTAGCAGTAAGAAGGTCCTCTGCCATCACTGTACATTCCCTGGCTAATGACTGTACATGATATCTACTCTCGTAATTCCATGTAGCTTCCTGGGTTGTTTTACTGACTATTTTTAACTCATGCCCCAAATGACAGTCAATGACCAATCATGTTTCAATGAATTTAGTTTTACAACCAATAACAGTCAAGTTTCACCTCACACTTTACCGATTTCTCTTTATCAGTTCCTGCTTTTTTGAAAAGAAAGCTCCTTTTAATATTCTGAACAGCTCGGAGCATTTGAATGTAGCAAATAAGAAACAGATAACGATTTTATTATTAATTTAATACTTCTCATTGAAGGATAAATTATATTTGAAGAGAAAAATTTTCGCCTAGACCGGGACTCGAACCCGGGACCCTTGGCTTTCCGGGCCAAGTGCTCTACCAACTGAGCTACCGAGGTGAGTTACGATCTAGACGCAAATTTTTCTCTTATGTAAGTTGTAATTCCCTCGCGCCAAATGCCAAATGCCAAATATAAGAAACAGATACCTTGATTTTACTGAGTTGTTTACTAGAAAATAAATTAATAATCTATAATGTTGATTATAATATAGAGTTTGATGTGTTTCAATATTTCTCCACAAGGGTGCATTCTTACAATATTGCGATCCTATTTGGCAATAAATAACAAGATCAAGTTGCAGTGAATATACATAACCTCACATTTCTGATTTCTTTTCAAACATCGCCATTTACATTAAACATATAAATATTTTAAAATACCGGTAATTATATTTAAATAATCTACCCACTGTGGTTTCGAGGTGGCATGCTGCCTTGTCACGCAGCGGGCCTGGGTTCGATTCCCGGTTGGGAAAAGTTTCCTGGATGAGGTTTTTTTGGTTTTTTTTTTCACCTGTAAGGCAAATGTCAGGAAGCTTTGAGGCCCAAATGTCCCCATCATCTGGCCATCATCATCATCCTTCACCGGTGTAGAAAGCAACAGGAAACTACCGCACCTATAATTCCCTAATAAAGCTTCAAAGTGTAGCATGTAGTGAAAGACCTGCCCTAGGGCAGAACACTAGAAATATTTAAATAATGACTTATGAGTAAACAGCTTAATTTTATTCGTTTAACACATTGGTGACCGACAGCTGTGCGTTCCACCCACCGCTCTAGACCGGACATTTCTGTCAGTAGCGTGGACTTTTAAATTTTAAACCGCGCAAGCACAGTGTGATTTTTACATCAATGTATTTACAGTCAATAACAATAATGCATAAGTAAATCTCACCAGACCTTCTAGTAGAAATTGAGGGTTTGATAGCGTTAGAAACATTTCCCTTTATGTAAAGGCACAGGGCAAAAGAGCATATGTAGCGAGTTTCTTTTCTTGTGTTCACTACAAACGTGGCAAGGTTTGGAAGGTTTTTTTTTTTCAGACACAGTTGGTGTTAATTTATGTTTCTTCATGTCTCAGCCTTCTTGGTGGGTCTTGACATGGTGTCCTTTTCACTCTATCTTTCCTCCTCTTCCCTGTCATCTGTTCCTAATTTCACGACTGCCAAACAAGAGACTGTTTCAAAACAAGAGACTGTTTCAAGCAAAAAACTTCTGTTTGACATATTGTTGTTAGGAGTTTGAAATTTATAGACCCAAAAACCATTAAAGAGTGCACAATTCAGAAGCCACAATACAACTTTCTTGCTTCATTTCACTGTTTTTCTAAGGATGGTACTGGTCAGCCCTGTCTACACCCTTCACATACTTGTTATTTTGAAGTATTCAATAGGGCATTTTTACAACTTTACCCCTCCCACTCTCGTGTTGCCTGATGCAATCATTCTTACGTCTCTTTTATCTTTCGATGTTTGTAGCAAAAGGTCCCCCTTACTACAAAATACATATTCTCCTGGTTTGAGTTTATTTCCTGCTTCCACAAATGATTTTGGAAGCCCTCTGTTAATCCTTATTGTTCCACAAACTATCGTCTTTCTTGCAAGCAAATGTTCAGCTATAGCCACACTGTTATAATAATTATCCTGGTAGACATGATGCCACAGATATAAATTCGGCACCAGAACGCAAAATAGTGTTTCTTCTAATTTTTCCTCTCTGCAACATATATTTACAGGTTACATACATATCCCGTAATCGCCTAACTATCGGCAGTAAAATTCCATATTTCACCAGTCATCCTGTCTTAAAATTGTAAACAACTCTTTCTGTAAAGTTGGCAATTTCATAAAACAGAAGAGAGGGGTACAAAAACAACAAAAGTTTATTTCACAATGAGAAAAAACAAAATTGCACACTCCTTCAAAAGCCAAGAGGCTGGAAAACCATAGAAAACGTAAACACAGAAATTTCCGTGACCCGTCGTCTAGCGCTGGCCATTTAAACACGGAGATCTCCGTGGCCCGTCACCAATGTGTTAATAGTCCTAACAAATGTTACTTTTGATTTCCAAATCCTCTAGATAAATTGGAAATCACTCGTGGTATTACTTATGATTATTAATAACTATTAATGAAGATAAAGTAATGTAATTTCACTATTCTCATTGTACACTTATTGTAGAAGATTATAACTTATCTTGGGAGTCCTTGGATAACATGACTCATGTTATGTGTTAATGTAATATTGAATTATTAAAATATTTCTTAAAATATTTTAAAATTTTCTGTGTGTTTCAAAATGGTAAGTAAAATTGGCATCAGATGGCAGTTTGAAAGTTTATGGTAGTTTATCACAAATTGTGATAAGGGTAAGAAGTTAGATCTTTTGGAGGCTGTAGAAATTAATAAATTTAAAAGTAGTAACAGACTGTTAAATTCTCAACTTGATTTGAATAAATCCTCTTTGTTAAATTTAAAAAATTTAAATAAATATTGTTGTATTGTTGCTTAGATCAGTTGGAACACAATTCATAATTTGTTAACATGTCTGAAGAAGGTACAGTGTACCGAAACAGCTGTCACTGAATTATATAATAAATATGAAAATAAAATAAAACTATGTTTTATTTTTATTTAATTAATAAACATCTTATATACTTCACACGTGCTCCCTGTCAATGTGACAGTAATTGTAGTGCGAATGGCAGGAGAATACAATTGGTGTTTGTTTATGTTACGGTCACTCTAAGAGTGCATATGGTATAGCTCCAGAAACCGGTTCCGTGAAAATCATGGAGTTTTATGAGATGAGATATAAAAATATTTCTCTGATTCATTACATAAAATGGGAAAATAATGTTAACCCTGTCAACCACGGTGGACTAATGGTTATGCTCCTTGCCTCTGGTTCTAAGGGTCACGGGTTCAAACCCGGCTGCGGTTGATGGATTTTTAGGATGGAAAAATCAATGGGGCAAGTCCTCCAGGAGGGACTTTAAGGGTCGTATGCAAATACATTACTCTCTACTCAAATTACTTCCAATCACTGGTGAGCTGAGATCGAATTAACGGCCGCCTTAACCAGTCATGCATGAATGTTGACGTTTTCATAATATTGGCAACGAATTACCCAGAATTCTCAGCGATAAAACCACTTCCGTTATTTTCGTCTGCTATAGAGGAGTGCATTTATGCTTGCATCCCGCAAATAATACCGTATACAAACACGTCTGCGACGCGCAATATTACGCCGATTCTCCTGTTCTTCCAGTTGAATTCTTTGGTAGACTCTATCAAATTCCTCTTCTCCGCGTATACCGAAAACATGATCGAAGTCTTCAAGGTCCGACATCTTGGATAAGTTTCAAACTACTCGGTTACCATCGGTTCCCTTCGGGATTTTCACATAAGTTTATATCTTGAGCTACGATCTTAAGGTACCTTGTCAGGTAGCTTTACAATTATTACCGCGTGAATAGATTTCTGAGTAAGAAAAATGTGTTTGAATAAAACTTTATCAGCAGAGAACGCCTTTTACTGTCTAATGCGTTCAAACATTCGACCCTAAGTCGTGGGTCCTGAGTCTGAAAATTTTTTCAGGCTCGTAAAAAATATTTAATCCTGAACAAAGAGGCCTCTAAGCAAAATTTACCAACCGATCCCAAACATCCTAGTAATACCTTAGTTTTATTTTAGAAAGAAAAATTATGTTTGAACCAGGAGTCGAACTGCAGACCTCTGACTCTGTACGTGAATGTGATAACCGTTATGCCATTCAAACTTCCAATAGGAACGTCAAATTTCTTTCTACTTATACAATTAATTCTCCTTTCATCTGAAGGCCGATAGCCATCACTATCAACAATACCTTCTGACGACTTCTTTTCAAAGTAGTGTTTTTATTGAGAATTTATACATTAATTTTTAAGCAGTTAAAGATACTATTTTGATAAATTATATTTGAAGAGAAAAATTTTCGCCTAGACCGAGACTCGAACCTGGGACCTTTGGCTTGCCGGGCCAAATGCTCTACCAACTGAGCTACCGAGGCGAGTTACGATCTAGACGCAAATTTTTCTCTTATATACGTTGTAATTCCCTCTCACCAAATGCTTTTGAAACCATTGTTTCTATCTTTGCAAATGGCGGCTTCTTAGTTAAGAAGACATTTATTGGGAATTTAACATTACTTTATAAAGCTAGTAAGGCTTCTAATGATGTTTTTATTATTAATTTAACATTTCTCAATGAACGATAAATTATATTTGAAGAGAAAAAATTTCGCCTAGACCGAGACTCGAACCCGAAAATTTTTCTCTTCAAATATAATTTATCGTTCATTGAGAAATGTTAAATTAATAATAAAAACATCAATACTATTTTGATGTTATATTTTAAATTAACATGTTCCAGAATTGGATATAGTTTTATTTTAAAGAGAAAAATTATGTTCGAACTGGGAGTCGAACCTCAGACTTCTGACTCTGTACGTCAGTGTGGTAACCATTACGTCATTTGAACTTCCGAAAGGAACGTAACATTTCTTTCTACTTATACAATTAACTCTCCTTTCATCTGAAGGCCGATAGCCATCGCTATCAAGAACACCATCTGACGACTTCTTTTCAAAGTAATTTTTATTGAGAATTTAAACATTAATTTTTAAGCGGTTAAAGCTACTATTTTCATGTTATATGAACGTAATTTTTCTTTCTAAAATAAAACTATATCCAATTCTGAAACATGTTAATTTAAAATGTAACATCAAAATACGTTAGTTGCCTACCAGATGTCTCATTGAGTCGGTGTGTTGACCGCATGCCACACATGCCATCTTTGGACAAATAAGTTAACTAAAAATGAACTTGGTCTATAAACTCCTGATAAAGGAGAGGCTATGGCTCAAGAATTGGCTATGCCATTAATCTTCTTCTTCTTCTTCTTCCTTTCAAGTATTAGGCCAAGGCCTGTTACGATCCTATAGAAAATTTTCCCTCCAGCGTTTCATAGGACGGCCCAGAGATCTTCGTCCCCTTGGTATATAATTATAAACAGTTTCGGGGATCTGATTTGAACTCATTCTTTCATGATGGTGTTTCCAATTTAGTTGGTACTGTTTAATATATTCCAAAATTGGCGTAGTCTTCAATTCTTTTAAGATATCGGTGTTCCTTTTCCGATCCCATCTGGTGTAACCCGCTGTTCTGAGCATGAATCTCATTTCACAAGCCGTTATTCTGCTTTCATGTTGTCTTTTTAGTGTCCATGCTTCACTACCATAGGTCAACACTGGTCTAGCCAAAGTGTTATATAAACGTAATCTAGTGTTTTTTGTACAAGGGATGGTTTCATAACTTGATTAATAATTCCCAAACTTTTATTATAACTAGTAATTTTTTCAGGGATATCCTTTTCACCCCGGATAGAGAGATAATATCCAAGATATTTAAATTGATTAGATCTCTCTACAATTTTATTCTGGAGACAGATTTTACTTTGTATGGGGTCCTTCCCATCAAATGTCATAATTTTAGTTTTGTTACTTGATATTACTTACTTACTTACTTACTCACTGGCACTATCGAACCCGTAGGTTCATGGCCGCGCGGACATAAGCTCTCCATACATCCCTATCCTGAGCTAATGCTTTCCAATCTGTGTTTGAGCCTTTGGCATGGGTTCCCTGAAGTAGTCCCCGCCCGGAGAACCGAATGGGGGACTATTTGACCTCCGGAAAATTTTACCCCAGTAGAACCCATGTCCGCATTTCTTGACGGTTGTATTTTTACGGTGAAAGATCGTCACTCTTTCGACCAAGGTACTTATTTCGTCTGGCTTATCACCTTCAACCAGTCCGGCATGGGTAACCCTATCGGCAGCAATGCTACCGCCGGCATAGCTCTCAGGATCATTTAAGCACACAAGCCACTCCACCACGACAAGGTAAAGATACCATGGAGGGTTGTTACTTGATATTTCCATATTAAATTAATAATATATCATGATTTGAGGGGGTTAAATTATGCAGGGAATGACTGGATAGGAATGTTTGGAGAGCTTACATCCTTGTGTTCATGAACCTCTGGGTTCAATAATGGCACTGAGTTAGTCTAACCTTTTTGGTGTAGTATTTATGCAGTTGAGTTTGACCACCGTTGCGTCTCCACAGGCACAATACTTTATTCTTGGGGCTGTAGGTCATGTTCACAAGACGTTCAAACCACCAACGTTCCACAATGGTGCCATTCACTGACCTCAGCACAAGACCATCCTCACGCACCTCCAGGAACAACAAGTCTCCAGTTGCATCTATACCGGCGTGAACCGTGAAGCTCTGGCGGTGAACTTGTCGAGATCCCAGTGGCTTCAAGTCAATGTCGTTCCCATGCTGCAAACCAAACAAATCTAATTAGTTTCTGTTGTGTTTTGTAAAAGCAAATACTTGAGACTATTTTAATATAATAAATTTGGGAATTTTAACATTATGAGGTTTTATTAATAAGAATTAAATGAATCGTCAATTCTTCTTACCTCATACTTCTATGTTTTTTTAAACACAGCACAGCAGTATAGGAGAACAATCTTCCCCATTGTCAGCTGTTTTCACGACTGTTAATTTTTTCTTTTGCTGGTAATTATCCAAACTGCCATCTGGTGTACTTTTGAAGGAGTAATTTTCTGAACTGCCATCATTGCATTAAAAAAAACCATACTAGAACCATGAACTTCGAGATTTCGGATGAACCAAGCTTGATTACAAAGTTCTTCAAAAATACACCAGGTGGCAGTTTAGAAAATTACTCCTTCAAAAGTATACCATATGACAGTTTGGATAATTACCAACAAAAGAAAAAAAATTGACAGTCGTGAAAACAGCTGACGATAGGGAAGATTGTTCTCCTATACTGCGGTGCTGTGTTTAAAAAAACATAGAAGTATGAGGTAAGAAGAATTCACAATTCATTTAATTCTTATTACATGAGACTATTGAAAAAAGAATGAACGTCTGAACTGGGATTTGAACCCAAGACTTCTAGCTATATACGCTAGTGTGCTGTTCATTGCACTATCCAGGGCTTTTAATGTAACTATTAATTTTTTCTTTCTTCAAATACAATTCTCTTATCGTCCAAGGTAATACCCATCACTACTAATGTCACCTGACAGCTTCTAATTCTAGAAGACTTTTATTGGATGATAAGAGAATTGTATATAAAGAAAGAAAAATTAATGGTTGCATCGTCAGTTAAATGTAAAAATGTGAAAATTGATTATAATGTTGATTACTAGAGCCCAGATTTGTATGCAACATAAAGTATTAAATATGCATGAAAAATGTAGAAAATATGCACCCTAAATATGCAAAAACAGATTTTAATAAAACTGAATAAATTATTTGCTTTGTGGGTAATCTTAGCTTATGGTAAAATCAAATGTTTCCTAGCTCTCCTCATATAAATTTTCTAAGTAGATCGCGATTTTGAGACCATAACGGTCTCATCTTCATGATCATCAAGATAGTACTGAAGATGAGACCGTTATGGTCTCAAAATCACGATCTACTTAGAAGATTTATATGAGGAGAGGTAGGAAACATTTGATTTTACCATAAATTAAACCCCATAGTGATTAATTCCTGCGAAAGTTAAAAAAATCTTAGCTTATTCCTGGCTGTTATAGTAGATAAGGAAGGTTTTCATGATTTTTCTTGAGTGAAGCTCCTTCGTCTGTCAGTGAAGAAGGGTATATACAATGAAAATGTCCTTTCTACATGATGTCACAGGTGCATGTGAAAAACATCACAGTTCTTCTTCAGTGAATTCCTCTACGGTTACAGTTTTTTCACTATCACCAGAGAGCATTTTGCTAATTTGACAAATTCTATTGTAGAGACTTTTATTTAATATTTCACCAAGCTTATCAAATGTGATCTTAGCAATACCGTAATATTCATTTTCAAGGCCCACAGGTATTCTCCTCTTACACAGATGTAAACATACACGTTACGTTTATATCCAATGGATTGCAGAGACTTGATTAATATAAAAAATATTAAATAATAATTAATTAAATAAAAATAAAACTTAGTTTTATTTGATTTTCATATTTATAGGACAAACTGGTAGATTATATTATTTATATTATTTTTGGTCTGGACATCTTACCTCAATATCCCACAATGTTTAAATTTTGGAGTAGATATGTTGATGATATAATTTGTATTGTTAAAGAAAAACATGTAGAAGATTCCCTAAAACTATTAAATTTACAGAGTACAAACATTAAATTCACCAAAGAAATAGAAGACAATAAACAAATACCTTTTTTGGATCTTAAATTGGTCAGAAACGAAGAAAAAAGAAAATTGAATTCAGGATTCATAGGAAAGAAACTCATACGGAAAATTTTATAAAATCAACAGGGTTCAATCCAATTGGACATAAATTTAGCAGCATTTAATAGTTTAACTCATAGATTGGTAAACTTACCCTTAAACGAAGAAGATTTCAAAACATGAGAAAAAACACATAATCAAATAGTAGCAAGAGAAAATGGGTTTGATGAAAAAAATGGTACATAAAAGGATAGAAAAGTATAAAAAACAAAAAATGATAAACAGAAGTAATCTTGAAAAAGAAGAACCACCTATGAAAAAATATAGGGAAATTCACATATCACCCCCTGGGTACATAATAAATTTCAAAATATATTTGAGAAGTTTAATATTAAATTAGCACCAAAAAATAACTACAGTTTAAATAAACTAATAAAAACCAACAAAAATGAAAAAACTGATAAAAATAAAAAGTCAGGAATATATCAAATTGAATGCATGGGTTGTGAAAAGATATATATAGGGAAAACAAAAAGAAACCTAAAAATTAGAACCAAAGAACACATAAGAAATATTAAAAATGGAGAAATTGAAAAATCTGCAGTTGCTGCTCATGTTTGGTCTGAAAAACATAATATAAATTCAGACACTAAATTATTAAAACAGTTAGAAAATACAAACGAGCTGACTATTTGGGAAAAAATTTATATTCAGAAGAACAGAAACAGAGTTATGAATTTTGATATTCCGATGGAGGGTACCTTGTTTGGAGGTTCTTTGGCCAACCACAGGATGGAGCTGACATCGACATCCAGGTGGTGCAACATAATGCAACATAAAAAAAAACCAGTCTGGGAAAGCTGAAGATAAAACAGAGAATTGTTTTGAAACATGTCCAAGAACAAATCAACATTAATATTGAGGTAAGATGTCCAGACCAAAAATAATATAATTAAAATAACCTCAAAATATAACTTCCTAAAATTAAATATTAATTAAAACTGGTAGATGTTTTATCTCTTGGATAAAAGAACACATGAGAGCATATAACAGAAATTTAGAATATTCAAAATATGCTAACCACCTATTCCAATTTAATCATTGTTTCGATACAAATTTTGAAATTTTACATGTTTGTGATAAGGATAAGAAGTTAGATGTTTTGGAGGCTGTAGAAATAAATAAATTGAAAAATAGTAACAAACTGTTAAATTCTCAACTTGATTTGAATGAATCCCCTTTGTTAAATTTAAAAATTTAAATAAATATTGTTGTATTGTTGCTTAGATCAGTTGGAACACAATTCATAATTTGTTAACATGTCTGAAGAAGGTACAGTGTACCGAAACAGCTGTCACTGAATTATATAATAAATATGAAAATCAAATAAAACTATGTTTTATTTTTATTTAATTAATAAAAGAATATTAATTAATAATTAATAAATTATTTTTAATTATATTTGAAAAGAAAAATATATGCCTAGACTGGGGTTTGAACCCACGACCTTTGACTTTCTATGTCAATGCTCTTCCATCTGAGCAAACCCCAGTCTAGGCGTATATTTTTCTTTTGAACTCTTCCATCTGAGCAAACCCCAGTCTAGGCGTATATTTTTCTTTTCAAATATAATTTGCCCCTCAGGGGTCCTCATCTAGGGGATATGTGGATGGCGACCACAAGGTGCCCAAGCTGAGCAAATCATTTCTTCCACTTACTTGTGTTTTGCACTCTTTTAACTTTACTATCTAACCTCTCTTGGTTAACTGTTGTTTTTTTCGACCCCGATGCTATTAGGGCATCCGAGGGCTAGGGAGTCTTTCCTTTCTTCCATTTCTTCTTTCCTTTATTTTCTTTTCTTCTCCAGAAAAGCCTGACCAGAGGCTATAAGATGGCAGCCCCATCACTGGTCTTGCCTTCCTTTGGCCAGCAACCAATCGAAGGGACTATTATTATGCTTTCAAGTCTTATACGAGAATTTTCCGGAAGGATCAAAATGCTGGAGGGAAAATTTTCTATAGGATCGTAACAGGCCTTGGCCTAATACTTGGAAGGAAGAAGAAGAAGAAATATAATTTGTCCATCATTAAGATGTTTAAAAACGAATAATATTAACATATTTTTAATTAGCTGAAGGGAAAATTATAATTTAATACCACATTTAGGAGCAAAATATGCATTTATGCATTAAAAATCTAAAATAAGCATTTTCCCCCCAAATATGCATTTCTATATATTGTCAAATATGCTCAAATTGTCTGTAAAGGGACATGTAAATCATTTCCGCATAATTTTTAATGCGTAAAACAAAACATGCATTTCGTATACAAATCCGGGCTCTAATGATTACTGTTGTTGCACTGACCAAGTTGTTGATCTGGTCGAGCAGTTCGTTGACTTCCTGACTGTATACCAGGCCGATGTGACTCTTGCCAAGCAGGCGTCGCACTTTGCGCTTCAATTCCATTTTGTTAACATTCATCATAACCATGATGGCCACTAGGTTGTACAACATTGTAGACAGCAGCCTGTCCTCGTCATGTTCCAATCTCTTCCGCTCAGTGTCACTCAGTGAGTTGTACCTGCACCATTAACACACACAGTCCAAATTAATAATAATAATAGTATTATTATTGATATTAAAGATTTTGTTTGTTTAGGTAGTGGTATTAATAAAGAAGGTGAACTTAAAAAAGAAATAAGCAGAACACAAAGTAATACTAAATGCTAAATTGAATTAAAAGCTTGTTATGGGAACATGTAATTCCCTATCGCCAAATGCTTTTGAAACCATTGCTTCTATCTTTGCAAATGGCAGCTTCTTAGTTAAGAAGACATTTATTGGGAATTTAACATTACTTTATAAAGCTAGTAAGGCTTCTAATGATGTTTTTATTATTCATTTAACATTTCTCATTGAAAGATAAATTATATTTGAAGAGAAAAATTTTCGCCTAGACCGAGACTCGAACCCGGGACCTTTGGCTTGCCGGGCCAAATGCTCTACTAACTGAGCTACCGAGGGGAGTTATGATCTAGATGCAATTTTTTCTCTTATATACGTTGTAATTCCCTATTGCCAAATGCTTTTGAAACCATTGCTTCTATATTTGCAAATGGCGGCTTCTTAGTTAAGAAGACATTTATTGGGAATTTAACATTACTTTATAAAGCTAGTAAGGCTTCTAATGATGTTCTTATTATTCATTTAACATTTCTCAGTGAAAGATAAATTATATTTGAAGAGAAAAATTTACAACGTATATAAGAGAAAAATTTGCATCTAGATCGTAACTCGCCTCGGTAGCTCAGTTGGTAGAGCATTTGGCCCGGCAAGCCAAAGGTCCCGGGTTCGAGTCTCGGTCTAGGCGAAAATTTTTCTCTTCAAATATAATACCTCATAATGTTTACTTCCTAACATTAATTTAATATAATTAATTCTTCTTCCTCATATACAATCCTCTTTATACAGTGTGATCAGTATAGCACTGAACACCAGACTGGGGTTTCTGTCTATCAAAACTAAATACTGAAACAGACTGAGGTTTTAGCTTTCCAATATTAAACTCAATATTTTCTAGAACAGGAATCAATTCTCGATTAAAGAAATAACATCGCAGCACAAACCCTGCATCTGCTGTCCAATGATATACTGATCACACAGTATAATGGTTAGCATACTAGCATACAGAGCTAGAGGTTTCAGGTTCAAATCTGATTTAGGCGTTAATTTTTTTTTTCAAAATAATAATTATCCGTCATTGCGAATGTTAAAATTTAAATTAATACATCAAAAGAGAGATGAAGCTTTCAAGAAGCATGGTTGAAAAAGCCATAAGAGACAGTATTGCAGAACAGTAAAATAATAGAAATTTTTAAGTTGGATAAAATAAAAAATGGGAATGGAGGATGACAGAATAAGATGGTACAGCCACATTGAAAGAATGAATACTGGAAGGATATGAAGACAAGTACTGGAATTTAGAATAGGAGGGAAGAAACCAAGAGATTGGCCAAGATATAGATGGAAAGAACAAGTTAAGAAGAATGTTGAAAGAATAAATAATAGTTTTAAAAAACTAAAAGAACACGCTTTATTAGAAAACTAAAAAAATGAAAAATAATTTTAATTTCCAATACGCTTGGGATAAAATACAGTGGTCAACAAAAAAATCATCTCCTACACATATAGAATAAAATTAGAGTTATCAACAAAAAGAAAATAATTTTACCATCAAAAGCGTGGGGTGCTCTATATCAATTAATATATTTGATAATAAACAGATATTGGTAAAAGTAAGCTCTCTAAGAAGGAAATGTAAAAATCATAAACATCACCCCACGCTTTTGATGGTAAAATTATTTTCTTTTTGTTGATAACTCTAGTTTTATTCTATATGTGTAGGAGATTATTTTTTGTTGACCACTTTATTTTATCCCAAGCGTATTGGAAATTAAAATTATTTTTCATTTTTTTAGTTTTCTAATAACGCGTGTTCTTTTAGTTTTTTAAAACTATTATTTATTTTTTAGTTTCAATATTTTACAGAATAAGACAAAAATGTAAATATCTTTAAATTCGATACTATTGTAGTATGAGCTAAAAGTAATACTCTTCTATAAAAAAACCCTCCCAGCCGGATTTGAACCAGCGACATATGGATTACTGAAATTATATACCACTAAGAGTTCCTGCTCTACCAACTGAGCTCTTACATCGATTGACTAAAAACTCGACAAGTCCGCAACCTATTATACCAGTTTTCATTTTTTTGATTTTCGGATGATTCTGGCCAGGATTTTAGAAACAAAATATGAAATTATTGTATTGTCTCGGGTCCTCTACACGTATACAAAGTTTCAAGTCGATCCAATGTTTCTAAGTGGGTCAAAATCGCGTTGAAAGGTTCCATTACATTGATACAAAAACACGTTTTTTTATTTTCTGATGATTATGGCGAGGATTTTAGAAAATTAATATGAAATTATTGTATTGTCACGGATCCTCTACATGTATACACAGTTTCAAATCGATCAAATGTTTCTAAGTTGGTGAAAATCGCGTTGAAAGATTCCGTTACATAGATACAAAAACACTTTTTTTAATTTTCTGATGATTATGGCCAGGATTTTAGAAAATAAACATGAAATTATTGTATTGTCACGGGTCCTCTACAAGTATACAAAGTTTCAAGTCGATCCCATGATTTTAAGTGGGTGAAAATCGCGTTGAAACATTCCGTTACATAGATAGATAGATAGATACAGGTCAAGCTAATATAAAGCGTGTAAAAAAAGGAGTCAAACGATGGAAATGATTGGAAGAACAGAAATAGAATGACTGAGGCGGATGCAGATTTTTGTCCAAACATGACCCTTGGAATGGGACATAAGACTAGTTGAAAAAGTAGTAGAAACCCTTTGATATGTTGATTCAATATCTGATGATATGCAACCAGCTGAACCAATATGCAGACTTCTGCTCACCTTTCCATCATCTCACCAGGGCCCTGATCCATCCCAACCATGTCCCTCTCCTGCGACACTGCATCCAGAAATGCATCCTCCCAGAACTGCATGTGGTCCCACAGCGTAGAGCGCTCCTTACCGATCAGACCTGTAACATCAAGTCACAATAAATCTAAAGAACTAAGTCATGTTATTGGTGTTCAACAATCCTTCAACCCTATTTCCAGTTTTCTTTGCTGGAACATTTACCTACATAGGATCAGACAGATTATTATGGCTATTTAACTCATGCAAATGGCAGTCAATGACCAATCACGTTTCAATGAATTCTGTTTTACACCAATGACAGCCGTGTTTCACCTCACTCTTTATCGATTTCTCTTTATCAGCTCCTGCTTTTGTGATAAAGAAAGCTCCTCCTTTTTTAATATTCTGAACAGGTTAGACCATTATTTTTCTCCAACAAATACATTGAATATAGCAAATAATGAATAGATTCAGTGATTTTACTGAGTTGTTTATTCAAAATATAAATGATTAACCTATAATGTTGATTATAATAGTATGATGTGTTTCATTATTTCTCCACTAGAGTGCATTCTTACAATATTGCGATCCTATTTGGCAATAAATAATATGATCGAGTTGCAGTGAATATACATAACCTCACATTTCTAATTTGTTTTCAAACATCGCCGTTTACATTAACTATATAAATATTTTAAAACACCAGTAACTATAATTCAAATAATTATTTTTTAATAAAGAGCTTAATTTTATTCGTTATATAGTCCTAACAAATGCCACACTTGATTTCCAAATTTATCGATAATTTGGAAATCACTCGTGGCATTACTTACTTACTTACTCACTGGCACTATCGAACCCGTAGGTTCATGGCTGCACGGACATAAGCTCTCCATACATCCCTATCCTGAGCTAATGCTTTCCAATCATTCCCTGTATAATCTACTTCCCTCAAATCATAGTTAATGTTATTCTTCCACCTCATTCTTGGTCTACCAACTGGACGTTTTCCCTATCGCTTTCCTACAAGAAGCTTCCATGCAATTCTTTCATTCCCCATACGTGCAACATGTCCTGTCCAACGCAGTCTACGAGACTTAACTGTTCTTATTATATCTGGCTTCCTATAAAGACCATGTAGTTCATTGGTCATTCACCTGTCTGTTCGTCTCTCTTTGGTTCCTCCGATTGAGGGTCTTTCCACTTTTCAGCAGTTGCCCTTTTACCAGCCGGCTGCTGGCCCTTCACATCCACATGTATCAATCACAGAGGTAGATGATCAACAGCCAGCGTAGGGGTGACATGTGGTTAGCATGTCGAGTCCCCCAGCCGTTATAGCTGGTTCCTCAACCTGGAGCCGCTACTTATTGTAGCTACTCAATTGCCTCACGATGCTGGGTGGGCACCGGTCCCATACTGGCCGAAATACCATGAGAAAATTTCTTCCCCCATGGAGACTCAAACCAGCGCAAGTCCCGTAGCTCTGCGCCAAGGCTTCCTACCTTAACCGCTCGGCTACGGCGCGGAACATATAATATTTCATAAGAACAAATAAATATTATAAATCACAATGGGGTGGATGTTTGTCACAAATCAATCATCATCATCATCGCTGGTGCAACAACTCATTCCTGAGTCCTGGCCTCCTCAAGGAGCCTCCTCCAATTAGCTTGGTCCTGTGCCTCTCTCCACCAATTTATGTGGCACAAATGCAAAATGAAAGAGGAGCATAAAAATTTCTTATAGAAAAGCCGACAGAAATAGACAGAATCTCGACTAATATTTGAGAAATTTCTACAGAAAACTTTGGAAGTTGAAGCTTCTGGGGATGGAGGGTAGATGCATGCAGAACCTTCCAGAAATGGAGGTCTATTACTCGACAACATTAACTTTCAATGTGGAAAAACTGGGAACTAAAAGAATGTGATAAGGGTGAGTAGGGTTGGAGGTAGTAGACCCTTGTCTCAGGTTGCAGTGACAGTGTTTATTATCCATCAGTCGTGTATAGTCAGTTGTTAGTGACAATGTCAAGTGCGAAAGTTAGACCCTACCAATAGGTCACTGGTTCAATCCGGCCTGGAGGATTTTTTTTTAGAAAAGTATTACTTTTAGCTCATACTACAATAATATTGAATTTAAAGATATTTACATTTTTATCTTATTCTGTAAAATATTTATGATAAGTTTGTAAACTTATACTAGAGCATGCCATTAAATCTTTAGAGAATGAGGATGGCTTACAACTCAATGGTATTAATAAGCTGTTAGTTTATGCTGATGATGTAGTATTGTTGGCCGATAGCGAGGAGATACTAAAGGACAACACGCAGACACTATTGAGTAACACTAAGAAATTAGGACTGGAAGTAAATATCAATAAAACTAAATATATGGTCACACATAGAAATCCATTAAATAATGGAAATGGACAGCTAATGACAAATGAGGGAAATTTTGAGGAAGTGGATGAATTCAAATACCTAGGAACAATAATCACAAATAGGAATGAGATGCACAAAGAAATTAAACATAGGCTCAATTCTGGAAATGCATGCTATTATGCATTGCAGAGGCTCTTGATGTCCCAACTCCTTTCAAAAAACGTTAAACTGAAAATATATAAAACAATTTATTCTACCAGTTATATTATATGGGTGCGAAACATGGACTCTTACTTTAAGAGAGGAAAGGGGATTACAAGTATTTGAGAATAAAGTACTTAGGAAAATTGGACCAAAGAGAGATGAACAGACAGGTGAATGGAGAAGACTACATAACAATGAACTACATGGTCTTTATAGGAAGCCAGATATAATAAGAATAGTTAAGTCTCGTAGACTGCGATGGGCAGGACATGTTGCACGTATGGGGAGTGAAAGACTTGCATGGAAGCTTCTTGTAGGAAAGCCAGAGGGAAAACGCCCAGTTGGTAGACCAAGAATGAGGTGGGAGAATAACATTAACTATGATTTGAGGGAAGTAGATTATACAGGGAATAATTGGAAGGCATTAGCTCAGGATAGGGATGTATGGAGAGCTTGTGTCCGTGCGGCCATGAACCTACGGGTTCGATAGTGCCAGTGAGTAAGTAAGTAAGTAAGTAAGTTTGTAAACTTACCACATTGTAATTCATCCAAAAAATATGAGAAGGATATGATTAACTGTAACTATTCAAAAATATTATAACAATGTTAGATAATAATTTAAAAAATATATAATTATATTCGTGCCTACACACTAAAAATATCGTAAGCAATTAAATTTACATGAGATTCCAGTTTATGACAATCAATTAAACTAAAAATAAAAAAATAGTTTAAAAACTAAAACAACATGCTTAACTAGAAAACCAAACTAAAAAAATAAAAATAAATAATAGTTTAAAAAACTAAAACAACACGCTTAATTAGAAAACCAAACTAAAAAAATAAAAATAAATAATAGTTTAAAAAACTAAAACAACACGCTTAATTAGAAAACCAAACTAAAAAAATAAAAATAAATAATAGTTTAAAAAACTAAAACAACACGCTTAATTAGAAAACCAAACTAAAAAAATAAAAATAAATAATAGTTTAAAAAACTAAAACAACACGCTTAATTAGAAAACCAAACTAAAAAAATAAAAATAAATAATAGTTTAAAAAACTAAAACAACACGCTTAATTAGAAAACCAAACTAAAAAAATAAAAATAAATAATAGTTTAAAAAACTAAAACAACACGCTTAATTAGAAAACCAAACTAAAAAAATAAAAATAAATAATAGTTTAAAAAACTAAAACAACACGCTTAATTAGAAAACCAAACTAAAAAAATAAAAATAAATAATAGTTTAAAAAACTAAAACAACACGCTTAATTAGAAAACCAAACTAAAAAAATAAAAATAAATATAGTTTAAAAAACTAAAACAACATGCTTAATTAGAAACCAAACTAAAAAAATAAAAATAAATAATAGTTTAAAACCAGTTTAAAAAACTAAAACAACACGCTTAATTAGAAAACCAAACTAAAAAAATAAAAATAAATAATAGTTTAAAAAACTAAAACAACACGCTTAATTAGAAAACCAAACTAAAAAAATAAAAATAAATAATAGTTTAAAAAACTAAAACAACATGCTTAATTAGAAAACCAAACTAAAAAAATAAAAATAAATAATAGTTTAAAAAACTAAAACAACACGCTTTATTAGAAAACTGAACTAAAAAATGAAAAATAATTTTAATTTCCAACACGCTTGGGATAAAATTAAAGTGGTCAAGAAAAAAAAATCATCTACAACACATCTAGAATAAAACTAGCATTATCTACAAAAAAAAAATACCATCAAAAGTGTGGGGTGCTTTTTATGGTTTTTACGTTTTCTTCTTAGAGACTTTACTTTTACCGATATCTGTTCATTATCAAATATATTAATTGATATAGAGCACCACATTCTTTTGGGGCACGCCATAGCGTAGTGGTTAAGGCACTGAGCTACAAGCCGGAGGGTCGAGGGTTCAAGTCCCGTTGGGGTCAGGATTTTTAAACTGACCCAAACCCTCTGGCAGCACTATGGCCCTGGGGTCGACTCAGCCTCTAAGGAAATGAGTACCAGACGCTTGTTCTGGGGGTAAAGGCGGCCGTCATGCAGGGCTGACAACCTGGCTGACATAAAGTGCTAATTGTCTAGAAAAAGTGGGAGCCCTAACCTCCTACTACCCCAAGGGCCTCCGGGTCTGTTGTGGGATCACTTTACTTTTTTACTTACCACATTCTTTTGATGGTATTTTTTTTTAGATAACTGCATAATACAGAATATTTTGTCATATGGAAGTGAAACTTGTCTTTGATGGAATTACAAAAGAATAAAATTAGAACAGTTGAATTTGATTATTTTAGAAGAAGCCTCCAAAAAACAAGACAGGATAAAATAAGAAATGAATTCCTTTGGAGAGAAATGAAGGTCACCACATCTGTTGTTAAGAGGATTGAAAATCAAATGCTTAAATGGTATGGCCATATACAAAGAATGGAAAATGAAAGATGGCCAAAAAATATATACCAATGGTCATCCCCTGGAAGAAATAAACGTGGCAGACCAAGATGGAAATGGAAAACCTACGTCAGAACAATAATGGAGGATAGGAATTTGGAAGAGGGAGATTGGAATGATAGAGATAAATAGAAACTGAAGACGACAAACCTATAAGTGGGGGAAAGCCAAAGAAGAAGAAGAAGATAACTCTAGTTTTTATTCTAGATGTGTTGGAGATGATTTTTTTGTTGACTACTTTAATTTTATCCCAAGTGTGTTGGAAATTAAAATTATTTTTCATTTTTTAGGTACGGTTGTCTAATAAAGTGTATTGTTTTAGTTTAACTATTAATTATTTTTTACTTTTAGCTTATTCTTTACCTTAATGTAAGAGACTCCTAGAGTATCACAGACAAAATTATTGTTTATAGCCTACCTATAAACATGATTTAATTTTTATTTTCCCAGTATTGTTAAATCTGGTAACTGACCTTCAAACAGATATGTGCGCCCGGTGTCTGGACTTGGTGTAGTAGCAGTATTAATCATGCTGCCACCATGATACCGAAATCCTGTGCTCAGAGATGACTTACTCGACCATACGCTGGGAGTTCTCTGCTTTGCTTGTCGAGGAAACTGCAAAGTAATGCAAAAAACATTATCATGATTCAGGAATATCTGGAGCTATATGTAACCGATATCAAATAATCATAGCAAAAATTATAAAAAAAATAAAAGCTAATAAGTTTTTAGACTTTCATAGCCAATGTTTACTAGTTGAAATCATGTTCTGGGCTAAATGGCCATGGTTTATTTTCAGTAAACCTTGATATTTTTACAACTATAGAGAAAATTATTGTCTAAATCAGGATTTGAACCTAAGGAGTGGATTTCTCAACCGAAGTCGAAACTACGACCACGGTTTTCTGATTTTTTATTGTTTCCGTAACAACCATAAAAACTTAAAAACCACGGCTGTTAATCATAAAATACAAATGTCTGAATCATGTCTATGGTTTTATAACAATTTCTGTGAATTTTCAGTCATTTTTATAGGTGTTATAGAAACAATAAAAAATTGGAAAACTGGGGTCCTGGTTTAGACTTTGGTTCAGAAATCCACCCAAGATCTCCAGTTATACATGCTGGTGCACTATCATTGTGCTACTAAGGCAATTGTATTTATGCTCGTGCTTCATTCCAAGCTAAGTTCCAGTCAATACTTTCAAAATCCATTTTAAAGCATAGTTGAGGTTATGTAATAAAATATTTAAAATATAAAATTAGTACTTAATAAATAGAGTCCGGATGTTAGGCACTTAAAAAATTTAAAAAAAGGCAGGCAAAAAGGCACTAAACACATCATTAATATAGGCACTAAAATATTCAAAATAGGCTCTTACAAAAAATGGACTACAACATAACTTTTTACTGACTTACGTTAAGAATATAAACATATGCTATCAATAGCATGCAAAGAAATCAGAGATGCTTTTGGAATTTGTTTTGCCTTTTTACAAAGAGCAGAACCCTCTTTGTCAGTCAGCAATATTTGTATCGAAAAGAAGCAAAGATCTTTTCTCCAAGCCTTAGAGCCGGAACATAATACAATGGGACATAGCTTAGGGCTATTTTGCTTAATGGGAATGCACGAGGTGGAAAAATACAATATTTACCTAACGGGAGTGCATTGAGGGGAAAACCTTCTACCTGCTAGGTTATTGCGACCCTTACCCTAAAATATTCTAAGGGAATTTATAAAAAGAACACTTGAAAACTTCTATGAAATGATTGTGCTATGAAGTTTGTCCATTTCAATTGATTTCATTTAAATACTGAGTTAATTTCGAAAAAAATTGCAAATAGGCATTTACTGGCATTATAAGCTGAAATAGGCATTTATAGGCAAAATGAACTTCATGGAAAGCAACTCTAGGGTCGTTGGTACGAACTTATATGAAGTCACTTTTTACAATATTTATAATAAATAACTATAGGCATTTTCCCTAACATCCAGTCTCTACTAATAAATCAGTCATCCTCAACTAAAATAAAGTTCTATTAGAAAACTTCATCAGGTAGTTATAATATATAGGCCTTTCAAAACAATAATGTTAAAAGATTCTGGGCTATGTGACCATGGTCTATAACTGGTATTTCTTCCAGACATTTCTCCCTCAACTGCGGAGGGCATCTTCAGTAGCGAGTGCTTCTAAGTGATGTTACCTTGTCATAGACTCGGCTGTAAGTGATCTGCAGAATGTTGGACTCTCGTATTTATGCTCGTGCTGACCTCTGGATAGCTGGGGAGAGTTGTAGACATCATCAAACTGGCTTCTGATTGGTTCGGAATGGTCTCTTTGTTATCGATTAGTTTTATTATGGCACATTAGACAATAGACGGTTAAAATTAATCAATAACACGGAGACTGTTCCGAACCAATCAGAAGCCAGTTTGATGATGGCGTCTATGACTCCGCACAGCTATCCAGAGGTCAGCACGAGCATAAATACGAGAGTCCAACATTCTGCAAATCACTTACTGCTGAGTCTACGACAAGGTAACATCACCTAGAAGCACTCGCCACTGAAGATGCCCTCCGCAGTTGAGGGAGAAATGTCTGGAAGAAATATCAGTTACAGACCATGGTCACATAGCCCAGAATCTTTTAACATTATTGTTTTGAAAGGCCTATATATTATAACTACCTGATGAAGTTTTCTAACAGAACTTTATTTTAGTTGAGGATGACTGATTTATTAGTAGAGACTGGATGTTATGATTACCGGCCGTGAAAGCCTGCATTCCACTTTCAAAACAATATTTCATCTTCTGCATTTCAACTGGTACTTATTTGAAAGGCCTACATATTTTAACTACTTGATGAAGTTTTCTAACAGAACTTCATTTTAGTTGAGGATGACTGATTTATCAGGTACTAATTTTATATTTTAAATAAGTTAACCTTACTTTTTTTGAAGGTACAATTGACAATATACGGTACAAAAATGAGATCCTGAACCCATTCTTTGATGAAATAATATGTGCAGAACGTTTTTCTATTTATTTTCAACAAGACTCCACCACTGCCATACAATTCATGCATCTTTGGCTGAAATGCAGCTTATTTTTAGTAACAGGATCATAAGTAAGGATCTATGGTCTCCTTGCAACCCAGATATCACCCCATGGATTTCTATTAATGGGAGACACTGAAAGATAGGGTGTACAAAATAACCCACACACACTGAACGAACTTAAGCTAAAAAACTGAAATTTGATCAATTGGAGCAGGAGAGCTTGCCCATCTTACAAGAGAACTGACAACCATTGCAAGCCAAAACCCACCTTGAAATTTTTACCACAGTAGCAATGTGATGTACCAAGGCCATGTCCAAAAAATTATCTGCTGCTTTTGGCTACAAGGTACAAAAATCCAGCACCAAATTTCTCATTTAGGGCCACATGCAAATACATTAGACTCTACTCAAATTACTTCCAATCATCGGTGAGCTGACTTTCTGTAAGCAAGTGCAAAGATCGAATTAGCGACCCACTAACTGGTCATGCATGAAAGTCGTCGTTTTCGTAATATTGGTAAGAAATTACACAGAATTCTCAGCGATAAAATCAGTTCTTTATTTTCGTCTGCTAGAGGAATGCATTTACACTTGCATCCCGCAAATAATACCGTATACGACGATGTTTGCATCGTGCAATATTATGCCAATTCTCCTGTTCTTCCAGTTGAATTCTTTGGTAGACTCTATCAAATTCCTCTTCTCCGCATATACCGAAAACATGATCGAAGTCTTCAAGGTCCGACATCTTGGATAAAGCAGCAAGGTCCGCGGCAAGGTTTCAAACTACATCGGTTACCATCGGGTTGCTCACGATTCGTTCTCTGCAAAGTCACCTCGCCAGGTTGCTTAGGAATTTAGACAATTATTATCGCATGAACAAATTTTTGAGTATGAAAAAGTCTTTGGATGCAACTTTCTCAGCAGAGAACGACTTTTACGGTCTAATGCGTTCATAGATACGACCCTTAAACTACAGGGAAGTAACACAACTCCTGACTTGGTGGATTGGATAACCCTCACAACCTGCTGTCCATGCCACACCTCGCCTAACGCCAATTCACTCTATTCAAGCTTTGCATAGTGGGTAGCTATTGCTTGATTCTAGCTTAAATTTCTGTACATTGCAGTTAAAAGCAACAGATAATTTTTTTAGACATTGGCCTTGGTACATAACATTTCTCTGGGAGAAATTTCAAGGTAGGTTTCGGTATGCAATGGTTAACAGTTCCCTTATAAGTATGTGAATATGCGTGTTTACAAATGGAGTACATTTTCAACATCTATTATAAGCAAATTAAACAAAAGTGAAGGAGAAACATCTACAATCGGGAGATTGTTGGACCGACAAAATTGGCTATTAGGAATCGGACGATGTCAAAGACATTAATCAACCGATGATCTATCTATCTAAACTAAAGTACTAAGGATCTAAGTGAAAGCATTGTATATCACTGCAGATATGTGGGCTGCTTTGCCAGGAGATGAGGCATGAATGCAGTGGTTAAGCTGACACTATTTTCTGTCGTAAAGGAGAAAAACATCCCTGTATTTACATTGCTATTGTTTTAAACAGGTTTTTAGTTTAACAGTCTAGATAAAAATACTACTAGTTTTATGAAATAAGCCTCGGAAACTTGTAGACAGATGGAATGTTTCCAGCATCCAAAACCAGTCTGTAGCTGCCAACTGATATGTTCACAGAGCCTAAGCAATGTCGGTGGCAGCGGTATGCAAAATGTCAAGTGTTATATCATGGTCATTTAGCCTGGAACATGATTTCAACCAGTAAAAGCTAAATTCTTCATGTTGCAGGTTTCTACGAAGCAATGCGAGCCAATAATAGTAATCAGCAAGCTATATATCAGTTTAATTGAGTTTGTATTTTTTAACATTCTTACCTCATATGTTTGGTTTGTTGGACGATCATTTCGAAGCTTATTGTTCCATCTTCAGCTTGTCACAAACTGGTTTTTTTATTTTATTCAAGTTGTCGGCCCTGGATCTGTGGTCCAAAGGGCCGAAAACTTGAAGAAAAGAAAAAAAAACAGTTTGTGACAAGCTGAAGATAGAGCAATAAATTTAACTTTCACAGGGAAAGAACACTATGAGGTTTAATTTAAGAATTAAATTAATGTTTTTATTACCTCACCTCATATCCTTTTTCTTCTATACTGCAGTTTCGGAGCTTATCTCCATCTTCAGTAGCCTCTAGTCGACCGATGTTATGTCGTTTCTTGGCGGTTTTATTCTTACTTCTATCGGTGGACCAATGAACCTCTGGATCAGGTCAAAATTTGCGGGAGTTTCGAAATTCATGAGTTTATCTTTCTTGTTTTTTTGGATGTGGATTTTTTCCCAGACTGTGAGTTCTTTTTGTTTATTTGTGTTTGATTAGGCTAGCTTTTGTATCGATTAAATGCTTTTCAGACCAAGCATGGGCTGCTACAGCTGACTTGTCCACTTCACCCTGTTTTAAATTTCTAAGGTGTTCTTTCAATCTGGTTTTTAAATTTCTTTTTGTTTTTCCTATATAGATTTTGTCGCAATCCTTACATTTGATCTGATATATTCCTGATTTATATTCTTCTCCATTTTTTTTCATTTTTATTGGTTTTAATTATCTTGTTTTGGCTGTATTCATTCTTTGGGGCCAATCGAATGTTAAACTTATTGAAAATTTTTTGGAATTTGCGGTGTTTTAAAGGATGGTACTGCAGTATAGAAGAAAAAGGATATGAGGAGAGGTAATAAAAACATTAATTTAATTCTTATAGAGCAATAAACTTTGAAACGATCGTCCAACAAAACAAACATATGAGGTAAGAATGTTAAAAAATACAAACTCAATTATTAAATTAAACCTCATAATGTTACTTCCTAATGATTTTAAAATATATATCAGTATCCATATTTGGTTCGTCTTCCAGGCTTATAGGCCGTGGTCTGGTTGTCTTCTTACTTGACGTTTCGTCTACTGCTGCAGTAGACATCATCAGGAGATACTGCGTGCTCTCTGTGAACTCCTCAACAGTCGGCTGCAGACTGGCTGGTCGTTGGAAACTTTCTCTCTATTTATAGCTAAACCCTGGGTGGTGGGGGGTTTTTTTGCACGGACCGAGTTTTGTGCTGTAGTGCCGTTTGCAGAAGTCATAGGCTTCGTTGTCGTTTTATGCAGTGCTGGGATCCAAATTTTGTTTATCTTCATGGTTTCTTCTTTTTTGTTGAAGGAATTTTTTTACGTTTATATATTTCAATGGCTTCTCTGTATAGTCTGGTGTAGTAATGTGATGTAGTCTGGTGTAGTAATGTTATGTAATGATAAGTATTATCACAAACATCACATTACTACACCAGACTACATCACATTACTACACCAGACTATACAGAGAAGCCATTGAAATATATAAACATAAAAAATTCCTTCAACAAAAAAGAAGAAACCATGAAGATAAACAAAATTTGGATCCCAGCACTGCATAATACGACAACAAAGCCTATGACTTCTGCAAACGGCACTACAGCACAAAACTCGGTCAGTGCAGAAAATCCCCCCACCACCCGGGGTTTAGCTATAAATAGAGAGAAAGTTTCCAACGACCAGCCAGTCTGCAGCCGACTGTTGAGGAGTTCACAGAGAGCACGCAGTATCTCCTGATGATGTCTACCGCAGCAGTAGACGAAACGTCGAGTAAGAAGACAACCAGACCACGGCCTATAAGCCTGGAAGACGAACCAAATATGGATCAAGACGCCGGCCGTGAAAGCCTACAATTATATATCAGTATGTTGGTTAACTGGGATGGGCACATGTTTCATGGACATTCACAGATGTTTGATGTGGGCATTATATTTGTGATATGGCAGATGCCTATAAAATGCTCCAATTCTTGCCAGATACGTGCCAGTATTTCCTGATCAATTGAGTTAACCATTAATAAATAATAATAATAGTAACATTATGAGGTTCTTCTTAATAAATAAGTTGAATCTGGTCATCTTACCTCATAAATAAAAATCTACAGTCTGGACAAGCTGATGATGATCTTCTTCTTCTTCCTTCCAAGTATTAAGCCAAGGCCTGTTACGATCCTATAGAAAATTTTCCCTCCAGCGTACATAGGATGGCCCAGAAATCTTCGTCCTCTTGGTATATAATTATAAACAGCTTTGGGGATCCGATTTGAACTCATTCTTTCAAGATGGTGTTTCCAATTTAGTTGGTACTGTTTAATATATTCCAAAATTGGCGTAGTCTTCAATTCTTTTAAGATATCAGTGCTCCTTTTCCGATCCCATCTGGTGCAACCTGCTGTTCTGCGCATGAATCTCATTTCACAAGCCGTTATTCTGCTTTCATGTTGTTTTTTTAGTGTCCATGCTTCACTACCATAGGTCAACACTGGTCTAGCCTAAGTGTTATATAAACGTAATTTGGTGCTTTTTTTGTACAAGGGATGGTTTCATAACTTGATTAATAATTCCCAAACTTTTATTATAACTAGTAATTTTTTCAGGGATATCCTTTTCATCCCAGATAGTGAGATAATATCCAAGATATTTAAATTGATTAGATCCATCTAAAATTTTATTCTGGAGACAGATTTTACTTTGTATGGGCTCCTTCCCATGAAATGCCATAATTTTAGTTTTGTTAATTGATATTTCCATATTAAATTTGGCAGCTATTTTTTGTAAATTATAAATTGATGATGATACAGACAACATATCAAAATATGTCAAATATAAACTCAAGAATTTATGAGGTAAGATGACCAGATTCACATTTTATTTATTAAGGTAACCATATCTACTTGCCACTGCTGTAAATCCTGTCCAAATGGAAATAAATACACTGTATATCCTTCACATACCCCCAGAGGAAAAAATAGAAAGGTATAAAGTCAGTTATTAATAAAACTTATAGATTAATCTGCCATATTAAATAAAGAAAACTCATTGATGTTTTTATTATTAATTTAACACTTATCGCTGAAGGATAAATTACATTTTAAGAAAAAAAATTCTCTTCAAAGGTTTCATAGCATTTGTTGCACAGGAATTACAACATATATAAGAGAAAAATTTGTGTCTAGATTGCAACTTGCCCCGGTAGCTCAGCTGGTAAAGCATTAGCCCGGAAAGCCAAAGGTCCTTGGTTCGAGTCTCAGTCTGGGCAAAAATTTTTCTCTTCAAATATAATTTATCCTTCAGTGAGAAGTGTAAAATTAATAATAAAAACATCAATAGAAGCCCTACTGGCTTTATAAAGTAGTGTTTAAATTCCTAATAAATGTCTTCTTAACTAAGAAGCTGCCATTTGCAAATATAGAAGCAAAGGCTTCATAGCATTTGGTGCATGGGAAATACAACATATATAAGAGAAAAATTAAGTCTACATTGCAACTCGTTCCGATAGCTCACTTGGTAGAGCAATGGCCCAAAAAGCCAAAGGTCCTGGGTTCGAGTCTCAGTCTGGGCAAAAATTTTTCTCTTCAAATTTAAAAAAATAAAATTCACAATATATTTAAATTAGTCTAATAAATTATAATAATAATAATGCAATTACCAGAATTGTAGCATTATTTAGAATTCATTGCATTATTACAAATGTATACATCCCATAAGTCCATTATAAAGACAAGGGTGCTCCCACAGTGGAAAAATGTCTTAACCAAGCTAATTTAGTTATATTTATTTCCCTACAGATGTCAGTGAGTGATATGTGGTCAGCATATCTTCCAATGAGACATCTAGTAAGCAACTATGGTATTATATTTGAAGAGAAAAATTTTCGCCCAGACCGGGACTCAAACCCGGGACCCTTGGCTTTCCAGGCCAAGTGCTCTACCAACTGAGCTACCGAGGCAAGTTACGATCTAGACGCAAATTTTTCTCTTATGTACGTTGTAATTCCCTCGCGCCAAATGCTTGAAACCATAGCTTCTATCTTGGCCCGGAAAGCCAAGGGTCCCGGGTTCGAGTCCCGGTCTGGGCGAAAATTTTTCTCTTCAAATATAATTTATCCTTCTATGAGAAGTGTTAAATTAATAATAAAAATCGTCAACTATGGTATTACTTGGATGGGAAAGGCTAGTTAAATTTTACCAGGGGCAATAATTTAGACTTGAGGTCCTTTTATGCCCAAAAATCTTCAGACTCGAGATCCATGGCTCTTACAGTCCCTCCTGATGGAATTGTTCCTTGATTTTTTTTATCCTAAATTGAGAACTTATTATAGACTACAATGTGTTGTCTTCTTCTGAAAAATTTTTGCTTAAATCAAGATTTGAACCCAAGTCTTACGCACTAGCACACTTGTGATATTTAGATTTCCATGCTCTGATGCTAATTTTTCCCCCTCTTTGTATCAAAGCATGGATGCCTGATTAGCACAAGTGGTTAGTGCACCAGTGTGTAAAACTGGAACTCTTAGGTTCAATCCTGGTTCAGGCAGAAAATGTTCTTAAACTAACGAGTCATTTTTTTACATCTTACCTCATATTTTATGTTTCTTTAAACACAGGAACTAGTTTTCAAGAGAAAACATCTCTCTCATTTTCAACCGACATTATGACTATTGGATTTTCGTTGGAATCTCCATCAATAACGTTGCCATCTGGTGTTGATTTGAGGAACTTCGAGATGAGGTCACGTTCATCAGGAGTCTCAAAATTCGTGGATCTAAATTTGTTCTTCTGAATATATATCTTCTCCCAAATTGTCAATTCTAAAGATTTTTCCAAATGTTTTAAAAGTTGGGTTTCTTTTTCAATTCTATGATTCTCCAATAAATTTAGATCCATGAATTTTGAGATTCCTGATGAACGTGACCTCTTATCGAAGTTCATCAAATCAACACCAGATGGCAACGTTATTGATGGAGATTCCAATGAAAATCCGGTAGTCATAAAGTCGGCTGAAAATGAGAGAGATGTTTTCTCTTGAAAACTAGTTCCCGGGTTTAAAGAAACATAAAATATGAGGTAAGATGTAAAAAATGACTCATTAATTTATGAATTACTTACTTACTTACTCACTGGCACTATCGAACCCACAGGTTCATGGCCGCACGGACATAAGCTCTCCATACATCCCTATCCCGAGCTGTTTTCCAATCATTCCCTGTATAATCTACTTCCCTCAAATCATAGATAATGTTATTCTCCCACCTCATTCTTGGTCTACCAACTGGGTGTTTTCCTTCTGGCTTTCCTACAAGAAGCTTCCATGCAAGTCTTTCATTCCCCATACGTGCAACATGTCCTGCCCATCGCAGTCTACGAGACTTAACTGTTCTTATTATATCTGGCTTCCTATAAAGACCATGTAGTTCATTGTTATGTAGTCTTCTCCATTCACCTGTCTGTTCATCTCTCGTTGGTCCAAAAATTTTCCTAAGTACTTTATTCTCAAATACTTGTAATCTCCTTTCCTCTCTTAAAGTAAGAGTCCATATTTCACACCCATATAATATAACTGGTAGAATAATAGTTTTATATATTTTCAGTTTAACGTTTTTTGAAAGGAGTTGGGACATCAAAAGTCTCTGCAATGCATAATAGCACGCATTTCCAGAATTGAGCCTATGTTTAATTTCTTTGTGCATCTCATTCCTATTTGTGATTATTGTTCCTAAGTATTTGGATTCAGCCACTTCCTCAAAATTTCCCTCATTTGTCATTAGCTGTCCATTTACATTATTTAATGAATTTCTACGTGTGACCATATATTTAGTTTTATTGATATTTACTTCCAGTCCTAATTTCTTAGTGTTAATTTATGAATTAAGAACCTCATAATGTTATTTCCCATGTTTAAGTATAAAGAAAATGTTCTCTTCAGAAAATTATTCAGACAATCAACCTGAGAATATAAATTTACATTTTAATTTCATAAAAAAATACATTTTTGATAAAACAGAATAAATAATTAACAACATTATAAGAATTAAGCACAGAATACAGTAGCTCATGCATTATTAATGTATAAGCTTTCACTAAGAAGCTAAAGCAAATGTTTAACTTAAATAAAATAAATTATATAAACAATAACTACAGTTCCATTACACATTTCTGTGCTTTGAAGCAAAATAATGGTATGTGCTATCCGATCAATTGAAACTAATTATGCTATGCTATTGTAATCAACCTTAAGGAAAATAATTTCTGTCTGAACTGGGAATTGAACCAAGAACCTTGAGCTTTACGTGCTGATTCTCTGACCACTAAGCTAATTCACATTAAATGTATTGATTCTGTGAATTTATTCTTGTTCAATCTTCAATGTTAAATATCCATTTTTTCTTAAAATTAATACTCAAACCCCATTTTTTATATTGTTCAACCAATTTTCTTGTCATATATGAAGCAGCCTCTATTTCCTGGGAATTAGAAATTGATTAGCCGCAAAAAGTAAAGATGTAAAAAATGTTACCATATATCATCATCATCATCATTTCAATAACACTTTTAATATTTTATTATTATTATTGTTTATTATTATTAATATTAATATTATTATTACTATTACTATTTTATTAACACTTTTACTATAAAGTTATTATTATCATTCTTCTTCTTCTTCTTCTTCTTCTTCTTCTTCTTCTTCTTCTTATTATTATTATTATTATCATTATTATTATTATTATTATTATTATTATTATTATTATTATTATTATTACCATACCATCATCATCATTTGGTATCATCAGCATTTTTATTATTATTAATATTATTATTTTTATTAACACTGTCATTATTATTATTATCATTATTATTATTATTATTATTATTATTATTATTATTATTATTATTATTATTATTAGCAACAGGCCAGGTTAGTGGATATCGTGAACAACACATAAGTTAATAATAAGGGCTTCATCTCATTTCATCCCTATACCTGACATTATTGTGGAGAAAGTAGAGGGTTTACTTAATATTAGTATTATCACTGTTATTATTATTATTATTAATATTATTATTATTATTATTACAATTATTATTTATTATTATTATTATTACAATTATTATTTATTATTATTATTATTTATTATTATTATTATTATTATTATTATTATTATTTTATCAGTCCACCGCTGTGGTCTCGAGGTAGCGTGCTGCCTTGTCACGCAGCGGGCCCGGGTTCGATCCCCGGTCGGGGCAGTTTTTCTGGGTGAGGTTTTAATTGGGGTTTTTCCTCACCTGTAAGACAAATGTCAGGAAAACTTTAAGGCCCAAACGGTCTCCGAAATCATATGGCCATCATCCTTATCATTATCATCCTTACCATTATCATTATCATCATCATCCTTCACCGGTGTGGAAAGCAACGGGAAGCTACCACACCTACACAATTCCCTAGTAAAGCTGCAAGCATAGCATGAAAATGCTATGATTGCAGTGAAGGACCTGCCTTCGGGCAGAATTACTATGGATGGATTATTTTATCACTGTTATTATTAATATGGTAATCATCTCTACATGACTGTTATTGATATCATGATCATTAGGGAAAATATTTTTATTTACTAAAAGTAAAGATTGCAACACAAAATATTCAAATAAATGGAATATTATTTTCTTTCCTAATTAAAATGTAATAGATGTAACATCAAGATAATATTTCTAGATTCCACAAAAATTATCAAGAAAGTTTTTCTAAAGTTATATATATTAAACAACATAAAAGATAGTTTCAATGGATTGGAAAAAAAAAATCTTATTGCACATCCTATACTATGTTGCAATTATTATTTTCACATTATCACTAATAATTGTCATATCATCAATAACAGTGCCTATTACTATTATTGCTGTCATTATTATTATTATTATTATTATTGTTATTTTTAAACTATAGTTAATTGCAATTATGTTCTTAATTTTGATGCAGAAATTGCTCTTCTCTTACCAATAATATTATTATTATAATAGGTCCAAGAATAAAGTTGATGGACAACAGTTCTTGATATGAAAACAAAAAGAGAGTGGATAAAACGGATGCTGTGTGCACAATAAGCAACATGCAGCACGTGCACTTACGTTGCCTTGTTCTATTTCACTATCAGACACGGTACTTCTGAACGAGGCTTGGTGCCCTGCCACCCTTTGTCTCGTGAATGCCGGATTCGTTATGATGCTGCCTGCATCCGAAGCATTGCAAGAAGCAACACCTTCTGTGGAGCCGTGTAAAGTGCTCTCTGCCCCTCCCTACAAGAAACCAAACAAAAAACAAAAATCAAAAAAACTGCCAGTGGAGGATGGCAATACCGATATCAGAATAACATAAAAGTATCCCATTGACAGACCATGTGGGGGATATGTGTGTAGTCAGTAGGAATCCACATGCAGATGCATAAAAAGTGATGGACTAAAAAAAAAAAAAGGATGCAAAAATGTTCCAGTATATATGGGTTCTTTTACGAGCCTGAAAATCTTCTGACTCAGGAACCACAGCTAGAAGACCCTTAATTAATAGTGTGTGGAGAATATATTTTTAACAACTCACCTTATATGATTTCAAATTTCTTTGATACTGGTGGTTTTAGACAATATCTTGTCCATGTGGAAGCCATGACTGAAGAGGGACAAGATATTGTCTGAAACCATGGAAGCCATGACAGAAGAGGGACAAGATATTGTCTGAAACCGCCGGTATCAAAGAAATTTGAAATCATATGAGGTGAGTCGTTAAAAATATATTCTCCACTCACTATTAATGATATAACCTCATAATATTTACTTCCCAATATTAATTTAAACAGAAGGCCCTTACTTGGATTTTTCTGTCCTAAAAAGTCCACTGATTCCTGCAGAGTTTGAACCCACGATTCTTGGGATCAGAGGCAAGGAATATAATCACTAGTCCACTGCAGCAACCTTGTATGTATGTAAAATGAAAAAAATAATATTTTCATGACAAAACCCTCAATAGCTCCATTCCTTCAAAATTCGCTAAAAAAAATATCTATACAGGGTGTTGCAAGAAAACACCAACAACGGAGGTGAGGTGGTATATTGAGACATATATTTAAAATTTACAGGAATTAATCACTATGAGGTTTAATTTATGTTAAAATCAAATGTTTCCTACCTCTCCTCATACAAATCTTCTAAATAGATCGCGATTTCGAGATCATAATGGTCTCATCTTCAGTACTATTTTGGCGACTGATGTTATGTCAATCGGAAGAAACTCTTCTTCTTCCCTCTGTTGGTGGACCGATGAACCTCTGGATCAGGTCAGAATTTGCAGGAATTTCGAAGGAAAACTTATGACCAGTTTTGGAATTATTCCATCTCCAGTATTTTCACGACCATTGTTCTGTAGTGGTTATGCACTGCTTGTTCCTCTATCTGTTGATAGACTGATCAAGGAAAAATTAACAATTTTTTTTTTAATTCCCGGGGAATGTGATTTGATTTGGAGATTTATCAGTTTACAAACTGACAGAGAAAGAAATGGTGTATCACCATGATAGAACAATGGTTGCGTAAATACTGAAGATGAAATAATTCCAAAACTAGTTTTAAAAAGAAGATAAATATGAGGTGAGCTGATATATTTTTAATATTTAATTATTAATAACTACACCTGTTCCGAGCTAAGTTCCAGTTGTAATGTAAACAAAGCAAATGTAATGTAATATATGTAGGAAATAACACTATGAGGTTATATATGAAGAGAAAAAATTTTCGCCTAGACCGAGAAATGTTCTTTTGTCCGAATTTCCAGAAATATTAAAAATTGTGAAATTGAAAAATCTGCAATTGCTGCACATAGTTTATTAGAACATCATAAAATTGGAAGAGAAGCTAAACTTTTAAAACAAGTAGAGAAACCTTTGGAATTGACAGTTTGGTAAAAAAATTTACATTCAGAAAAACAAAAATAGATCAATGAATTTTGATATCCCTAACGAAATTACATTGATTTCGAAGTTCATAAATTCAACCATAGATGGCAGCACTGAAGATGGCGACAATAGAATAGTTGATGGCCGAAGAATTTCGTCAGTTGGAGTTATGGCTGAAGATGAACATGACTATGTTTGAAATTGCGATATCATGGAAGCATGAATCCTATGAGGTGAGTTGTTTAAACAATATGTTCTCCGATGAATTTTAATGATTATACCTCATAATGTTTACTTCCCAACATTAATTAAATATATATGGGAGAATTTAAAAATATGTAATTACAATTTTAATAGATTACATGAGTATTGTTTTATTCTTACACATGTACAATGTTGTATACATTGAAATGGCCACTTCTATATAAGAATAAAACACTGGAAAGTAAATCATTTGAAAAGTGGAGAGAACAAATTATTTTGAATATTTTCAAACAGTTAAGTGAAAAAATATTCTACATTAGCCATCGAGGATGTTGTGAAAATAACAGTAGAATTTACAGGTGAGTCAGCATGAAAAATAAATTCTGCTCGTAATGAAATTGTAAATAAAGGACATCTATTGACACCATGGAAAAAGCATAAACGTCTGAATAGATCGATCCATATATAATTTTTTTGTCATAAATAAATAAGAAATGGAGGAAGTTCCTTATTATAGGTACCATTTAGTCTTATTTCCTCTTAAATAAGGTGTTGCATAAGAACAATATTTCTATATAATGACAGTTCCGTACACAATTCAGTCATATGGCAGCTAAAAGTAGCATCATGGTTCCTCCAATAGACGGTGTTTGCGAAGTAATATCTTATGCAAGTTTATATTATTTTTAGTCTGATCATCTTACCTCAATATTAATGGATGGAGCTGACATCAACATCCAGAGTGTGCAACATAATGCAACATAAATCAAACCAGTCTGGACAAGCTGACGATAAAACAGAATTGTTTTGAAACATGTCCAAGAACAAATCAACATTAATATTGAGGTAAGATGAACAGACTAAAAATAATATAATTAAAATAACCTCAAAATATCACTTCCTAAAATTAAATATTATGCAAGTTTGTTTACAGTACAACTGGAATTTAGCTCGGAAATAGTATAATAGTGTTATTTCTTACTAACAAGGGAACTGTCAACCATTGCATGACAAAACCTACCTTGAAATTTCTCCCAGAGTAGCGTTGTGATATACCAAGGCCGTGTCAAAAATATTATGTGTCTTTTTTAACTGCAAGGCACTAAAATCTCATTTAAACTACTCTAAAAAAACTCCAAGCGCAACAGACCATGAAAGCCCTAGACCTACCATCCGGCTGCTGGCCTCACGTCCACATATGCTAATCACATAGGTAGACGATCATAAGCCAGTGTACGGGTGACATGTGGTCAGCATTTTGGGTCCCCCAGACATTATAGCTGGTCTTCTCAACCTTGAGTCGCTACTTATTGTAGCTTCAGACTCGGGACCCACGGCTTAAAGTTCCTCCCAGAGGACTCGCTCCTTGGATTTTTCCATCCTAAAAAAATCCATCGAGCCCGGCCGGGTTTGAACCCGCGACCCTCGGGACCAGAGGCAAGGAGCATAACTACTAGTCCACCGCGGTCAATAATATTTTATTTATGTATAATTTTTTCAATAAAAAGAACTTCAAAACACACACACACAGAATCTCTCCACATGATACAAAATTAAAAGAGAGATACTAATATTCATTGGCTGAGAGATATTTTTCCCAGTAAGGTAGTAGAGAACTGTGTTCTTGTACCCTCCTGACACAACAAGAGACAGAATTTCACATCATATACTCTACAAATTGATTTATACATTTTTATATAAAAAAACACTGTACCATCCTCCACTGTATACAAAATAAAAAAATAACATAAAGATTCCCCCAGAAAAAAAAAATATAAATGAATGAAGTGTTGGGCAGCATGCGCAACATGACATGCGTCACACTCATGCGACACATCGCTGTACCATCTCTGCAGTGTTACCAACTTAGTCTGTATCTGCTTCAAATTCTACCAGTCATTATGAAAACTACATTACAATTCAATTCTACTAATAAAAGATAAACACAAATTGTGATAACATTTTTAATTTTGTTGAGTTGTTTCTTGACTCACCTCATACTTGTTAACTCACTTGCAGATCCGGATTTCTTCACTGCGGATCTGCGAGGGAGTTAAGAAGTATGAGGTGAGTCAAGAAACAACTCAACAAAATTGAAATAAACCTCATAGTAAGAATTAAATTAATGTTTTTATTACCTCACCTCATATCCTTTTTCTTCTATACTGCAGTTTCAGAGCTTATCTCCATCGTCAGTAGCCTCTGGTCGACTGGTGTTATGTCGTTTCTTGGCGGTTTTCTTCTTACTTCTATCGGTGGACCAATGAACCTCTGGATCAGGTCAAAATTTGCGGGAGTTTCGAAATTCATGAGTTTATCTTTCTTGGTTTTTTGGATGTGGATTCTTTCCCAGACTGTGAGTTCCTTTAGTTTATCTGTGTGTTTGATTAGGCTAGCTTCTGTATCAATTAAGCTAGCCTAATCAAACACACAGATAAACTAAAGGAACTCACAGTCTGAGAAAGAATCCACATCCAAAAAACCAAGAAAGATAAACTCATGAATTTCGAAACTCCCGCAAATTTTGACCTGATCCTGAGGTTCATCGGTCCACCGATAGAAGTAAGAAGAAAACTGCCAAGAAACGACATAACACCAGTCGACCAGAGGCTACTGACGATGGAGATAAGCTCTGAAACTGCAGTATAGAAGAAAAAGGATATGAGGTGAGGTAATAAAAACATTAATTTAATTCTTAAATTAAACCTCATAGTGTTCTTTCCCTGTGAAAGTTAAATAAACCTCATAGTGTTATTTCTTACCTACATAACTTAATAAGTGATAACATCTTTGAAAAATATGTTCATTGTATCAGCTCAGGTGGCAGCATGCCTGCTTCCTGACTAGCGAGCCTGGATTCGATACCCGGCAGGATTGAAAATTGTTATTATTACATAATTTTAATTAAATTAATTTCATTACAAATTTTTCAAATTTGGGCCAGGAGAGGTGGTGGTGTACAATTTTTATTGTACTCCGCACTTCATATGTTGAAAAGGATTGTGGTTCTGTTGATAGCGATTTGTCCCTTGGATTGGGGAATTAAGCCTAGCGGCCCTATTGGTGCTTTTTGACAGGAGTAGGTTATGTACTGGCAGCGGGTTTCACCTTCTCCCTTCTGTTCATCATCATCCCTCACACAACACATTATATTAAATAGTTCAAATGATAGATAGGGATTAGGTTATATTTGAAGAGAAAAATTATACGCTCAGTCCGGGACTTGAACCCGGGACCCTTGGTTTTCTAGTCCAAGTGCTCTACCATCTGAGCTACCTGAGCAAGTACCGATCTAAACGCAAATTTTTCTCTATATACATTGTAATTCCCGCCCACCAAATGCTTTGAAGCCTTTGCTTCTATCTTTGCAAATGGCGGCTCCTTTATTAAGAAGACATATTTGGGAATTATACATTACATTATAAATGCCAGTACGACTTTTTTCGATGTTTTTTTAATTATTAAATTCATACATCTCAATGATGGATAAATCATATTTGAAGAGAAAAATTATACGCTCAGACCGGGACTTGAACCCGGGACCCTTGGTTTTCTAGTCCAAGTGCTCTACCATCTGAGCTACCTGAGCAAGTACCGATCTAAACGCAAATTTTTTTCTCTTCAAATATGATTTATCCATCATTGAGATGTATGAAATTAATAATAAAAAAACATCGAAAAAAGTCGTACTGGCATTTATAATGTAATGTACAGGGTGGACCGCTCGAATGGACCTAATTTCAATTGCTTGTTACTGGCAAACGGTTGAAGATAGAAACTTAAAACAACGTTCATATTACAGAAAAACTCACCAAGTTTTGATATCCAGATCACCACATCTCTATATGAGCCCCAGCAGTCACTGTGACGATATCAAAGCGATGAACAATTTCTTGCCAAGTACGTTGGAGTATGTCTTCTGGAATGTTCTCAATAGCCTCTATGATGCGCTCACGAAGATCACGAAGGTCTTTGACTGGGGTGGTGTAAACTTTATCTTTGACATAGCCCCAGAGAAAGAAATCCAGTGGTGTTAAATCGGGAGAATCTCGGGGGCCACGCGATTGGTCCTCCCCTACCAATCCAACGGCCAGGGAAAATGTTGTCCAAAGTCGTACGAACTTCATTGGACCAGTGGGGAGGAGCACCATCTTGCTGGAAAACGATGTTAGGCTGCAGTTGTTCAATTTGTGGAAAGAAGAACTGCTCCAGCATGTCAAGATATGTGGTACCACGAACAGTTTTCTCGGCGAAGAAAGAAAAACGGTCCAATGACCTTATTATGTGACAAACTGCACCAAACATTCATCTTCGGACTATCACGAACATGCTCTTGAATAGCGTGAGGATTCTCCGATCCTCAGATCCGCACATTATGCCGGTTTACCTTGCCTGACAAATGGAAAGTGGCTTCGTCCGAGAAGAAAATCTTGGTCATGAAGTCAGGATCAGCGCCGAGACGGTCCAGCATCGTATTGGCGAATTCCACTCGTTTCGGCATGTCATTCGGCTCCAGACGTTGCACTAACTGCACTTTATATGCGTGCAGTTTGAGGCGTTTGTGGACAATCCGTTGTAATGTCGATTTTGGTATTTGAAGTTCCCGCGAAGCTCTTCTTAATGACTTCCGGGGGCTTCGCTCAAATGCGGCTTGAACATTTGCTACCATTTCATCGGATGTTCTGCGACCACCACCATGCTTCTTCAACACAGATCCTGTAGCTAATAATGTATCACGCCACTTCTTTATGCTTCTAGCAGTTGGAGCATCATGGTTAAACACACGCCGGAACTCCCTTTGAACTCTAATGATTGATTTAAACTCCGCATACCACAAAACAGCTTGCGCTTTCATCTGCGGAGTCGCCATTTTCACAAACAATTAAATCTAAGAACGAGAAACGTATCTTTGTGCCATCTACCGACAGGATTCGAAACTTGGTGAGTTTTTCTGTACTATGAACGTTGTTTTAAGTTTCTATCTTCAACCGTTTGCCAGTAACAAGCAATTGAAATTAGGTCCATTTGAGCGGTCCACCCTGTATAATTCCCAAATATGTCTTCTTAATAAAGGAGCCGCCATTTGCAAAGATAGAAGCAAAGGCTTCAAAGCATTTGGTGGACGGGAATTACAACGTATATAGAGAAAAATTTGCATTTAGATCGGTACTTGCTCAGGTAACTCAGATGGTAGAGCACTTGGACTAGAAAACCAAGGGTCTCGGGTTCAAGTCCTGGTCTGAGCGCATAATTTTTCTCTTCAAATATGATTTATCCATCATTGAGATGTATGAAATTAATAATAAAAAAAAACAGGGATTAGGTTGTTGAAAATAGATTAAATTTTTTTTGGTAAGTCGAATAACATGATGCTTTATACTACAAGAAAACATAAACATACACTCATCCTACACTCCTCTCTCTACACAATACAAGAATACATAATCTACGTAAAGTGGTCTGCCAAAGTGGTGCATAAATTGAAAATAGATATATTAATGCCATCTATCTGCCCAGCGCAAAACCTAAAGCACGAACAGTGCAGTGGGTGACATTAGAAAAAACCCACACTCTCTGAATAATACCAAATACAGGATAAAATAGAGGAGGCCTACTATTTTTATAACAATATAAGATGATTGTATTAAAATTAATGTTGGGAAGTAAACAATATGAGGTCATATCATTAATACTGAGTGGAGAACATCTTTTTAATAACTCACCTCATACTTACTTACTTACTCACTGGCACTATCGAACCCGTAGGTTCATGGCCGCACGGACATAAGCTCTCCATACATCCCTATCCTGAGCTAATGCTTTCCAATCATTCCCTGTATAATCTACTTCCCTCAAATCATAGTTAATGTTGTTCTCCCACCTCATTTTTGGTCTACCAACTGGGCGTTTTCCCTCTGGCTTTCCTACAAGAAGTTTCCATGCACGTCTTTCATTCCCCATACGCGCAACATGTCCTGCCCATCGCAGTCTACGGGACTTAACTGTTCTTATTATACCTGGCTTCCTATAAAGACCATGTAGTTCATTGTTATGTAGTCTTCTCCATTCACCTGTCTGTTCATCTCTCTTTGGTCCAAAAATTTTCCTAAGAACTTTATTCTCAAATACTCGTAATCTCCTTTCCTCCCTTAAAGTAAGAGTCCATGTTTCGCACCCATATAATATAACTGGTAGAACAATAGTTTTATATATTTTCAGCTTAACGTTTTTTGAAAGGAATTGGGACATCAAAAGTCTCTGCAATGCATAATAGCATGCATTTCCAGAATTGAGCCTATGTTTAATTTCTTTGTGCATCTCATTCCTATTTGTGATTATTGTTCCTAGGTATTTGAATTCAGCCAATTCCTCAAAATTTCCCTCATTTGTCATTAGCTGTCCATTTCCATTATATAATGTATTTCTACGTGTGACCATATATTTAGTTTTACTGATATTTACTTCAGTCCTAATTTCTTAGTGTTACTCAATAGTGTGTGCGTGTTGGCCTTTAGTATCTCCTCGCTATCGGCCAGTAGTACTACATCATCAGCATAAACTAACAGCTTATTAATACCATTCAGTTGTAAGCCTTCCTCATTCTCCAAAGATTTAATGGCATGCTCTAGTACAAAATTAAATAGTAGAGGAGATAGTGCATCTCCTTGCTTTAACCCATTCTGGATTCAAAAGTGTCTGAAAACTGTTTGCCTACACGCACCCTACTCGTTGAGCCATTTAGACACATTCGTATAAGTCTAACTAACTTTTTAGGAATTCCAACTCCAGCAGGATACTATATAACTTCTCCCTCTTAATTGAATCATATGCTTTTTTGAAGTCTACATATAGTTGATGTACAGTACCATTATATTCCCATTTCTTTTCTAAATCTGTCTTATACTAAAAATCTGATCTGTTGTAGACCTGTTTCTTCTAAATGCACATTGATGATCTCCTAGAATGTCATCAATATAGGGAGCAAGTCTGCTTACTAATATATTTGTTAGAATTTTGTACGAAGTTGAAAGTAATGAGATGCCCCTATAGTTGTTGCAATCAGTTTTATCTCCTTTCTTATAAATTGGTACGATAATTGATTCCTTCCATTCATCTGGAAGAGCTTCTTTTTCCCAAATCATACTAAGCAACCAGCGTATCTTGTCCATCAACTTTTCTCCCCCTGATTTTATCAGTTCTGCTGGGATCTCATCTGAGCCTGATGCTTTATACATCTTCAATTTTTCAATTGCCATTTCAACCTCTAATGCACTTGGCTCTGCGACTAGCATTTCTGCTGTCTGTAACTTATCCTCCTCAATGTCCTGTTCTGTATGTACATTTAATAGCTGATTAAAATAACTTTTCCATCTATTTAATATACTCTTGGAATCTGCAATCATATCCCCATTTTCATTCCGAATTATGTTTGTTCTAGCCTGAAACCCTTTCTTCTCTATACTAATTCCCTGATATAATTCTCTAATGTTCCTATTTTTTGCATTCATTTCAAGATCATTAATCTTCTCTCTCAAATATTCCTCTTTTTACTCTTTAGTAACTTGGTGGTTTCCCGTCTAACACTACCCAATTGCTCTAAATTTACCTCATTTGGCTCGTGTAACCATTTAATTTTTGCTAGCTTTCTTTTCTTTACAATGTCGGCACATTCCTCATCAAACCATTTCTTGTTTTGCCTCTTTTTTAAACAACCAATGCTTTCTGATGCTGACAATTTACAATTTCAAATTTATTTGATTTAAGACCATTGGTTTTGAATGAATTTTTCATTCTTCTTCAGTTTATTTTCATGAAAATAATGGCTTCCATGGAAGCCATGACTGAAAAGGGACAAGATATTGTCTGAAACCGCCGGTATCAAAGAAATTTGAAATTATATGAGGTGAGTCGTTAAAAATATGTTTGCCACTCACTATTAATGATATAACCTCATAATGTTTACTTCCCAATATTAATTTAAATATAGAGACTAGCATTTTAATTATAATTTAATTTGTATCAAGTTACTTGCATCAAAACATCACTGGCAGGGCATACAAGCAATCAACATATCATCTATTAATTAAATAAAAATAAAACATAGTTTTATTTGATTTTCATATTTATTATATAATTCAGTGACAGCTGTTTCGGTACACTGTACCTTCTTCAGGCATGTCAACAAATTATAAATTGTATTCCAACTGACCTAAGCAACAATACAACAATATTTATTTAAATTTTTAAATTTAACAAAGGGGATTCATTCAAATCAAGTTGAGAATTTAACAGTTTTTTTTTTGAGAGCATATAACAGAAATTTAGAAAATTCAAAATATGCTAACCACCTATTCCAATTTAATCATTGTTTCGATCCAAATTTTGAAATTTTATATATTTGTGATAAGGGTAATTTAAAAGTAGTAAAAAAATTCTCAACTTGATTTGAATGAATCCCCTTTGTTAAATTAAAAAATTTAAATAAATATTGTTGTATTGTTGCTTAGATCAGTTGGAACACAATTCATAATTTGTTAACATGTCTGAAGAAAGTACAGTGTACTGAAACAGCTGTCACTGAATTATATAATAAATATGAAAATCAAATAAAACTACGTTTTATTTTTATTTAATTAATACATATGGATTTTCATCAAGTAAACACCAACTCAATTGATTAACATATTATCTTGTGGTGAAAAACAAAATGATTTGGGTGTACCCGCTATTGGATACAACAGCAAGCAAGAGGATGTTTGTTAATGCTGCGATCTTCCTGCCAGCTGGGAGTAGAAATGTCAATAATAAAGTAAGATCTCTTGTATTTATGTTCAATAATTTATATAATTTCAGATTCAGTATGAGTATAGAAATAAATTTGAGTTGTTTTGACTCACCTCATATTTCTTGATTTTTATGCAGACCTAGGTTTTGTTACTGACTTTGCGACATTCTCGATGCAACACAACTGCCATCTTGCGGTTGTCCCACCTGCAAATTGATTTCTGCGCTCTCTGTTGACTGACCAATGAACTTCCAAATCAAAAATTAATAAATGAGTTGGAGAAAATTTTTTAACATCTCAGCTTACAAAGTTGCGTGTCTTCACGATACCAGTTTCAAAAGTATAGTAATACTTCCATCTTCAGTCAAATTCCAACTGTTGAAATTTCGCTGTTAACATCATCTTTTGAACTGCCATCTGGTGTAGATTTACATGACGAGAATAATTTAATCACCAAGTTCATAAAATCTACACCAGATGGCAGTTCAAAAGATGATGTTAATGACGAAATTTCAACAGTTGGAATTTGACTGAAGATGGAAGTAATACTATACTTTTGAAACAGCAACTTTGTGAGGTGAGATGTTAAAGCATTTTCTCCAACTCATTTAGTAACGTAAATATCTCATAGTGTTTGCCCCAACGTAATTTTAATGAAATTCCAAATCAAAAGTTCATCAGTCAGTCAACAGAGAGCGCAGAAATCAATTTGCAGGAGGGACAACTGCAAGACGGCAGTGGTGTTACATCGAGAATGTCACAAAGTTAAGGATGAAATGTAGGTCTGCATAAAAATCAAGAAATATGAGGTGAGTCAAAACAACTCAAAGTTCTATATATTATAGAAGTATGAGGTATGAAATAATCACGATTAATTTAATTCTTATGAATTTGAACCTCATAATGTTAAAAGTTCCCAAATTTAATATATAAACTCAAAGTTAATTAAAATAAACCTCATAGTGTTATTTCCTAGCTACATATATTTAATAGAAAGTATATTATTTACAAAGCACTTGGTACTATGTTAAGGATAGTAAATATTTATTATTTGAGATGGTACAGCATTCCTAAATGAGAACACAAAAACAACATTTCGATTTATAATTCAGTATAACACACAAACACGATGAAAGCAACAGAGTGACACAAAACATTGCATTTAGTATTAAACTAGTTTCCAGTTGGTAAATTCAACATTCTTAAGCAGTGTCTTAACCCCAAGGAGATCTGACAAGGGGATCACTTTAGTTTTACTTATATGTGACTAAAAAGTTTAAGACCGTTTTAAAAGGACGTTACAAAGTTTTTTTTTTTTTTTGTAATCTACATCTTACAATTGGGGAGATTTTTATGAAATCTGGTGACTGACACAAGGGGAATAATAATCTGCTTGACATTCAGTTGCAAGTGATGTCAATTTTCAGATAGATTATATTTGAAGATAAAAATTTTAGCCTAGACCTAGACTCGAAACCAGGACTTTTGGCTTTCCGGGCCAAATGCTCTACCAACTGAGCTACCAAGGCAAGTTGCGATCTAGATGCAAATTTTTCTCTTCATGTGTTGTAATACCCTCGTGTCAAATGCTATGAAGCCTTTGCTTCTATCTTTGTAAATGGCGGCTTCTTAGTTAATGAACCGAAAGTGCGATTTTCGGTTCGCACTGCAGTGCCGTTATCCTCCTTGAACAGAAAGATTCGTGAACTATGCCAATATCCCTTCTCTATGCATCTACCCCCACTCTCCTTTTTACCTCTCCTGTTGCGCTGTTTGTGCTGCGCATCTCCCCTTCTACCTCGGAACGCTCAAATATGCTACGCACATTCAGAACATTATCTTTCGATCGGAACTTTATGTTTAGACTATGTCGTCTGGAGCATGCGAGTGGCGTGGTTTGAGTTTTGGTCCGGAGGACCGGGGGAAAGCCACCCTGGCTTGGACTATTTGTATGAAGGAAGTTGTGTGAGTGAGGTATGATATATATTTTTGATGTTAATGATTATTATTTATTTTTTTGTTTAAATTCTAGAATGATCAATATTTATATTTGTTATATTTTTCCTACACTTCAGACGTCTTGTTTATATTAAACATCATTTTTATATACATCATGTTTAATGTTCAAATTATTTATGTGCATGCTGCTGTTTGATATATTCCCGTACGTAAACTTACTGCTTTAGGAGATCATACAAGCTTCCTTTTTTCCGTCTAGCTTTCATGGTTAATAATAATAATGATACATTCAGTTTAGATCAGAATCATAGATTACTCCAGTGTTTTGAGATCTATTGTTGATTTATGTTTAAGTGTTTGGAAAAGAAAGGTGAATCAATCTTTGCTTCTTATGGGCCCGGGCAAAGGCTTTTCATTAATAACCTTGGGTGTTATGAACTCTATGCTAATATATACAATGGAAACAAAAGACGATACACGGCGGCGCAGAGCGTGGTTATCGCCCGCACATTAAGAAGACATTAATTGGGAATTTAACACTACTTTAAAAAGCCAGTAGGGCTTCTATTAATGTTTTTTTTATTACTTTAATACTTCTCACTGAAGGATAAATTATATTTGAAGAGAAAATTCATAGCATTTGGCACGAGGGAATTACAATGTATATAAGAGAAAAATTTGCATCCAGATCGCAACTCGCCTCGGTAGCTCAGTTGGTAGAGCATTTGGCCTAGAAAGCCTAAGGTCCCGGGTTTGAGTCTCAGTCTAGGCGAAAAAAATGTTTCTCTTCAAATATAAAAAGTATTGACGATTTTTATTATTAATTTAACACTTCTCATAGAAGGATAAATTATATTTGAAGAGAAAGCCAAGGGTCCCGGGTTCGAGTCCTGGTATAGGCGAAAATTTTTCTCTTCAAATATAATTTATCCTTCTATGAGAAGTGTTAAATTAATAATAAAAATCGTCAATAGAAGCCCTACTGGCTATAAAGTAGTGTTAAATTTCCAATAAATGTCTTCTTAACTAAGAAGCCGCCATTTGCAAAGATAGAAGCTATGGTTTCAAGCATTTGGCGCGAGGGAATTACAACGTACATAAGAGAAAAATTTGCATCTAGATCGTAACTCGCCTCGGTAGCTCAGTTGGTAGAGCACTTGGCCCGGAAAGCCAAGGGTCCCGGGTTCGAGTCCCGGTCTGAGCGTATAATTTTTCTCTTTAAATATAAAAAGTATTGTTTACAGACCACACTGGAAACCAATTTAAAACACCTATGTTACATTATGACATTCGTTGTGTATATACAGTTTAATTCATAAACACACTCATAAACAGATTAAATTACTGTACAGTTCTTAAAACATACAATGTGCTGCGGACAACAATAATCTGAAAAGAAATGTTGCTAACAAGTTGCTCTAGTCCATAGTCTTCACACAAAAATAGTGTTTGCTTTGTGTATTTTGATATATTTCTATGTTCATAATTTAAAAATTAAAGTAAAATCTGTTCACCTCACCTCTTAACCTGTTTTCTAATTAGACCAGTTTCAAAACCTAGGTGGTTTCATCATCATTAATTTCATGACCGATGTACTTTCATCCAGGAGCACTGCTTCTTACTTGACCTGTTGGTGGACCGATGAAACTCCAAATCAACTTCTCTGGGAATTTCAAAATTAATTTTTTTTTTCTTGTTTTTTTGAATGTGGATTTTTTCCAAACCGTGAGCTCTTTTACTTTTTGTATTTGTTTTATTAAACTGGCCTTTCTTTCAATTTGATGTTTTTCTGATGCTTGTGCTTGGTCAGAAAACATCAAATTGAAAGAAAGAGCAGTCAAATAAAACAAATAGAAAAATCAAAAGAGCTCACGGTTTGGAAAGAAATCTACATTTAAAAAAAGAACAAGAAAAAAGTTAATATTTAATTTTAGGAAGTGATATTTTGAGGTTATTTTAATTATATTATTTTTGGTCTGATCATCTTACCTCAATATTAATGTTGATTTGTTCTTGGACATGTTTCAAAACAATTCTGTTTTATCATCAGCTTGTCCAGACTGGTTTGATTTATGTTGCATTATGTTGCACAACCTGGATGTCGATGTCAGCTCCATCCTGTGGTTGGACAAAGAACCTCCAAACAAGTCACGCTCCATCGGTATTTCAAAATTCATAACTCTGTTTTTGTTCTTCTGAATATAGATTTTTTCCCAAATAGTCAGCTCTTTTGTATTTTCTAACTGTTTTAATAATTTAGTGTCTGAATTTATATTATGTTTTTCAGACCAAACTATTAAAATTATTAAAACAGTTAGAAAATACAAAAGAGCTGACTGTTTGGGAAAAATCTATTCAGAAGAACAAAACCAGAGTTATGAATTTTGAAATACCGATGGAGCGTGACTTGTTCGGAGGTTCTTCGGCCAACCACAGGATGGAGCTGACATCGACATCCAGGTTGTGCAACATAAATCTAACCAGTCTGGACAAGCTGACAATAAAACAGAATTATTTTGAAACATGTCCAAGAACAAATCAACATTAATATTGAGGTAAGATGATCAGACTAAAAATAATATAAAGAAAAAAATTAATGAATTTTGAAATTCCCAGGGAAGTTGATTTGAATCGGAGGATCATCAGTCAACCAACAGATGGAAGCAGTGCTCCTGGACAACAGAACATCGGTCGTGAAATTACTGATGATGAAACTGCCTAGGTCTTGAAACCGGTCTAATTAGAAGATGACCCTTGACATAACTGGTAAGTTTATAAAATTATGAGGTGAATGTGAACAGAATTTATTTTAAATTATACCTCATAGTGGCATTTCCTTTAATAGTTCAATTCTATTTTCATTCTTATTTATAGATGCTTTAACATCTAAGGTCACATTACATCTATGATATTTGTATACAATTAAGTGAATGGATTATTTTATAGCAGATAAAATGGGATTGTTGGAAAAGGACTTACCAATGGCTTGGTTTCTCTGCACTGTTGTTATGTCTCGTTGAGACTTTGCAATGAATATTTTAACCATTGAAAAATAACTTATTTCTAATAATTAAAACATTTTGTCTGTTCATTCTTACCTCTTAGAGGCAACTACTCAAGTGCCAGTGAGAACTGAAATATTTCAATGAACAATAGAGACATTAGTGAACTGTAAAGTACAAAGAACTTGTACAATAAGAATTATCTTCTTCTTCTTCATCACAGCCAGAAGAATTGCCCATGCTGGAGCATCAGTAGATTTGGCAATCTTCTCCCTCCACCTAGCAGGTGTGTCGTCTATTTTAGGAGCCGTAAATTTCATTTCTGGTTTAGGCTTATTTACTAGCCTGTTCTGGCTCCAAATTGCTGCTGTTTCCATCTTTTCTTTGGTCTTCCCAAACTTTTTCTTCCTTGTGGTGAATAGCTGTATGCAGCTTTTGGTATTCTATTCTCAGTCATCCTTTCTACGTGTTCTTTCCAGTTTGTTCTGTATTTCACTATTGTTGTGTTTAATTCCTCTACTTTTAGTTGCTGTCTTATTTCTGTGTTAAGTTTTTTGTCTGTTCTTTGATACCCTGCTATTGGTCTGAGGAATCTCCTTTCAGCATCTTGTATTCTGGCAGATTGTTGTGTTGTCATTGTCCATGTTCGGATGCATAAGTGATAATAGGAACTGCCATAGTCTTGTATAATTTCATTATAGAGTCTTTTCTGGCTTTATTTTTCGGTTCTTTTTAGTGTTCTTGTTATATAATTAAACTTATTTAGTTTGTTATTTATATCTGTTTCCGCTGTGCATGATATTTCACAAACCTAGGAAGTTAATCTTACCACTTGTTCTATTGGTTTATTTTCCAATATTATCTTTGTCCGAATTAAGAATTATCATAAACCATTATTGTCTTCATCTTCTTCATCCATATAAGTCATAGGCCTACGTAGAAGCCTGTTACGATCTCACTGATGAATTTTGTATCCAGTGCTTCCTTGGATGGCCCAGAGATATCATCCCAATTGGACAATAACAAAGCATGGCTTTGGGAACTAATATGTCGCAAATAATTCATCAAGTTGTTCTGGTATTCATGTATCCTGCTATATATTTCATGAATCTCATTTCACTAGAAGTTATCTTGCTCTCTTCTCCTTTCCTCAAAGTCCATGCCTCACTGCCATAGCAAAGTGCAGGGCTTATTAAGGTTTTGTATAACCGTACTCTGGTATCTCTCTGGACTAGAGAAGGTTTCATTTCTGAATTTATTATTCCCATGGTTTTATTAAAATTAATAATTTTATTTGATATGTCTACTTCATCCAAATATAGACAGATAAATGAATTTATTCCTTCCAGTATCTTTGAATCTACACAAATTTTGCAATGTACAGGGTATTTTCCATTTGAGTCCTCTGTATTAATTTTCATATTAATATTTGATGGCTATTTTGTTAAAATTATAAACTGAACATTGTAATTCACCCTCTGAGGATGTCAATAGTTACATCATCTGTAAAAATTAATGTATCTAATTAAGTTATGTAGATAGGAAATAACACTATGAGGTTTTTAATATTGTTAATTTTTTATTTCACTCACCTCATTGAGAATGTCACAAAGGATGTGACGAAACCCTGGGTATGCTAGGAGTTATGAAGTATGAGGTGAGTGAAATAAAAAATAATTTTTCTCTTCAAATATGATTTATCCATCATTGAGATGTATGAAATTAATAAGAACATCGAAAAAAGCCGTACTGGCATTTATAATGTAATGTATAATTCCCAAATATGTCTTCTTAATATAGGAGCCGCCATTTGCAAAAAAATAGAAGCAAAGGCTTCAAAGCATTTTGTGGGCAGGAATTACAACGTATATAGAGAAAAATTTGTGTTTAGATCGGTACTTGCTCAGGTAGCTCAAATGGTAGAGCACTTAGACTAGAAAACCAAGGGTCCCGGGTTCAAGTCCCGGTCTGAGCGTATAATTTTTCTCTTCAAATATGAAACAATAATGTATCTAATTTTATATTTCCATTCAATTGTATATGTCCATGACATTGTTCTCACCATTCTTTAACTGATTCATATATATATGATATATGATAAATAAATTATTGTAAAGTAAATTAAATAAAGGATGATCGGAACAAGCCATATGGGCTTAATCCATGATTGTTGATGATGTAATAAAGGAAGATTATAAATGATAAAATCAAATGTTTCCTACCTCTCCTCATATAAATCTTCTAAGTAGATTGTCATTTCGAGACCATATTGGTCTCATCTTCAGTACAATCTTGGCGACTGATATTATGTCGATTGGAAGAAACACTTCTTCTTCCCTCTGTTGGTAGATCGATGAACCTCTGGATCAGGTCAGGATTTGTGGGAATTTCAAAGTTCATAAGTTTTTCTTTATTTTTCTGAATGTACAGTATATTTTTTATGAACTTTGAAATTCCCACAAATCCTGACCTGATCCACAGGTTCATTGGTCCATCAACAGAGGGAAGAAGAAGTGTTTCTTCCGATCGACATAACATCAGTCGCCAAGATTGTACTAAAGATGAGACCATTATGGTCTCGAAATCGCGACCTACTTGGAAGATTTATATGAGGAGAGGTACGAAACATTTGATTTTATCATAAATTAAACCTCATAGTGATTAATTCCTGTAAGAGTTAATAGAAGAATATAAAACATTACTTATTTTAGGAATTCTCACTATGAGGTATATTCATTAAGGTAGAATATTTTTTATCACTCACCTCATATTGTTCTTCTTATTTGACTATAAACTAGTTTCAGAACATAATTTCTGTTCCATCCTCAGTATCGTCACGACCGTTGTTCTGTCGTCTTGAAGAGCTGTCCTTCTCTCCTTCCATTGGCTGACTGAAAAACCTCGAAACCAGGTCATTCTCACTGGGAATTTCAAAGTTCATTAATTTCTTCGCGAAAAGAAGAAATTAATGAAATTTGAAATTCCCGGTGAGAATGACCTGGTTTCGAGGTTTTTCAGTCAGCCAATGGGAGGAGAGAAGGACAGCTCTTCAAGACGACAGAACAACGGTCGTGACGATACTGAGGATGGAACAGAAACTATGTTCCGAAACTAGTTTATAATTAAATAAGAAGAACAATATGAGGTGAGTGATAAAAAAATATTCTACCTTAATATAAAACTTTATTTGAAACTATTGGAGATTATTTAAGAGTTCCAGTTAGTATAAAGTCATCCATCCCCCCCACAAATTACAATATATTTAAGTGTATGTGTTTAGTGCGAGTTGTATGAGAGCTGATGAAGGAAGAAGATGAAATGTGGTACCAGCACAAAGCCTGTACAACAATCTAAATTTGACCAATGATTGTGAGGTACACAACTAAGCTGATTAACAACATAAAGCAAATAGAGAGGTTGAGTCAGACTTACCTCGGAGTCGACAGATGTCAGTTTTGACATGAGCATATGTCTCTTCTGGTTGAGTAATTCTCGCAGCATGTCTGTCGCAGACTGACTGTCAGGCCCCTCCTCTCCGCCTGGTCCCTGTAGTGGATCATGTACCAACCTTACTGATGGCGGTGAATCTGCAACATTATACAATGACCCCACTACATAAGCCCTCCATACATCTTTATCCTGAGCTAATGTTTTTCAATCATCCCTTTCATAATCTACTTCCCTCAAATCATGGTTGATGTTATTCTCCCACCTCATTCTTCGTCTATCAATTGGGTGTTCCCTTATGTTTTTCCTTCAAGAAGCTTCCATGCCTCTCTTTCATTCCCCAATCATACCACATGTCCTGCCCATTGCAGGACTTAACTGTTCTTATTATATTTGGTTTCCTATAAAGATCATGTAGCTTACTGTTATCTGTTATGTTGTCTTCTCCATTCATCTCTCTGTTCGGTTCTGTTTGGTCCAAAAATTTTCCTAAGAACTTTATTCTCAAATACTCATAATATTTTCTCCTCCCTTAAAGTAAGAGTCCATGTTTCACATTCATATAATATAACTGGGAGAATAACAGTTATATATATCCTTCCTTAGTAATTCTGCCCGAGGGTAGGTCTTTCACTGTAATCATAGCATTTTCATGCTATGCTTTGCAGCTTTACTAAGGAATTATAGGTGTGGTAGCTTCCCATTGCTTTCCACACCGGTGAAAGATGATGATGATAATGATGATGGCCGAATGATTTTTGGGGACCGTTGGGCCCTAAGCTTCCTGACATTTGTCTTACAGATGAGGAAAAACCCCCAAAAAAACCTCACCCAGGAGCCTGTCCGAACCGGCTGGACCTGCTGCGTGACAAGGCAGCATGCTACCTCGAGACCACAGAGGTGGACATATATATATATATATAAATTTGCTTAACTGTTATGTTAGCCACTAGATGTCAGTTGGAACAAATTCCCGCTACCTCTTGTGTGAATTGAGAATACTACATGTATAAGAAAAATGTATGTTTGTGTTGGAATTCTTGGGTAGCTCAGTTGGTTAGAGCGCTAAACGTACAGAGTTTAGAGACTCGGGCTCAAATCCCGACTCAAGCATTCATTTTTCTTTTCATATCATATATATATATATATATATGTTAATTGTAAATTATTTCACAGAGTTACTTCCCACTGTAATTTTTAATAAAATTTTCCAAGTTAATAAAGTCCTCCTTTTGGGTCTCCAGGGCAAGGTCAACTGATTGCTAACTGAAAATACTCCAGTGGAATGTTGGAAGGCTACTGCAAAGAAAAAAAAATCCATCTTTTCCAATGTTTATAACTACCAGGTCAAAGATTTAAAAAAAGTTGTACCAGATCTCAGGATTATCTCTATTTTCAATATTTTGTAACATTACTTGTTTTAAAATTCATCGGAGAACATTTTGTTTAAACAACTCACCTCATAGGATTCATGATTCCATGATACTGCGGTTTCAAACACAGTTGCGTTCATCCCTAGCCATAACTCCGACTAACGAAATTCTTCGGCCGTCAACTGTTCTATCTTCAATGCTGCCATCTATGGTTGAATTTATGAACTTCGAAATCAAAGTTATTTCGTTAGGGATATCAAAATTCATTGATCTATCTTTATTTTTCTGAATGTATATTTTCTCCCAAACTGTCAATTCCAAAGGCTTCTCTACTTGTTTTAAAAGTTTAGCTTCTCTTCCAATTTTATGATGTTCTAATAAACTATGTGCTGCAATTGCAGATTTTTCAAATGCACAATTTTTAATATTTCTGAAATACACTGAAGATGGCGACAATAGAACAGTTGACGGCCGAAGAATTTCGTCAGTTGGAGTTATGGCTGAGGATGAACATAACTGTGTTTGAAACCGTGGTATCGGTATCATGGAAGCATGAATCCTATGAGGTGAGTTGTTTAGACAAAATGTTCTCCGATGAATTTGAATGATTATACCTCATAATATTTACTTCCCAACATTCATTTAATATAATTACTTGTTTTATTTTTCTGCAGTCTTCAATTGGAAAACTCAACAGAACTCCTAGTATGCGAACAATTTTACATCCAGAGGTTGGTCTATCCACTACTAGAGGGGAAGGATCAACAGGATATCAGACACTCAACACAATAGTCAAAGGAAAAAACTTACCATATATTCCAGCTTGGGAAGATTTTCTAGAAGCTGGATCCTGCTGATAGTATTCGGCTGGAGGAAGTGGTGACCCAGCATGTGGACTGACAGGTGACTTGAGATTCTCACGGCTGCCGTAAGGGCTTGAAGCCTGTGACATCATTGCCGTGCCACCTCCCCCAACAAGATCCAGACCTTGAGCTTCAGACAGATCTTTGGTCCAGAAATGAGTATGTGCTATTTCTAGCACTTGAAATGCTGATGCCATGCCTCCCAGTCCAAAATTAGAGTACGTCTGTTCCAGCCCATATGTCACGGCTTGCAAAGTCTTCAACATTCCCTTCCATACAGCTCTGCTTACACACTGCAACATAAGGAAATACAGCAAAAATATTTTCAAACAAGAAATTCAAATCAAAAACTGAATAACATCCTAAATAACTAACTCACTGGCACTATCGAACCCATAGGTTCATGGCTGCATAGACATAAGCTTTCCATATATTCCTATCCTGAGCTAATGATTTCCAATCATTCCCTATATAATCTACGGGTGTTTTCCCTCTGGTTTTCCTCAAGAAGCTTCCATGCATGTCTTTTATTCCCCATTCGTGCCACATGTCCTGCCCATCGCAGTCTATGAGACTTAACTGTTCTCATTATATCTGGATTCTTATAAAGACCATGTAGTTCATTGTTATGTAGTCTTCTCCATTCACCTGTCTGTTCATCTCTCTTTGGTCCAAAAAATTTCCTAAGTATTTTATTCTCAAATACTCGTATCTCCTTTTCTCCCTTAAAGTAAGAGTCCATGTTTCGCATCCATATAATATAACTGGTAGAATAATAGTTTATATATTTTCAGTTTAACATTTTTTGAAAGTAGTTGGGATGTCAAGAGTCCCTGTAATGCATAATAGCATGCATTTCCAGAATTGAGCCTATGTTTCATTTCTTTGTGCATATAGACATAACAAATAAAAGGACGAGAAAGATAAATTGATTAATATTTAAATCTCCATGTATATAATCATCTCTATAAAGAATATCATTCCTATTTGTGATTATTGTTCCCAAGTATTTGAATTCAGCCACTTCCTCAAAATTTCCCTCATTTGTCATTAGCTGTCCATTTCCATTATATAATGTATTTCTATGTGTGACCATTAATGCCACAGTTCGACTACTGCGACATATTACTGACTAATCTGACAACTGATCTATCTGACAGACTACAGCGTGCTCATAATGCGTGCATTCGATTTATATTCAATCTCCGTCGTTATGATCACATGTCTCCTTCATTTCAGGCCTTATCATGGCTACGCCTAAATGACAGAAGAACTTTACATTCACATACCTTACTATTCCAAATTCTGCACACACATTTACCAACTTATTTAACAACACATTTTCAACATTTATCGGCTCATTACAATTTAGGAACAAGATCACAAGACTCTTCTTTATTTTTGATACCACAGCACAGGACCTGTCTGTACTCTGAATCTTACACAATATCTATGACTAGAGCATGGAACTCACTTCCCAGTCATGTCAGGGACTGTCAATCGCTATCATTATTTAAATCCAAATTAACTGATATCTTAAGTTCGACACAATGAAAACATTAACTGCCTGACAACTATATAGAGCATTCCATTAATAATCATGTAGGAAGCTACTTACTTTATTTTATATCATTTTAATTTTATTATATTCTATGTTTTTGTTAGTATTACCTAGTATTAGATCACATCATCTTTGTATTTTGTTTAGTCTGTATTTTAATATCTTAAAATTGTAATAAGTGTGTAATTTTTGTATAATTTTACTATTCGCTGGTTGAGTGGAAGAGAAGGCCTTATGGCCTTAACTCTGCCAGCTAAAATAAAGCATTATTATTATTCAAAGTTAAAATTGGGAAACACATTATGAGGTTCTTAATTAATAAATTAATGAGTCATTTTAACATCTTACCTCATATTTCATGTTTTTCAAACACGGTAACTATAGTTTTCAAATCATTTTCAACCGCCATTATGACTACCGGATATTCGTGGGAATCTCCCTCTATAACGTTGCCATCTGGTGTTGATTTGACGAACTTTGAGATATCGTTGCCAAGTTCATCGAATCAACACCAGATGGCAACGATATCTCAAAGTTCGTCAAATCAACACCAGATGGCAACGTTATAGAGGGAGATTCCAACGAATATCCGATAGTCATAATGGCGGTTGAAAATGAATGACAAGATCATTTGAAAACTATAGTTACCGTGTTTGAAAAACATGAAATATGAGGTAAGATGTTAAAATGACCCATTAATTTATTCATTATTATTATTATTATATTTAGTTTTATTGATGTTTACTTCCAGTCCCAATTTCTTAGTGTTACTTAATAATGTGTGTTGGCCTTTAGTATCTCTTAGCTATCGCCTAATAGTACTACATCATCAGCATAAACTAACAGCTTATTAATGCCATTGAAATTTTTTTGAAATAACATCCAGTGAAATAAATGGATCTTTATACTTCTGATAGTTCAGTATTTGGAAATATTGTGTCCACGTTGCATCAGCGACACATTCAAAATTTAAAATAAATTCTGTTCATGACGATCTTGAAGAAGATTTCCGGGCTGTAGGCCGTGGTCTCGAGGCTTGAAGTTCCCCGACGTCTCACCAGATGCAGTCTCTGGCGAAACGTCAGGGAAATTAAAGCCTCGAGACCACGGCCTACAGTCCGGAAATCTTCTTCAAGATCATCATAGCAACTCCGGCCGTGAAAGCCCAAGTCAATACAAATTCTGTTCACTTCATCTCATATCCCATATATCATGTAAGTGTTATCCATTACATACACAGGAAAAGAAACGACAAAATTAGCCAATGCACTAAAGAAAGCCGATAAAAACGTAAAAATTGCATACAGAACCAATAACAAATTAAATAACATAATAAACAATAACATTGAAGAAAATAACATTTTCAACAGCAAAGGAGTTTATAAACTGACATGTAAGGACTGCAACAAATTTTATTTAAGAAGGACAAACAGGAGTTTTAACATCAGATTCAAAGAACATTTTCGAGACTTCATTCACGCAGAAGGTAAATCAAGCTATGCAAAACACGTTATCCATGAAGGATATCGCATGTTAAATATTGAAAACACCCTAACAGTAATGCACAGAGAAAATAATTCAGCGAAGATAAACGTACTCGAAGAGATGGAAATCATGAAAGCAGCTCACAACGACAGCCTGATAAACGAAAACGAACCCAATACATGCAACCCCCTCTACCAGATCTTCAGTGAAACACCAGTTTTGAATCCTGCCGATGATGGGACAAGTCCCAAAAGCGCTACAGTTAAATGATAATTAAGTTGAGGAGACGGACCTTTCAGGTGAATATTCCATAATTTTATATTAATTTTGAATAAACCTCAACGGAACACATCATGAATCTTATAAAAGTTGATATGATTTCTTGTGATTGTAATTCTACTCTTTTATTAATTTAAGTAGCTTAAGAGAAAGTGCTTAGTTAAATGACTGGTAAATAAATAAATGTGTGATTAAAATTCATCGGAGAACATTTTGTTTCAACAACTCACCTCATAGGATTCATGCTTCCATGATACTGCAGTTTCAAACACAGTATCATGGAAGCATGAATCCTATGAGGTGAGTTGTTTAAACAAAATGTTCGCCGATGAATTTGAATGATTATACCTCATAATCAAATGGTAAAGAGAAAAATTTTTGCCTGAACCGGGAATCGAACCCCGAACCTTCAGCTTTCCGTGCTGATGCTCTAACCATTGAGCTAATCCAGGCTTCCCTCCCATCCAAGCATAAATCCTTCCTTTACCTTACTGTCTTGGTCCCACATTCAAATGCAATGAATCATCATTCACAAATACACAATGAATGGCTTCTACCTGAAGAAGACATGAAGGGACTCCACATAGCTATAGCATTATTTATTAAATTAATATTAAGAAGCTAAAGCTGTTACTATGATTGAAATAAGTATATTAAAGTACACTACTAAATTATTGTAATCAAATGGTAAAGAGAAAAATTTGTGAATGATGATTCATTGCATTTGAATGTGGGACCAAGACAGTAAGGTAAAGGAAGGATTTATGCTTGGATGGGAGGGAAGCCTGGATTAGCTCAATGGTTAGAGCATCAGCACGGAAAGCTGAAGGTTCGGGGTTCGATTCCCGGTTCAGGCATAAATTTTTCTCTTTACCATTTGATTACAATAATTTAGTAGTGTACTTTAATATACTTATTTCAATCATAGTAACAGCTTTAGCTTCTTAATATTAATTTAATACCTCATAATGTTTACTTCCCAACATTCATTTAATATAAATGTGTGACTCACCACATCATCTATGTGATCATCAGGACTGATCTTGCGTTCCAGAGTTCGGTTCAATTTGCTCACAACAAAGTTGCGATAACTCTCATCTTCCATTAGTTTCTTAAGACGGTTTAGTTTGAGCCAACCGACTCCCTCACCTTCCAGCACCTGGTTCACAACCTGCAATACATCACAACTCTATCAGAGTTACTAACATCACATCCTCATTGATTGACAACTACTAGTTAACACTCAGCCTGGCCATTTAAATGACATTTAACAATAGTATTTTCTAAGACAATTTATGTAATTCATAACTCTCATTCAAAACCATAAGATAATATTTCTGTTTTATAATGTATAGTATAATATTGTTAGCCCATATTCAGCGCATGGATCGTCACAGAATACCAAAACAAATTCTTCACTACATTCCTCGAGGCAGAAGATCTGTGGGTCGACCTTTTCGGAGATGGCGGGAGACCGTAATAGGCCACTGGGCCTAATACTTGAAAGGCAGATGATGATGAATATTGTTTATTCTCAAAGAATTACAAACAGAATCAGTCATGGAATATGTACAAAAATACAGAAACAACTGGAAATCTCATGTAAGAAGAATGAGCAGAACAAGAATACCACGTCAGATCTTAACACATTGGTGACGGGCCACGGAGATCTCCGTTTTTAAATGGCCAGCGCTAGACGACTGGTCACGGAGATTTCCGGTTTTACGTTTTCTATGGCTTTCCTGCCTCTTCGCTTTTGAATGAGGCATTCAATTTTGTTTCTTCTCATTGTGAAATAAATTTTAGTTGTTTTGTACCCCTCTCTTCTCTTTTATGAAATTGCCAACTTTACAGAAAGAGTTGTTTACAATTTTTATGACAGACGGCTGGTGAAATGTGGAATTTTAGTGTGGGTAGTTAGGCGATTACGGGATACGTATGTAACCCGTAAATATATGTTGCAGAGCGGAAAAATTAAAAGAAACTATATTTTGCATTCTGGAGCCGAATTTATATCTGTGGCATCATGTCTACCAGGATAATTATTATAATAGTGTGGCTATAGCTGAAAATTTGCTCGAAAGAAAGACGAGAGTTTCTGAAGCAATAAAGATTAACAGAGGACTTCCAAAATCATCTGTGGAGGCAGGAAATAAACTCAAACCACGAGAAAGTGTTTTTGTAGTAAGAGGGACCTTTTGCTACAAACATCAAAAGATAAAAGAGACGTAAGAATGGTTAGCACATTGCATCAGGCAACATGAGAGTGGGAGGAGTAAAGTTGTAAAAATGTCCTATTGAATACTTCAATATAACAAGTATATGAAGGGTGTAGACAGGGCTGACCAGTACGTATCATATTACTCCATCCTTAGAAAAATAGTGAAATGGACCTAGAAAGTTGTATTGTGGCTTCTGAATTGTGCACTCTTTAATGCTTTCAGGGTCTATAAATTTCAAAATCCTAACAGCAAAATGTCAAACAGAAGTTTTTTGCTTGAAACAGCCTCTTGTTTGGCAGTCGTGAAATTAGGAACATATGACAGGGAAGACGAGGAAAGACAGAGAGAAAAGAAACCACTTCTAGGAGACCACCTCACGACCCACCAGGGAGGCTAAGACATTAAGAAAAATAAATTAACACCAACTGTGATTGGAAAGAAAAGAAGACCCTCCAAACTTTGCCGCGTTTTTAGTGAACACAAGAAAAGAAACTCGCTACATATGCTCTTTTGCACTGTGCCATTACATAAAGGGAAATGTTTCCAACGCTATCAAACCCTCAATTTCTCCTAGAAGGTCTGGTGAGAACACTAATAAAGATTTACTTATGCATTATTGTTATTGACTGTAAATATATTGACGTAAAAGCGACACTGTGCCAGCGCGATTTAAAATTTAAAAGTCCACCCTACTGACAGAAATGTCCGGTCCAGCAGCGTTGGGTGGAATGCAGAGCTGTCGGTCACCAATGTGTTAAATTACCAGTCACCAGGCAAGAGATCTTTGGGCAGACCCTTCAAACGATTTATTGAGACCGTAACAGACCACTAGGTCTATCACATGAAAGGAAGAAGAAGAAGAAGTATAATATTGTTATAGTAAGCTGCAACCCTAACATGCCTTTGTGACAAAATAGGGTTTCAAAATATTTGGAGATTCAATAATAATAACATTGGTCAGAGTATATTTTAAAAATTAAAATATTTTTGTCTGTTCATTCTTACCTCTTAGAGTTTTTTTGTCGAACATATGTTTCAGAGCTTCTTAGCTGACGATGGGGCTAAGAAGCTCTGAAACATGTTCGACAAAAACAACTCTAAGAGGTAAGAATGAACAGAAAAAAATGTTTTAATTATTAAACAAACCTCTTAATGTTACTTCCTATTGTATTTTAAAAACTCACTTCATAAATAAAGGTCTATAATTTTACTAAACAATTAATCTGGAATAATATTTTACGGACTATAAGACACACTTTTTTCTTTGAAAAATTGCCTCCAAAATTCAGGTGCATCTTATACTCAAAATTAATATAAAAATTTCCAGTGTTTGATTTAAAATTCCTGCCAGTCTTAAAAATGGCGATATATTCAATGCCGTGGGAAACCTATCTCTATCTGGCAACATTGGATTCAACTGGCAGCAGCAGTACAGCGATGCGACGAACATGAGTTGCGGGGATTCACAAGCTTGCTAACACTGTCTCCCTCCTGTCCCACCATCACAAACCTAGAACACTGTCTAGCCTATGATGTGTTATTGCAGTCTACGATGTCAGTGAACTTAAACAAATGGATGGTGGATGAAACCCAACATGAATTCACGCCAAAGGTAGCTTTAAAATGACATACATCAAACAAGTGTGTCAGTGGATAAAACAGTCATGGTCTAGAGTGAGAGAAGACATTATTGTTAAATCTTTCAAGAAGTGCAGCATAAGTAATGCTCTTGATGGCATCTTATATATGATGAGGACAACGAAGAGAAAGAATAAGAAGAAGAAAAAGAATAATAAGAAGAAAGTTCAGATGACAATTTTCAGGGATTTTATAGATCAGAACAGTTTTATAAACTAAGATTCTTTTTTTAGTCTGGCTTTGCAATCTAATAATAAAAATGGTAAAATACGGTACCCAAAAAAGACTAGAATGGCAATGTATAAAACTTATTTCAAACCAGTTCTAACATATACAGCTAAGACTTGGACATATACAAAGAAGGAATTGAGCAGAATACCAGCTACAGAAATGAAATTCTTATGTGGAATGGTACATAAAACAAGGAGAGATAGAATAAGGAATGACAAAATCAGAGAGATATTAAGTGTAGGAAAATTAAAATCATACATAGAAAAAAATAGACTAAAATGGTTTGGACACTTAAAAAGAATGGAAAAGGAAAGACTACCACAGAGACTGTTAAATCTCAAGATAAAAGGAAAATGACCACGAGACAGACTATGATTTTAATTAAAATAACCTCAAAATATCACTTCCTAAAATAAAATATTAATTAGGAAGATTCTTAAAAAGCCTCTTCAAAATTGGGGAGGTCATCTTAAATTCAAGGTTGACTTATATTTGGATAAATATGGTAAATTACCTGATAGTGTAGGCTGTTATAAATTTTAATATTATACTCACGTCCTTGAGAAAGGCCTGGTTCTCTGAGTTAGTAGAAGATCTCTCCGCACTCTGCATTCTCTGCATTTCCTCCTGTCGAGCCTTGCTGGGACTGTGTCTGATCAGCGATGACTTCTCCACCAGTCCCTTACGTCCCTTAGGGAAAGGTCCAAATGGTTGCACTTTCTCTTTTGGTTTTGTTGTTGCGGTACCACCACCACCAGCTGATGCAGGAGGTGCTGCACTTACATTAGGACCCATGTTGCGTGGCATCGCAGCTCCCTTCCCACCTGCACAGACATTGTTACATCAATCACCTTCTCTTTACTCGACTTTACATGACTCTTAGCTAACTCACTGCCACTATTGAACCTGTAGGTTCATGGCCACATGGCCATAAACTCTCCATACATCCCTATCCTGAAATAATGTTTTCCAATCATACTCTGTATAATTTACTTCCCTCAAATCATGATTAATGTTATTCTCTCACCTCATTCTTGGTCTATCTACTGGGCACTTTCCCTCTGGTTTACCAACAAGTAGTTTCTATGTCCCTCTTTTATTTCCCATTCGTCCCACATGTCCTGCCCATCGCAATCTACAAGACTTTAACTGTTCTTATCATATCTGGTTTCCTATAAAGATCGTGTAGTTCACTGTTATGTAGTTCTCTCTATTTTCCTTCTGTTCATCTCTCCAAAAATGTTCCTAAGAACTTTGTTCTCAAATACTTGTAATCTTTCCACCTACTTTGAAGTAAGAGTGCATGTTTTGCATTCATATAATGTAACTGGGAGAATAACACTTTTATATATTTTCCAGTTTAATGTTTTTTGAGAGAATTTGGATGACAAGAGTACCTTGTAATGCATAACATGCATTTCCAGAAATGAGCCGATATTTAATTTCTTTGCGTACCTCATTCCTGTTTGTAATTATTGTTCCTAGGTATTTTAATTGAGTCACTTCTTCAAAATTTCCCTCATTTATCATTAACTGTCCATTTCCATTATATAATGAATTATATTTGAAGAGAAAAATTATATGCTCAGACTGGAGTTTGAACCCAGAACCTTTGGCTTTCTAGGCCAATGCTTTTTCCCAAAGCTACCTGAGCACTCCAATCTAAACACAAATTTTCTCTTATATACAATGTTAATTTCTGAGCACCAAATGCTACAAAACCATTGCTTTGATCTTGCAAATGGCAGCTTCTTTATTAAGAAGACCTTTTATTGGGAATTTTACATTACATTATAGAGCCAGTATGGCCTCTTTTGATGTTTTTTTATTATTCATTTCATACATCTCAATGATGGATAAATCATGTTTGAAGAGAAAAATATACACTCAGACTTCTATTATTGTCACAGCAACAAGAGAAAAATCAGCAGAAACAAAAAATAAAATTCAGAGGACACTATCCGGCATTGTGCACTGGTTTTAAACTTTTAACGTATAGGATTTTTAAATGCCCATCACTGGAATATAAATGTCTTAACACCCTTATTTTGCAGCATTGTAAATAAAAATTTATTAACTGCAATATGTCAGATTTATCTGCCTTTTGGTCGCAGACGGTGTATACCTGGCATCATGTATATGTGACCTTAGTCCTTTAAAGGTAAAATGCCCTATTTAAATACCAGTTCCAGACTGTTTTTAAATCTAAAATGCATGAAACATTTTTAAAATATCATATAATCAGTCACGATTAACCTTCCTGGATAAATGAAATGTTGCTTCATCACTGAGTATATTGTTGTTGTTGTTTTCAAATGGCTGGAGCTTGGTTTACACCATTAGTACTCTTGTTTCCCAATAAAGTCCTGCAACGCCTTCCTGACCTTTTTCTCGGGGTCTAGTTGCCTGCAATTTAGCAAGTGTTCCTTGCTTAGGAGAACATTTTCTCCACACAAGGAGCAGCCCATAGTTCTAGGGACAATCCCCATTCTATGAAGGTGGTCATCCAGACAGTCATGCCCCATTTCCAATCTGAAGAGAGCTACTGCTGTTATTCTAGGGGGACGTTTTATTGTTTCAGCATATTTCACTATGTCTTATGTTTTATATTCTTCCGCTATGTCTTATTTTGAAGATCTTTCATATTCTGTTCTCTTCTTTTGAGAACCTATTGGCCAACTTTATAGAGCACACATGCACACTGAGACTGTACCCTCGACCCGTCGTAGCTTTTCAGATAAACAGCTTCTTGCGATGAACCGAAAGTGCATTTTTTCGGTTCAGTGTAGTATCTTTGTTCTCCTCCCTACACAGGAACATTTGTGAAATATGCCAATACCCATGTTCTCCTAGTGGCTACCCCTTCCCTCTTTATCCTTCCTGCCGCGCATGTCTACGGCGCATTCCCCCTCTACCTCGGAACCTTTATATACATAGTGCACCTACAGAACTAGATCATTCGATCATCCTAGCAATCGGCGTTTTGGTTGTACTAACGGATTCAAGAGTGGAATCCGGTTCCAGATCAATATGCGACTGGAAAGTTAAAACATGGACTTCTACGTAGACAAGTTGTCTTGAGGCCAAGAAGAGGCCTGTTTGAGTTGGTCTGACCGTCTAGGGAAGAGGATATTCCCGAAACTCGGACATCTGTGTGAGTGTGGTGTGATGTATGGTATGTTATTTATTTATTTTTCTTTCTGTACGGCTACTTTGATCGTTTGATCGAATGCCATTATTTTCGTTGTTAATTTACTTTTTAATGAGCCAACTTGTTTATTAAAGTTATCTTTTAAACAACGCCCCTCTCTTGCTTTGTTTAAGTATAAATAGTTGTTCACTATCCTGTTATGGAAATCACTCACGTAAGATACCATTCCGAGCTCCTCAACTATCATGCTGATTAGCATTATTCAAAACACAGTCATTGTCTTGTATTTAATAAGAAAGATGAATCAACGGCTACCTTCTATGGGCCCGAGGTAAACCATTTTCCTGATAAGATATCCTCTTTGGAAATCTGATCCACGTTAATAGAAACAGCAAATTACAAAACCCGATCCCGGAGTAAAATGGTAGCAAGATGCGTAGTTTATTAAAAGTGGGAATCGTAACCCCCACAAAAGGTAGCAGTCAGCGTGGTTTAGGGTTTCGTAACCCCCACAAATGGTAACAGAGCGCTGGGTTTCTAGCCAGCACAGCGATCTCAACCAAGAGCGTCTCATTTCATCAACAAGTTTGCTTGTACACAGGTAAGTTAAGTCTATTTCTCATACTTCAAACAAAAGGTTTATTTTTAAAAAATAAGATAAATTTGCAGATCCATTATTCTTTAATTGCAATATCTCAAACTAAGATCTGAAATTCAGTTTAGATGTTCCTCTTCCTTCCCAATAAAGTCCTACAATGTCATTCCTGACCTTTTTCCGAAGGTCTAGTTGCCTGCAATTTAGCAAGTTTCCTTGCTTAGGAGAATATTTTCTCCACACAAGGAGCATTCCACAGTTCTAGGTATAGTCCCCATTCTATGAAGACAGTCATGGGCAGTTTTCCAATCTGAAGAGAGATACAGCTGTTCTTCTAGGGAGGTGTTTTTATTGTTTCAGCATATTTCGGCATGTCTTCATATTTCTTATTTTGAAGATCTTTTATATTCTGTTCTCTTCTTTTGAGATGTATTTTTTGTTTTAGCTCCTGTTGTCTTCTTTGTAGGGATATCTCTTTTGTTGTCCTCAGTCTGATTGGAGCCTTTCTTTGCTAACAAGTCTGCTCGTTCATTACCCAGTAATCCCACTTGTGACGGTACCCACTGTAATACAATGTATTTACCTTGAGCTTCTGCAATCTTATATGTGGTTCTTATGTTCTGGATGATCGGGGTGTTTTGTTGGTTATCAATTATTGCTTGTATTGCTGACATTGAGGGTCGTATGTTAGAACATTACTCTCTACTCAAATTACTTCCAATCACTAGTGAGCTGATTCACCGTGAGCAATTGCTGAGAACGAATTAACGGCCGACTTAACAGTCATGCACGAGAGTCGACGTTTTCGTAATATTGGCAACGAATTACCCAGAATTCTCAGCGATAAAACCACTTCCGTTATTTTCGTCTGCTATAGAGGAATGCATTTATGCTTGCATCCCGCAAATAATACCGTATACAAACACGTCTGCGACACGCAATATTACGCCGATTCTCCTGTTCTTCCAGTTGAATTCTTTGGTAGACTCTATCAAATTCCTCTTCTCCGTGTATACCGAAAACATGATCGAAGTCTTCAAGGTCCGACATCTTGGATAAATGTTGGATAAAGCAGCAAAGTACATCGGTTCCGGGATTTTAATTTGAGTTGCTCATGTAAGGTACCTCCACAGGTAGCTTACAAATTTAACCAATTATTATCGTATGAACAGATTTCTGAGTAAGCAAAATCGTATTAGCATACAACTTGCTCAGCAGAGAAGGCATTTTACTGTCTAATGCGTCCAAACATGCGACCCTGAATCTATCAATATTACCATCTTCCTGCTTACACTGGGCCTGTATAAAATATTTTGTACTGCAGTTTCTATTGCCTTTAGTTCTGCATCAAAATTTGTTGCTCCTGGTCCAAGTGAAATATATTGGGAAAAGATTTCACTGCATTCACTGAGTATAATCCAACAAAGAAATCACTTATTCACAATTTTGTAAACGGATCAAATTCCTGCTCCAAACTGGAGCACACAATGCAAACTTGATGAGTTTATGGTTTGTTTCAAATATCAATCACATTTCCACATGTAATACTTCAAAAAATATCCATCCATTGTAATTCTTCCCAAAGGCAGGTCCTTCACTACAATCATAGCATTTTCATGCTATGATTGCAGCTTTACTAGGGAATTGTAGGTGTGGTAGCTTCCAGTTGCTTTCCACACCGGTGAAGGATGATGATGATGATAATTATAAGGAGGATGATGATGATGAGCATATGATTTTGGGGACCATTTGGGCCTTAAAGTTTTCCTGACATTTGTCTTACAGGTGAGGAAAACCCCCAATAAAAACCTCACCCAGAAAAACTGCCCCGACCGGAGATCGAACCCGGGCCAACTGCGTGACAAGGCAGCATGCTACCTCGGTGAACTTACTAAATATAGTGTTCTGAAAATTAATCAGTCATTTATAATAGCCATGTAGTTAAAACCAATCAATCAATCATATCCAGTGTCATAACAGCTGTTGCCATCTTCCAGAAACCAAATGCCATTCCTTTCTGTCCATCCACTGGTTCAGTTTCAATCCTCGAGTATACATAACTGCTTGTACTCCCTCCATTCAAATATTTCTCGGTCATCCCTTTTTTCTTCTCCCTGTTGGTACCCAATTTTTCTTCTTTTTTTTTCAGAATTTATTCACAATATAGTGATTTTCCATCACCCTCAAGAAATTTGTCTTCTCTATTTGTAGTGGTCCTGAACATCCTTATCGGTAAGTCCTAGTTCACTCCTACTTCTTTTCACACTGTACATCCATCTTCTTTAGATCTTCCCTTTCTTTTTTTCCTATCTATTTTCCACTCCAACAATGGTATCCAAATATAACAAATAAATAAACTATTAAATCAGTTTTGTGGGAGTGTGCACTTACCAACATCTTTCTTGCCGAAGATACCATGGAACATGCTAGAAGTTTGAGCTGCAATGCCGTTGAGCTCAGAACTCATGTTAGAGAAGAAGTCACGACCCCCTGCGCCCAGTAAATCTCGTCCTGCTGCCCTGCTAAGGTCAGATTGTACCAACTCACGGCTTGGCACAGGTGCAGGTTGTTGGTGTTGTTGCAGTGGAAGCTGCTGGGGAGGAACTGGCTGTGCAGAGCCAGGTGGTGACTCTCGGGAATCCCCAAGACCCTGTTACAAAATAACATTCACACATCTCATTACTGAGCACTAATTATTAAAATAAATTATTACATTTTTTATTGTAAAATATTATTTTTAATCATAAAAACAGTTAAGTCTCTTAGGGTCATATCTATGTACGCATTAGACCGTAAAAGTCATTCTCTGCTGAGAAAGTTGCATCCAAAGACTTTTTGCATACTTGAAAGTCTGTTCATGTGATAATAATTGTCGTAATTCCTAAGCTACCTGGAGAGGTGACTTTGCAGAGAATGAATAGTGAGCAACCCGATGGGAACCGATGGTAACCGATGTACTTTGAAACCTTGCTGCTTTATCCAAGATGTCGGACCTTGAAGACTTTGATCATGTTTATGGTATATGCGGAGAAGAGGAATTTGATAGAGTCTACCAAAGAATTCAACTGGAAGAACAGTAGAATTGGCATAATATTGTGCGATGCAGACGTCGTCGTAAAACGGTTTTATTTGCGGGACACAAGCGTAAATGCACTCCTCTTACTTACTTACTTACTCACTGGCACTATCGAACCCGTAGGTTCATGGCCGTGCGGACATAAGCTCTCCATACATCCCTATCCTGAGCTAATGCTTTCCAATCATTCCCTGTATAATCTACTTCCCTCAAATCATAGTTAATGTTGTTTTCCCACCTCATTCTTGGTCTACCAACTGGGCGCTTTCCCTCTGGCTTTCCTACAAGAAGTTTCCATGCACGTCTTTCATTCCCCATACGTGCAACATGTCCTGCCCATCGCAGTCTACGAGACTTAACTGTTATTATTATATCTGGCTTCCTATAAAGACCATGTAGTTCATTGCCTAACATTCCATGTTCCTAGGAACATGTCCATGTGTTTGAGCCTTTGGCATGGGTTCCCTGAAGTAGTCCCCGTCCGGAGAACCGAATGGGGGACTATTTGACCTCCGGAAAATTTTACCCCAGATGAACCCATGTCCGCATTTCTTGACGGTTGTATTTTTACGGTGAAAGATCGTCACTCTTTCGCCCAAGGTACTTTTTTCGTCTGGCTTATCACCTTCGACCAGTCCGGCATGGGTAACCCTATCGGCAGCAATGCTACCGCCGGCATAGCTCTCAGGATCATTTAAGCACGCAAGCCACTCCACCACGACAAGGTAAAGATACCATGGAGGGAATGCACTCCTCTAGCAGATGAAAATAACGGAAGTGGTTTTATCGCTGAGAATTCTGGGTAATTTCTTGCCAATATTACGAAAAAAAAAAAAACTACTTTCATGCATGACCAGTCAGCAACTCGCTAATTCGAACTTTGCACGTTCTCACAGAAAACTCAGATCACCAGAGACTAATGTATTTGAATGCGGCCCTTAGACTATGATTGGCAGGACATGCGTTACAAATGAGAAATAAAAAGAGGTATGAAAACTTCTTGTAGGAAAATCAGAGCAAAGGCACCCAGTCAGTAGGCTAAGAATGAGGTGAGAGAATAACATTAACCACGATATGAGGGAAGATGATTATACAGTGGGTGATTGGAAAACATTAGCTCAGGATAGAAGTGTGACCTGTCCTTGTGCCATGTATTTTTAGTTGTACCTTTTCTCAGCTAAGTTCCAGTTGTAATGTAAACAAACCCAAAATATGACTGCATCTTCATTCGTGAAATAATGCATGTAAGAAAATGTAGTTTGCTCTCTAACACTCAAAATAAATTAAATAAAAATATATGTTATCTAGCACATGTCTATGTAAGTTATATGGGAGAATCTTAAAATATATAATTAACATTTTAATATTTCAAAAAAAACGTTAAACTGAAAATATATAAAACTATTATTCTACCAGTTATATTATATGGGTGCGAAACATGGACTCTTACTTTAAGGGAGGAAAGGAGATTACAAGTATTTGAGAATAAAGTACTTAGGAAAATTTTTGGACCAAAGGGAGATGAACAGACAGGTGAATGGAGAAGACTACATAACAATGAGCTACATGGTCTTTATAGGAAGCCAGATATAATAAGAACAGTTAAGTCTCATAGACAGTGATGGGCAGGACATGTTGCACGTATGGGGAATGAAAGACTTGCATGGAAGCTTCTTGTAGGAAAGCCAGAGGGAAGGCGCCCAGTTGGTAGACCAAGAGTGAGGTGGGAGAACAACATTAACTATGATTTGAGGGAAGTAGATTATACATGGAATGATTGAAAAGCATTATCTCAGGATAGGGATGTATGGAGAGCTTATGTCCGCGCGGCCATGAACCTACGGGTTCGATAGTGCCAGTGAGTAAGTAAGTAAGTATGCAAATATATTAGTCTCTGATGAGCAGAGTTTTCCATGAGCACGTGCAAAGTTCGAATTAGAAAGTTGCTGTCTGCTCATGCATGAAAGTAGTTTTTTCGTAATATTGGCAAGAAATTACCCAGAATTCTCAGCGATAAAACCACTTCCATTATTTTCATCTGCTAGAGGAACGCATTTACGCTTGCATCCCACAAATAAAACCGTATACAACGACGTCTGCATCGCGTGATATTACGCCGATTCTCCTGTTCTTCCAGTTGAATTCTTTGGTAGACTCTATCAAATTCCTCTTCTCCGCATATACCAAAAACATGATCGAAGTTTTCAAGGTCCAAAATCTTGGATAAAGCAGCAAGATAGGCAGCAAGGTTTCATTCGGTTACCATCGGTTCCCATCAGGTTGCTCACGATTCGTTCTCTGCAAAGTCACCTTGCCAGGTAGCTTAGGAATTTTGACAATTATTATCGCATGAACAGATTTTTGAACACGCAAAAACGTCTTTGGATACAACTTTCTCAGCAGAGATTATGGTCTAATGCATTCATAGATACGACCCTAAATGAGCATTGTTATACTCTTACGTATGCACAATACAGAATACATTGGGATTTCTATTGTTTCATAATGGCAAAACGTTTGTAGAATTTCTTAAAACATTGGAAAATAAACCATTTAAAAGCGGAGAGAAACAAATTATTTTGAATGTTTTCAAACAGTTTAGTGAAATATATCCCACATTAACTATTGAGGATGTCATGAAAATAAGAGTTGAATTTACAGGTGAGTCAGCAAACAACATATTCTGTATTTAATACACAAGTGATCTTCTTGGTGATATAAATATTAAAATATATATGTAGTCAATATGCCCATTTCACCAATTAATGTTTTAAAATGGTCAACAAGTTTCTACAGCCAAGCTGTCATTCTCAAGACCAGATATTGACTGAAGACAGAATTGATAATAAGTAAAGAAACAAATTCAGTTAAAAACAAACTACGTCACATGACGCAATCATTCATAAGTGAACAATAAAACATACTAAAACTAATCCTCTTTTGTTTCAATTAGAGAAAAGAGGGCGCTGTACGGAATAGGGCCCTTGTCTTTATTCATTATTTTATCCTTATTTTTATAAATTTCCAAACTTTCAAGGACGTTAAGGAATTTGAAATCCATGACCGAACGAACCAGCCTAAGGTTACTTTTATTGATAGCATGACCGTACTCAGAAATATGTTTCTGAGTACGGTCATGCTATCAATAAAAGTAACCTTAGGCTGGTTCGTTCGGTCATGGATTTCAAATTCCTTAACGTCCTTGAAAGTTTGGAAATTTATAAAAATAAGGATAAAATAATGAATAAAGACAAGGGCCCTATTCCGTACAGCGCCCTCTTTTCTCTAATTGAAACAAAAGAGGATTAGTTTTAGTATGTTTTATTGTTCACTTATGAATGATTGCGTCATGTGACGTAGTTTGTTTTTAACTGAATTTGTTTCTTTACTTATTATCAATTCTGTCTTCAGTCAATATCTGGTCTTGAGAATGACAGCTTGGCTGTAGAAACTTGTTGACCATTTTAAAACATTAATTGGTGAAATGGGCATATTGACTACATATATATTTTAACATATTCTGCTCGTAATTAAATTGTTATATAAAGGATATCTATTGACACCATGGAAAAAGTATAAACATATGATTAGATAGGCCCATATATAATTTTTTGTCATAAATAAATAAGAAATGGAAGTTCCTAATTATTGCTATCATCTTACCTTGTATTCAATCTTATTTCCCGTAAAATATAATGTTCCCTAAGAACAATGTTTCTATCAACAACAATTCCTTATACAATTCAGTCATATGGCGGGTAAAAGTAGCACCATCGTTCCTCTAATAGACAGGGGATTAATGCCTTATGCAAGTTTGTTTACAGTACAACTGGAATTTAGCTTGGAATTGGTATAGTTAATAAGTGAGTGGAGAACATATTTTTAACAACTCACCTCATAAAATTTCAAGTTTTCTTGACTTGAGACCAATGGGTAAACTTCTAAGTACCAATAAAAAAAAATCAACATCCCAGACAGTAAGAAATCTGGAATTTATCAATAAATTGTAATGATTGCAGCAAGGTATATATAGGTAAAACAAAAAGGAATTTGGAAACTCGTACTAAAGAACATTTTAGAAATATTAAAAACTGTGAAATTGAAAAAATCAATAATTGCTGCACATACGAGGGTGGATCAAATATAAACCGGAATTTGTATCTGGAGGCTCTGGTAGCAAAGTGCAAAGGTTGCAGTTTGGAGGGGAAGTTGGTGGGGGTGTCTGGAGTAGGGATCTTGATGTGTCGCACTTCGAAGAGCGGCTGCTTACTTCAGTACGCCAGGAGCGAGCAAGAGGTACACACGTCTGTTGCGCAACGCGTTATTATTAAGTTTTTAGCGAAAGAAGGCACTAAACATTCTGTAATTTTGAGAAGGCTCCATGTGCAGTTCAGGGAAGCAACCCTTTCGAAGACGCAGGTGTATGATTGGCGCAAAAACATTTTAGCGGGCCGGGATTCAGTGGAAAATGAGCCCCACCAAAGACGGCAACGAACAAGCGTCACTGCAGACAACATTCGTGCTGTACAGGACCTTATTGAGGAGGATCGGCATGTAACAATTTCTGAAATTGCTTCACACATTGGAATAAGCTTCGGAAGTGTTCAAGCCTTCATCAGTGATGAACTCAAATTCCGAAAATTGTCTGCCAGGTGGGTTCCTCGGCTCCTCAGCCAGGAACAAAAAAATTTGACGAAAAACTGACAAAAATGCATTGGACACCTCTGGAGCATCCTCCTTACAGTCCAGATTTGTCACCCTGTGACTACCATTTGTTTGGGCCACTGAAAGAAGACCTGGGAGGAAGGTGGTTTGGCCGACAATGTAGCAGTAGAGAAGTTCTTGCGCACTGGCTGACCATGTCATCCCTCATTCTTCAAGGACGGCATCCAAAAGTTGCCAACTCGATGGCAAAAGTGTTTTGGAAATGCAGGAGACTATGTAGAAAAATGTGGTGGTGGTTTTGTATTTTTTTCGTTAATTCAATAAAATTGTAAATGATAATTCTGGTTTATATTTGATTCACCCTCATAGTTTGCTAGAAACATCATAAAATTAGAAGAGATGCAAAACTTTTGAAACAATTGGATAAACCGTTAGAATTAACAGTCTGGGAGAAGATATTCATTCAGAAGAATAAATATCGATTGATGAACTTCGATATTCCGGTGGAGAAAAATCTGATTTTGAAATTTATAAATCCAACCAAAGATGGCAGCACAAGAGGTGATGACCTTAGAAAAATCAACAGCCAAAGAATTTAACAGTTGGAGTCATGACTGAAGAGGGACGATAAGTTGTCTGAAACCATCGGTCTCAAATCAAGAAAGCTTGAAATTTTATGAGGTGAGTTGTTAAAAATATGTTCTCCACTCACTATTAATGATATAACCTCATAATGTTTACTTCCCAACATTAATTTAAATATATTGGTATAGTTAGTGCAATGCAACAAGGATATTCACAAACATATACTAGCTGTGTCCATCGCTGTGGTCTCAAGGTAGCGTGCTGCCTTGTCACGCAGCAGGCCCGGGTTCGATCCCCGGTCGGGGCAGTTTTTCTGGGTGAGGTTTTTATCGGGGTTTTTCATCACCTATAAGACAAATGTTAGGAAAACTTTAAGGCCCAAATGGTTCCTGAAATCATATGGCCATCATCCTTATCATTATCCTTCATCGGTGTGGAAAGCAACGGGAATCTACCACACCTACAATTCCCTAGTAAAGCTGCAAGCATAACATGAAAATGCTATGATTGCAGTGAAGGACCTGCCTTTGGGCAGAATTACTATGGATGGATACTAGCTGTCTTGTGGTTCAGTTACCCTTTGATAAACAAATATCCAGGAATAGCCCTACAAATTTATTAGTGCAGAAGTTTGGTTAAGAAAACTAAACCTAAGGCAGAGAGACTATATGATGTAAAACCTTGTGGCTCCCTGTACTAGCCAGTGATGTAACCACTTAAGTTGACCAGTTCTTTGAAGTTGTCATGCTATGAAATGTATTTACCTTGAGAAGACCTTTCTTAGTGGCAACCTCCTTAGCACTCTTGGTAAGATCTCCAAATGTGCTCTTGCTGACATATGTCAAGTCATCAAATGTGTTTTTACTGACACCAGCTGCCGTTTTGCTGGCTTCCAGTGCTGTCTTGCTGGCTTCGTGCATTGACTTAGATGCTTCCTCCGCAGCTTTTTTTGCTTGAATCGTGAGCTGCCACAAAAACATTCACTCACATTAAATTTCTTCACATTAAAAATTGATAATAATTAAATGAATCGTGATTTTTTCTTACCTCATACATCTATGTTTCTTTAAACACAGCACTGCAGTATCGGCGACACTTCGTCGTCATCGTCAGCTGTTTTCACGACTGTCAATTTTTTCTCCTTTTTGCCGGTAATTATCTAGGCTGCCATCATGAATCTCGATTCATCCAAAATAACACCAGATGGCAGTTTGAAGAGGAATTCCTTCAAAAGAACACCAGATGGCAGCCTAGATAATTACCGGCAAAAAGGAGAAAAAATTGACAGTCGTGAAAACAGCTGACGATGACGACAAAGTGTCGCCGATACTGCAGTGCTGTGTTTAAAGAAACATAGATGTATGAGGTAAGAAAAAATCACGATTCATTTAATTATTATTAATTGAACCTCATAATGTTAAAAATTCCCAAATTTAATATATAAATTAAAAATTGGTATTCAGAATTATGTCATCCTAGACCTCACAAGGGAACTGTCAACCATTGCAGGCCGAAACCTACCTTGAAATTTCTTCCAGAGAAACGTTGAAATGTACAAAGGCCATGTTCAAAAAATTATCTACCATTTTAAACTGTAAAAAAATAAAATCAAGCTCCAAATTTTGGCAGACTGGAAAACCCTTACTTCTCACCTTCTGCACTGCATTCCCCACTCCACTCTATGCTAATCCTTGCAGGGATGTACACTTAGCAAAAAAAAAAAAAGAATGAACAGACTCTTGATCTTGAACATTTTAAGTTTTAATGAGCGATTCACAAGACTAAACTAATTGCACAGTAGAGCTACAATATTTAAATTAACATTGGGAAGTAAACATTATGAGGTTATATCATTAATAGTGAGTGTAGAATATATTATTAACGACTCACCTCATATGATTTCAAATTTCTTTGATACCGGCAGTTTCAGACAATATCTTGTCCCTCTTCAGTGATGTCTTCCACTGATGAAATTCTGTGGTTGTTGGTTTCCCTAAGAACATCACCTCTTGTGCTGCCATCTTTTGTTATAATTATAAACTTTGTAATTACATATTTATCCACCGGAATATTGAAATTCATAGATCGATATTTATTCTTCTGAATGAATATAATTTCCCAAATTGTCAATTCCAACGGTTTATCTAATTGTTTCAAAAGTTTTGCCTCTTTTTCAATTTTATAATGTTGTAGCAAACTATGTGCTGCAATTGCTGATTTTTCAATTTCACAATTTTTAATATTTCTAAAATGTTCTTTAGTGCATGTTTCCAAATTCCTTTTTGTTTTTCCTATGTATACTTTGTTACAATCATTACAATTTATTTGGTATCAAAGAAATTTGAAATCATATGAGGTGAGTCGTTAAAAATATATTCTACACTCACTATTAGAGCTACAATATGTTTCCCTTCCTCCAATGAAGAGCATTTTTTATGCATAGCAAGCCAGCGAATGGTTAGTTCAGTGCCTTATGGCTTGCTTCGTATACAAGAGGTCACAGGTCCAATTCCCGATGAGGTTAATTTTTTTAAATTGTTACAGTGTTTTTATTTTAATCTGTCTGTCTACTCTTAGAGAAGAAACGAACTAACTATTTGGAAATATTACTATTTAATTATTGTTACTATTATTATTACTATTGTCCATCATCTATAGGCTATTATTAGGTGGACTTGACCTATATAAAATAAATATTTTAATTGATAGGTGAAACATTTTCCTCACTAATATGTAATAAATAAATACTTAAATATATGAACCTATATTATATTTTATTACATAAATTTATAGCATTAATATTAAAATGTGGTACTGCACACACAATTAAATTTATACCAGTAGCTAAATAGTGTTATAAAGTTTATGAAGGCAGGAATATTACTTAAAACAGTGTAAAGTGGACGCAGATACTGTGGCTGGAATTAAATGTTATGGGATGTATTGCGGAAAATAAAAATAAATAACAAAAAATCATTGTCGAGGAAGTTGAAGCCTGGCTCTCATATATATTTAATCTTTTTTGTGATCAGTTTAACAATCTAAGCTACTTAAACGTCAAATACTAATCATTTAAATCCTGGTTGTCTTGTTTACTTTTACACTAAGCACAAGAGTTGAACTTTATTTGAAATGTTGCAATTTGAGTTATATTATAAACTTCCAACACTCATTAATATCTAGAAACGTCTCCTTCATTGCTCTTTAACTATTTAAGACAATTAAAATCAAATACAGCATATTTAAAACATTCAACAATGCATTACATCGTGAACCACAACTTTAGCTCTTCGAGCATGCACAATGGGTCATAGCAGGTACTCTGCTTTTTGAAGCCGCTCATTCATTTTTGCTAAGTGTACATTTGCTCCATACAGTGGGCTGCTGTTGCTGGATTCTGGCTTTGATTTCTGTGCCTTGCACTTTAAAACGGCAGATAAGTTTTTGGACACAGCATTGTTCTCTGGGAGAAATTTCAAGGCATGCAATGATTGACAGTTCCCTTGTTATATGAATGATATATATTATTGACTTCCTCATTATGGTGTTTCTCCAACATAAGGTTCCAAGATAAATCTACACAAAAATCCAAACCTATTATCTCGGAAGAAGAGAGGAAAAGAAGTTCAGAAAGAATGAAGAAATACTGGGCAGTATGAGAGGAACAACACATAGAAAAATGATTGATCCAACGTATCCCAAAGAGAGTGAAACGAATATATAAAAAAAATTGAGTTAAATTTGACAACTCACCTCATAACTGTAAATATTAAAGAAAATAAAAAATAATTTGAAGTAAGAGTGATTGGATGCATGCAATTTCATAATTTCCTACCAGATGGTACTGCTGTATGACCCAACATCAAAATAATAGATGAGAGCAGACTAGTGCTGCTTGTGAAACAAACAAGAAACATGCCAAACTTCCTCTCTCTTAATTTATTCTATGTGCAGAATCTCAAAGTTTAATAACAATGGCTTTCAATGTTTTTATTATTCATTTCATACATCTCAGTGATGAAAAAATTATATTAGAAGAGAAAAATTATACACTCAGACTGGGGTTTGAACCCTGGACGTTTTGCACACTAGGCAAATGTTCTACCAAGTGAGCTATCTGAGCAACTCCAATCTAATGCAAATCTTTCTCTTATATACAGCAAACTCCAGATTATTCGTGTTAATTGGGACCGAGATATGCAGAGAAAATCGAAAAACATTTATAATCCAATTAAGTTATTCAACACCATGGAAGTTGATCAGAAATGTATTTACCCACTTTAACACTACTTAAATGCAACAAATATTAATAAAATGTTATATTAAATGTATTTAGGTGTGAGTCGTAATTTTCATTATTTTATTTTACTCGTAAATATGAAAAAAAGAAAGTGGGACTATTTCCAGGTCATGACCACTCCAGTTACAACAGTTATTCAAAATGGCCACTATAACCAGCGACAACTACACTAGTAACCACCGATATCCACACTTATAACCAGCAATTCCCACACTAGTAACCACTGATATACATACTTATAACCAGCGATGACAAATAATCACCGATGACCACACTAGTAACCAGCGACTCCACAATGGAAATTTCCGAAATTGTATTGTATTCTCAGAATGTTGGTTGATACCGTTAAATGCATCAGGGGAGGGGGTTGTGAGTGAAGGTTACTCTATTGTGCTAGTTTCTACGTGCAGTTCACAGTAGCACATTTAAAAATAAAGAATTTTTTCATAAGAATACAAAATATAGTATTTTAAAAAAATACGGTAAAGAGAGTCATGATCCCTATTAGGTTCGTCTTCCGGGCATATAGGCCGTGGTCCAGTCGTTCTTCTACTCGACGTTTCGTCTACTGCTGCAGTAGACATCTTCAGGAGATACTGCATGCTCTCTGTGAACTCCTCAACAGTCGGCTGCAGACTGGCTGGTCGTTGAAAACTCCCTCCCTATTTATAGTTTCCAACGACCAGCCAGTCTGCAGCCGACTATTGAGGAGTTCACAGAGAGCACGCAGTATCTCCTGAAGATGTCTACCGCAGCAGTAGACGAAACGTCGAGTAGAAGAACGACTGGACCACGGCCTATATGCCCGGAAGACGAACCTAATAGGGATCAAGACGCCGGCCGTGAAAGCCTACAGTTATACAAAAGAGAGTCATGCCCGGATAATCTGCAAACTGGATAATATGCGCATGGATAATCGGGAGTTTGCTGTACGCTGTAAATTCCCATGCACCAAATCCTATGAAGCCTTTGCTTCTATCTTGCAAATGGTAGCTTCTTTATTAAGAAGACATTTAATTGGGGATTTTACATTACATTATAAAGTCAGTGCAGCTTCTTTCGATAGATAGATAGAAGCAAAGACTTCATAGCATTTGGTGCGTGGGAATTAGCAGCGTATATAAGAGAAAGATTTTTGTTTAGATTGGAGATGCTCAGATAGCTCACTTGGTAAAGCATTCACCTAATAAACTAAAGGTCCTGAGTTCAAACTCCAGTCTGAGCGTATAATTTTTCTATTCAAATATAACAATGGCTTTATTTTACTTGGCATAATTAGTTGATAGTTTATTTATTTCCAGAACCATGCAATATAGTAACTTCAGCACAAACTATATAATAATTTTACCACCAATTAAAAAGAGAAAAGATGATCAGCCATCAATGCTTGTTTTATAATCTTTTTAAAATCAATCATTGATCTATCTATCTTCAGGTTTTTACAGCTGCTGCCATCTTCCTGTACCAAACCTCCAAGGCCTACGATCTTGGGCATCTTTAATGCTTAGCCCTCTTGCTTGCATTAATGTCTTCATGTTTTCCTTCCATGTTAACTTCGGTCTCCCTCTCTTCCTCCTTCTGGTTGGATGCCATAATTCCTTTGGCCATCGCTCATCTTCCATTCTTAAAACATATCCTAACCACTTTAATTCCTTCTCCATAATTCTTTCAATTATGCTTTCTTCTGCTTCCATTATATTTCTAATTTCCTTATTTGTGACATGTTCTAATTTTGACTTTTGATAATTTTCTTAAAAAACATAATATTTTAAGAAATAAACTTAAAATCTCTTTTATATTTTAATATATTTACTTATGTGAATGTATAAATTTGAACAATTTCCTGTTAATTATTATGAATTGATCAACAAATGATGAAATTATTTAGATTTCTCTTAGAATATTGAAGACAGGTCAATATAAACATTGATGCCAATGTGATCTTTCTAAGCAATTTATGCATTTGGTTAATTAAAGCCATTTTCTACGCACCAATAATAATTATGTTGTGCATGTGTGTGACAAAGAGTTCCTGGATGAGTTTCTTGGAACAACTTGAAATTTTAAAACACAAAAATAATAGTTGTATACTGTTGAATGAACAAACTATATAATCAATTGAGTTGGTGTTTACTTGATGAAAATCCATATTTATTAATTAAATAAAAATAAAACTACGTTTTATTTTTATTTAATTAATGAACAAACTATATTTATTTTTTCCTCCCTTTTTACATATTTTTAAGAGTAGCTTATCTGTGGATGACAACACATGATGCCATCTTCAGAAAACTATATATAGTTTAGGTTTTCTTTTCTTTAGTGTTTTTACTTTTGATGTGATCACCCTGATGATGGCTTGTTCAAGGGCAAAACACATATCCGGATCAATTTGAATATTTTTTGTCTTTTTTTATCACTTTTACCGTATCTGTGACTTTAATTGGACAGATCTGCATCCCAGATTGATTGTTGGCTCTTTTAGCAGAATTACTACTAAGGTAATTATTTTTTTTAGGATTTCACATTATGAGGTATATTTATTTAAGTAAATTTTTATCACTCACTTCATATTCTTCTTCTTTTTTTTAAACTAGTTTCAAAACTTTACACATCAGTTCCATCTCCAGTAATTTTGTGACTATTGTTTTGTCGTTCAGAGGGAGCGAGAGGCAGCTCTTCAAGACGACAGAACAACGGTCACAAAATTAATATTTGAGTTTGTATTCTTTAACATTTTTACCTCATATGTTTATTCTATCGGACGATCGTTTCAAAGCTATTGCTCCATCTTCAGCTTGTTCACAAAATTACTGCAGATGGAACTGAAGTGTAAAGTTTCGAAACTTCTTCTTCTTCTTCCTTTCCAGGATTAGGTCAATGCGACCTGTTCCGTTCTCAAGTCCATCATTTCCTTGGCCGTCCCAAAGATCTTTTTCCATGTGGTTTGTAGGTGCTGATCTTTTTGGGTAATCTTGTATTGTCCATTCTGTCTATATGTTCTTTCCATTGGTATATGTGCTCGTCTAGTTTAACAACTATTGAAAATATCTCCTGTTCATTTCTTATTGATTCATTGTGTAATCTATCCATGCGTGTACATCCTTTTACGGATCTTAAAAATTTCATTTCGGTGGCTTGAATGTGTGAGATATCTTTTTTTGTAAGCACCCAAGATTCAGATCCATATAAAAGAACAGGAACAGCCATAATTTTATAAAACCTGAGCTGAGTTTCTCTTCGAGTCTTTCGGAGGGTTCTTCTTATGGTGCCACACATCATTTGATATCGGTTTAATTTATTTTGTATATCCCAATCATAGCTATATGTTATATCTGAACCAAGATAGTTAAAGTGTGCTATCTATTCTATTATTTTATTATTGATCACTATTTTTGCTTTGACTGGCACTTTGCCCTGAAAAGTTTAAAAAAAGAAGAAGAAGAATATGAGGTGAGTGATAAAAATTGACATAAATACTACTAAGATACATTGTTTCATCATCATCATCATCATCAAGGATTAGACCTGCTGGTCTGTTCCAATCTCATGTTAGAATTGGTCTGTCCATTTTTTACTGGGTCTTCCAACATTTCTTCATCCTAGTGTTTGTAATGAAGAATCTGTTTTGGAATTCTATTGTTATCTATTCTATTGATGTGGTCCAGCCATTCATCTCTGTATTGTGTAATTCTATCTAATCACTTCGTCTTTGATCCATTATTGTATAGCCGGCCACATTCCTCAGAAACCTCATTTCTGACGTTTCTATTCTTCGTTCCTGGTTTTTGGTTAAGACTCAGTGTTCTGATCCATATAGTAGTGTTTTAACCGCCATTGTTTTATAAAATTTTAGAAGTGTCTCCTTTCTAGTTCCTTTGAGACTTCGTTTTATGGCGCCACACATATAATTAAATTTATTTATTTTTATATAATTGTAGGCTTTCACGGCCGGCGTCTTGATCCATATTTGGTTCGTCTTCCGGGCTTATAGGCTGTGGTCTGGTTGTCTTCTTACTCGACGTTTCGTCGGTCCGCGCAGAAACCCCCCCCACCACCCGGGGTTTAGCTATAAAAAGAGAGACAGTTTCCAACCACCAGCCAGTTTGCAGCCGACTGTTGAGGAGTTCACAGAGAGCACGCAGTATCTCCTGATGAGGTCTACCACAGCAGTAGACGAAACATCGAGTAAGAAGACAAACAGACCACGGCCTATAAGCCCGGAAGACGAACCAAATATGGATCGTTTATTTATTTTGTTTTCAGTCTTCACTTTTTCTATGTGACACATTGCATTCCAGATAATTACAATTGCATTTGTATTCATGTAGACTTTCACGGCCGGAGTTGCTATGATGATCTTGAAGATTTTTGGGCTGTAGGCCGTGGTCGTGAGGCTTGTAGTTCCCGAAAATCTTCAGGATCATCATAAAATTGCATTGTTTAATTTTGTATAATATTATCTACACCACTGCCCCATGTGTCTCTGTTTTTTTTTTTCTGGAGATGGGACTTGCATATAACAATGATCCAGCAGCATACCTACTGGTAAGGAATTCAAATTACAGAAAGGTTAAGAGAAAGGTTTCTGACAAAAAAGAGATGCATTGGTCCTCTAGGATACCTGAGGATTGATCATAGGGCTAACAATCCAATACTGTAAAATCCCAAATTGTGATTCAAACTTAATTTCTGCAATCAAGTAATGGTCTTAAAGAAGAAGTAAAAGTAAACAAGTTTCAGATGAAACTTAATTATAAATAAATAACATTTAATTCATACAAAATAAGAAACAGGCAACGCATGCTGTTACAGATAATAATATACCTGTTCGAGAGGAGCGAACAGGCGTGCCTCCTCTGTGGCAGCCTCCGTGATTTTCTCCTTGGCCTGAAGTTTCAACTTTGTAACAGTACAAACAGAATACAACACAATCAACACACACAGCAAGCAAGTTGCGCCCTTATATAACATGTACTTCAAATTGTGCTTCTTCATTTATTTTACAAACTTATAAAATAATGCTTGCTTTTTTTTCATTAAAAAAATTATTCCAACATATCTTAGCCAAATAAAAACTGCCATCTCTGACTACAGGCTGACAACTCAAAGTAAATTCTACATTTTATTTCTATGAATGAGTCCACCGCTGTGGTCTCAAGGTAGCATGCTGCCTTGTCAAGCAGCGGGCCCGGGTTCGATCCCCGATTGGGGCAGTTTCCTGGGTGAGGTTTTTTATTTGAGTTTTTCCTCACCTGTAAGACAAATGTCACTTTGAGTACCATGGCATTTAAATGACACTGAATCCGAGAAAATTAAAGCTCTCAGCATGCCTGTGGTGTTTTTGTGGTTCAGAAAAACACTCCTGTACTCTGCCAGCACAGGCATGCCGAGGGATTTAATTTTCTCTGGCTTCAGTGTCATATAAATGCCATGGTAGCAGTACCACTGCCAGACTCAAAGTGCTAAGGCCCAAATGATACCTGACCATCACAATCATCATCATTCATATTCATCTTAGATTAAGCTTAGGATTAAGGACTCTCCTGGTGCACCACTATCATCATCCATCATATCATCAGGGCAACGTATCCTGCCTTCCAGGTGTCCCAACCTCAGAAGTGGGTTACAATTACACCAATGCAAGGAGAGAACACCAGAAATGTCCAAGAGGACAACCTGGGGCATTAAAAAAAAATTCTATGAATGAGGCAATTACTGAAAAATATTAATACGAGGGCGGATCGGAAAGTAACGCACAATAATTTTTTTCTGCCTTGGTATTGCAGCTAGAATGTTGAAATTTCACAGAGATATAGTTTGAAGTTTTCACTACAGATGGTATTTTTTTCTCAGGTGCACCTCTTGCGAGAGAAGCTTGAACTATGCAACAAAGATGGTGCGCATGCTACAGTCGTCCACCTGTGAGGAACAGAGAAGTGTTGTTCGATTTTTGTGGGCCAAAGGGCATAAACCCAGTGAAATTCACAGGGACATGCGTGGCGTGTATGGGGATGATTGTATGGACCGTAGCAATGTCTCCAGGTGGTGCACATTCTTCCAAGAGGGACGCGTGAACCTTAGTGATTCGCCACGCTCCGGCCGGCCGACAACAGCAGCAATCCCGCAGAATGTCAGAGGCATTGAGGCGGCAATTCTGAACAACTGGCATGTGCAACTGCAAGCCTTATCGCAGAAGTTCAACATTTCTTATGGTGCGGTTTACGATATTGTTCATGAAAATTTGAAATTCCGTAAAGTTAGTGCTCGCTGGGTGCCTAAGAACCTGACAGACGACCACAAGGGCCAGCGAATGATGGCAAGCTTGGACCACTTAACGCGGTACACCGCACAAGGACATGACTTTCTGGAAGGAATCGTCACAGGTGATGAGTCGTGGGCGTACCACTACACGCCCGAAACAAAGCAGGCATCAATGGAGTGGAAACATGCTGGTTCCCCAGTAAAGAAAAAATTCAAAGTGACTCAATCTGCCAGGAAAATGCTTGTGACAGTGTTCTGGGATATGCATGGTGTTTTATTGGTGGACTTTGCTGAACACGGGACCACTGTGAATGCTGCGGCCTACATTAAAACTTTGGTGAAGTTGCGTCGTGCCATTCGTGACAAACGTCACAACATTAACGTTAAACTTCTTCATGACAATGCTCGCCCCCATGTTGCTGCTGTCGTTCGTCAGGAAATCGCCGAATTTGGTTGGGAGGTGCTCCAGCATCCACCATACAGTCCAGATCTTGCACCATCAGACTTTCATCTGTTTGGTCCCATGAAGAAATTCCTGGCCGGCAAACGCTTTGAGACAGATGTGGAAATGAAATCAGCAGTGCGCAGATGGCTACACTCCAACCAAACGGACTTCTACGAACAGGGCATATTGAAACTGGTAACACGATGGGAAAAATGTGTTGAGAAAGTTGGTGACTATGTCGAAAAGTAGGTAAAAGATGTAAGTTCATTTGTGATTTTTTTTCCTTTTTTTTTTACTATTAAACTTTTTAAAAAAAAAATATTGTGCGTTACTTTCCGATCCGCCCTCGTATAAGCAGAAACCATGTTTTGAAATATAATAATAATAATAATAATTTACTTAAATGTGCAGAGTTAGGTCCATAAGACTTTTTCAACTATTCAACCAGTGCAAAATATTAAATACAGAATAAAACTATATAAGATCATAACATAAAATTAAATTAAATTATAACATGTTTACATGAGAGGAAGGGGCATGTCGTAGTGTGTGGTTAAGGTAATGTGCTTACAAGCCAGAAGGTCGAAAGTTCGAGTCACGGTGGGGTCAAGATTTTTAAACTGACACAAACCTTCTGGCGGCCCTGGGGTCGACTCAATCCTCTAATGGAAATGTGTACCAGACACTTGTATTGGGGGGTAAAGGTGGCTGTCACACAAGGCTGACAACCCGGCTGAGATTAAGTGCCAATTGTCTAGAAAAAGTGGGAGCCTTAACCTCTTACTACCCCAAGGTCCTCCTAAGGCCTGTAGTAGGTTCACTTTACCTTTTTATATGAGAGAGAAAAATTTGTGTCTGGTTAGTGTGCTGGATTTTGGGTTCAATTCCCATTTCAGACAAAAAATGTTATCTTCAAAAAACTGATATATTGATCAATCTGAGTGTATACATTTATATATAACATCAAAATTAAACTAAAATTAAATTGAATCAAGTCAAATTATTAATTAACTAACTAAGTCACTGACACTGTTGAACCCATAGGTTCATAACCATGTGGGCATAAGCTCTCCATACATCCTTATCCTGAGCTAATGTTTTCCAATCATCCCCTGTATAATCTACTTCCCTCAAATCATGGTTAATGTTATTCTCCCACCACATTCTTGGTCTACCAACTGGACATTTTCCCTCTAGTTTTCCTATAAGAAGCTTCTAAGCATGTCTTTCATTCCCCATTCATAACATATTCTGCCCATCGAAGTCTATGAGACTGTTCTTATTATATATGGCCTCCTATATATTAATTCCCTGCAGTGGACCAGTGGTTATGCTCCTTGCCTCTGGTCCTGAGGGTTGCGGTTCAAACCCGGCCGGGGTCGATGGATTTTTTAGGATGGAAAAATCCAAGGAGCAAGTCCTCCAGGAGGGACTTTAAGCCATGGGTCCCGAGTCTGAAGATTTTCAGGCTCGTAAAAGATCCTTAAGCCTGAATGAAAAGGCCTCTAAGCAAAATTTACTGAATTTTCCCCTCCTAGTACTACCTTGGTTTCCTAGATATCAGTATGAGGCGGTGCGCTGACCACGGACCACTCAAATGACATCTATACGAAAACAAGTGTAACTAAATCAGTATGGTTCAAATTCTTTCCTGTAGTGGGAGAGCGCCTAAATCTCTGTTAAGGGAAACATGGGCTTACAAAATACAAGAAGATGTATTAATTTGCAATTTATTCTAGTTGTCAGCCTGTAACCTTAACACAATAATGAATATGTTCAAAAAGAAGAAACTATTTTCAGCATTCAACATAATCAGTCACATCACAGAAAAAAAACAACAATCTGTACAGGAACATGTTTTCTGTTACACTGGCAGCAAGTTGTTCTATAATATATTACTTGATGATAATGGGATAGAAACAATATCAATATCATGACCGCCCTCGGAACAAGTGAACTGTATATAGGTTATGTGTTACCTTCTGCTGATGGTGGAACTAGTCCCAAATGGCCTGAAGTGAATTAATATTTTGAAAAGTTGAGGAAACAAACCTACAAGGTAATGATGGACAATTATTATTTAGAAAAGAAAAATTAATGCATGAACCAGGAGTTGAAATCAAGACTCTACCTTTGTTTGCTTGTGTGGTATCCATTACTCTATCCGGGCTTTCAATGCTACCATTAATTTTTCTTTCTTCATATACTATTCTCTTATCGTCCGAGGCAGATAGCCATTTCTTCTTCTTCTTCTTCCTTCCAAGTATTAGGCCAAGGCCTGTTACGATCCTATAGAAAATTTTCCCCCCAGCGTTTGAGGGAAATTCTCGTATAAGACTTGAAAGCATAATAATAGTCCCTTCGATTGGTTGCTGCCCAAAGGAAGGCAAGACCAGTGATGGGGCTGCCATCTTATAGCCTCTGGTCAGGCTTTTCTGGAGAAGAAAAGAAAATAAAGGAAAGAAGAAATGGAAGAAAGGAAAGACTCCCTAGCCCTCGGATGCCCTAATAGCGTCGGCGTCAAAAAAACAAGAGTTAACCAAGAGAGATTAGATAGTAAAGTTAAAAGAGTGCGAAACACAAGTAAGTGGAAGAAATGTTTTGCACAGCTTGGGCACCTTGTGGTCGCCATCCACATATCCCCTAGATGAGGACCCCTGTTATATTTTAACACTCACAATGATGGACAATTTGTTCGTAAAAGTTGCTATAAAAGTTGTATTGTCTTCTAGAATTAGAAGCCATCAGATATCATTGGTAGTAATGGCTACCTGTATTGGATGATAAAAGATTCATATTTGAAGGAAGAAAAATTAATGGTTGCATTGGAAACCCTAGATAGTATAATAGATAGCACCCTAGCATACAAAGCTAGAGGTCTTAGGTTCAAATCCTGGTTTGGGCATTAATTTTTCTTTACAAATAACCATCATCATCATCATCATCCGGTATCATGGCAGCTGCCGCCGTCTTCCAGAAATCAAATGCCATTCCTCTCTGTCCATCCATTGATCTTCCTCCATTCCTCTGATATTCATAGCTGCTTGTACCCCTTCTATCCAAGTTTTCTTTGGTCTTCCTCCTTTCCATTGGGATCCATTCCATAACAATTTTTGGCAATCTTTGCTCTGGCATTCTTTTGACATGACCATACCACTGCAATCTTTTTCTTTTCTATAATGTCTATGATGTCCGGCTCCACTTGTACCCCCATAATTTCCCTTATTTCTTCATTTTGTATTCTATCCATTCTAGATTTTCCAGCTGATCTTCTTAAAACATCCATTTCTGTACTTAAAATTCTTTTCATTTCCCTGGTAGGAATTTGCCAGACTTCAGCACCATACGTTAAAATGCTCTGAATTATGGTTTGATATATTTGTAATTTTCTATTTTTTGTAATATTTTTGCTCCACCAAACAGAGTTTAAAGCATTTATTGCTTGTTTTGTTTGTGCGATTCTATTTTTAATTTCCACTGTGTTATCGCCTGAATGGTCTAATTTTGTTCTTTACAAATAATATTAAACAAAAACAAACATTTTTAATACAATGATGAGTACATTGACGTACGGTGCACAAACATGGGAATTAAAATTTAGAGCAATAAGTAAATTTAATTCTGCAGAAATGGATTTTTGGAGGCGTTCAGCTGGAATTTCTAGAAGAGATAAAAAAGAAACAGTGTAATTAAACAAAAGATAAATTTAATATAATAATATTTGAAGAGAAAAATTTTCGCCTAGACCGGAACTCGAACCCGGGACCCCTGGCTTTCCGGGCCAAGTGCTCTACCAACTGAGCTACCGAGGCGAGTTACGATCTAGACGCAAATTTTTCTCTTATGTACGTTGTAATTCCCTCGTGCCAAATGCTTGAAACCATAGCTTCTATCTTTGCAAATGGCGGCTTCTTAGTTAAGAAGACATTTATTGGGAATTTAACACTACTTTATAGCCAGTAGGGCTTCTATTGACGATTTTATTATTAATTTAACACTTCTCATTGAAGGATAAATTATATTTGAAGAGAAAAATTTTCGCCTAGACCGGAACTCGAACCCGGGACCCCTGGTTTTCCGGGCCAAGTGCTCTACCAACTGAGCTACCGAGGCGAGTTACGATCTAGACGCAAATTTTTCTCTTATGTACGTTGTAATCCCTCGCGCCAAATGCTTGAAACCATAGCTTCTATCTTTGCAAATGGCTGCTTCTTAGTTAAGTCTAGGCGAAAATTTTTCTCTTCAAATATAATTTATCCTTCAATGAGAAGTGTTAAATTAATAATAAAATCGTTAATATAATAAATTTGGGAATTTTAACATTATGAGGTTTTATTAATAAGAATCAAATGAATCATGAATTCTTCTTACCTCATACTTCTATGTTTTTTTTAAACACAGCACCACAGTATCGGAGAACAATCTTCCCCATCATCAGCCGTTTTCACAACTGTCAATTTTTTTCTTTTGCCGGTAATTATCCAAACTGTCATATGGTGTTCTTTTGAAGGAATCATTTTCTAAACTGCCATCTGTTGTATTTTTGAAAAACTTTGTAATCAAGCTTGGTTCGTCCAGAATCTCAAAGTTCATGGTTCAAGTATGGTTTTTTTTAATATAAATAATTTCTCAAACTGTTAAATCCAAAGGTTTAGATAGATGGTGAAATTAAATGTTTCTTACCTCTCCCCATATAAATGGATTGCGCACAAATGTGCAAAGGTGATAACACAGCTAAAAATCACTAACACTAACTTGGTCTTGCGTAATCACAAATTGTTTTTGTTCTTTGTGTACATGTTTCGATGTGATATCTTTCGCATTTCTGTTCACACACTTCGCATATGCATGACATCTTCGGGTCATGGAATGTTTTATCTCTACACATTACGTGGTGGAATCCATGCATGCTTAATCTTGTGATGACGTGTCGTATCTGGAAATTTGCTTCTGTCCAGTTCCTATCTATCATCGCTCCAGTGCTGAAGAATTCCGGCCATACTTCCTCTCTTTTTCTGCATAGTCTTTGTAGCGCATGCTTATAGGGTTCTGTGGTTGGTAGTAGGTATGATGTTTTCAAGTCCTCGATAAGGAAAGCCTCCCTTGCAAGTAGGTACACTAGACGGCTTCTTGTCGTTCTTGATACTCCTATTACCCTTTTTATGTATGTAGCTTTCACTTTTTCCAGTGTGTTCAGATTAGCTTCTGTAAGATGTGAGGAGAGGTAAGAAACATTTAATTTCACCATAAATTAAACCTTATAGTGATTAATTCCTATAAAAGTTAAAAATAAAGTTTAGATAGATGTTTCAAAAGTTTTGCTTCTTTTTCAATTCTATGATTCTCTAATAAACTATGTGCTGCTATAGCTGATTTTTCCAATTTCTCCATTTTTTTATGTTTCTAAAGTGTTCTTTTTTATGAGTTTCCAAGTTCCTTTTTGTTTTTCCTATATATATATCCTATTGCAATCTTTACAATCAATTTGATAAATTCCAGATTTTTTGTTGTCTGGGATGTTAACTTTATTAAGATGAATGTTCAAATTTCAATTTCATAAAAAACAAACAATTAAAATGGTATGGTCATGTAAAAAGAATGACAGAAGACAGATTCCCAAGAAGAATATTATAATGGGTGCCACTTGGTAGAAGAAGAAGAGGATGGCCAAAAAATAATGTGGATTGATGGTATTTTAAGCAGCATGACAAAGAAATGATTGGATAAAGGAGATTGGAATGACTGAGTGATATGGAGGAGAATAACAGTAGATTAATTAGGTGCAGGAAGATGTGAAACATTGAGAAACCTGCTAAATAAAAATAAATAAAATTAATAATATGTTTATAATAATGGAAATTGTAAACGCAAAACTAAATGAAGGAGTGGTAGTATATTGTACATTGATAGAATACATAGATGATTTACAATGGTCGGTACATAATTTAGGGTCATATGTTAGAACATTACTCTCTACTCAAATTACTTCCAATCACTAGTGAGCTGATTCACCGTGAGCAATTGCTGAGAACGAATTAACGGCCGACTTATCGGTCATGCACGAGAGTCGACGTTTTCGTAATATTGGCAACGAATTACCCAGAATTCTCAGCGATAAAACCACTTCCGTTATTTTCGTCTGCTATAGAGGAATGCATTTATGCTTGCATCCTGCAAATAATACCGTATACAAACACGTCTGTGACACGCAATATTACGCCGATTCTCCTGTTCTTCCAGTTGAATTCTTTGGTAGACTCTATCAAATTCCTCTTCTCCGTGTATACCGAAAACATGATCGAAGTCTTCAAGGTCCGACATCTTGGATAAATGTTGGATAAAGCAGCAAAGTACATCAATTACCATCGGTTCCCGTCGGTTCCCTTCGGGATTTTAATTTGAGTTGCTCATTTAAGCTACCTCCGCAGATAGCTTACAAATTTAGCCAATTATTATCGCATGAACAGATTTCTGAGTAAGCAAAATCGTATTAGCATACAACTTGCTCAGCAGAGAAGGCATTTTACTGTCTAATGCGTCCAAACATGCGACCCTTAAATTTGATAGCCCAGAAACATTCAATGGAAATATCTACCAATAAAACTAAAATAATGGCCTTTTGTGGAAAATCCCCAATACCAAGCAAAATGTGTTTAAATAACAAAATTTTAGAGAGAGTTAATGAGTTTACTTATTTAGGATATAAACTCTCTTTTGCTGAAAATTTGGATTTATCAGAGAAAATTGTGAAATTCAACAAATCAATGGGAATCATTAATAGAGTTTTAAAACCTTCATTAGTGCAAAAATCAACTCGTACTCGTCTTTATCAAATAATGGCTCAACCAATCCTATGTTATGGGAGTGAAGCGTGGACTATAAGGATGAGAGATGAAAGCAAACTAACAGCTTGTGAGATGAAATTTATGCGCCGAACAGCTGGCTACACCAAATGTGATCGAAAGAAAAATGTAGAAATCCTTCAAGAACTTAATGTGTCACCAATACTGGACTACATCTCCAGATATCAGCTAAACTGGAAGGAACATGGCTAGATCCAGGATCCCCAAGGCAATAATGAACTACTGTCCAAATGGGAAACGGTCACTTGGTCGACCTATGAAAAGACCGCTTTCTCAGGCTGTAACAGTTCTTCTAGGACTAATACCTGGCAGGATGATGAAGATGATGATAGAATACTTGGCTGCCAGTGCAGGTCAATGTACACATGACGTAGACATCATGCACAATACACGTACACACACTCACTTACCTTATCCATATGAGCAAGCAGACCATCTTGACTGCTCTGTCTAGTCGTCTCTCTCACCAACTCCTTGGCCGACACTGCAAACTGTTCAAATAATGATGTCTGACTGCCTTGCCTAGTCACACCAGCATTACCAGGAGGCGCTGGGGCTCCAGTAGCTGAACCAAAACTAGATGTGCGTGCTAGCACATTTCCTACGCTCGGCTGTCTTTGTAACAACCCAGGACTTGGTGGGGGAACCTGCAACATCATGTCACAATGAAAGTAAACATATTTTCTTCAGAAGTACAAATATAGATTGTGTGACAGACCTCTTTTTATATGAGAGATTATTTTTAATGAATGAATGAGTCATTTCTTATCTTACCTTATAGTTTACGTTTTCTTAACCCATTCACTTCAGGTTTAAATGCTCAATGTACTTTCCCAGAAATCGGGTTTAAGCTACCATAAATTTTCTATTTTCAGACATTCAAAACAAATAAAAGACAACGGTACTTGAGATCACAGTAAGGGTGAAGGCAAAAACACATTCCTCTACTATCCATAAATGTTAACAAAAGATTACCCTGCCAGGGGATGTACAAAATATTGCAAAATATATGGCAGCAGAATTAAGAGAGTGTGCCTCGTCTTCTGAGTCGAAGGTCATTTAGCTGTCTTTTGAGGCGAATGAGTTAAACATGGGAACTGCAGTTTTCTAGAGGAACATTCCTCCCATTTTCAATTGATATTATAACTGCCGGATTTTCGTCGGAATCTCCATCTACAATGTTGCCATCTGGTGTTGATTTGATGAACTTCGAGATCAGGTCCCATTCATCAGGAATTTTGAAACCTGGTAGTCATAATGTCAGTTGAAAATGGGAGGGATGTTCCTCTTGAAAACTGCAGTTCCCATGTTTAAGAAAACATAAACTATGAGGTAAGATAAGAAATGACTCATTCATTCATTGAATTAAAAACCTCATAATGTTATTTCCCATATTTAACTAAATTATTTTTAACATGAAAACAAAATTTGGAAGTCTTTCATTGTATATTACGATACACGGATGGAAGACATTGTTCTACGTATGAGTTTAAATGTTGGTTGGTTGGTTGGTATCTAATGTCGAGCACTTGATAATGAAATCATTCGCTCTTGAGTTTAAATGTTTATAGTAAACATTAAGAATTGGAAAACTGACATCTTGAGGATACTAACCATACTATCAACATAAATTCAAATAAAAAATGGAACAATGCAAAATTTATTGTTGCAGTACGTGAATAACTAAATTAAATTATTTTAGTCTGATCATCTTATCTCAATATTAATGTTGATTTGTTCTTGAACATGCTTCGATTATATCATAATCATCGTCAGCATCTTGCCCAGACTGGTTAGATTTATGTTGTACACCGTGGATGTCAACTCCATCATGTGGTTAACCAAAGAACCTCCAAACAAGGTCACACTCAGTCGGTATTTCAAAATTCATAACTATGTTTTTGTTCTTCTGAATATAGATGTTTTTCTAAATAGTCAGCTCTTTTGTATTTTCTAACTGTTTTAATAATTTAGTGTCCGAATTTATATTACGTTTTTTAAGACCAAATGTCAGCAGCAACTGCAGATTTTTCTATTTCCCCATTTTTAATATTTCTTATGTGCTCTTTTCATATAATATGAAAATTTCCACATCAAAATCCAAAACAATGGCAATGTGTGGAAAAAAACATACAACGGGTGAAAATTGAGATTGATGGAAAAATTATAGAACAAGTGTCAGATTTCTCTTACTTAGGAAGTGTATTTGCAGAGTATAAGAGTGACATTGATTCAAAATTACAAAAATATAATAAAATGAATGGGGTAATACGAAGACATTTTGGTAAACAGATGAGGACAGAGACAAAACTAAGATTACATAACGTCACATCAAAAGCTGCTCTAAAATACGGAAGTGAAATTTGGATTTTAAATAAAAGAAACTCTCATAAACTTCAAGTAAGCCAAATGCGCTTCTTACGATCATTGTTAGGAGTTAATAGACTGGATCACCAAAGGAACACTACTATCAGAGGAAAACTTGGAGTAGCAAGTTTAAATGAAGATATCCAAAGATACCAACAAGAATGGAAAAATCATCTGAGAAGAATGGCAAGAAATAGACTTCCAAAATTGGCATTCCAATATACCCCAACTGGACATAGGGACCAAGGAAGACCAAAACATCGGTGGAAAGATCAAGACCATCTTCGCTAGGTTTACCGTACAGGCCACATGGCCTAAAACGAATTTGTTCATGATGATGATGATGTGCTCTTTGGTTCTAATTTTTAGGTTTCTTTTTGTTTTTCCTATATATATCTTTTCACAATCCATATATTCAATTTAATATATTCCTGATTTTTTATTTTTTATCATTTTTTTCATTTTTGTTGGTTTTTATTAGTTTATTATTAATCAGAAGAACAAAAACAGAGTTATGAATTTTGAAATACCGACTGAGTATAACCTTGTTTGGAGGTTCTTTGGCCAACCACAGGATGGAGCTGACATCGACATCCAGGGTGTACAACATAAATCTAACCAGTCTGGGCAAGATGCTGACAATGATTATGATATAATCGAAACATGTTCAAGAACAAATCAACATTAATATTGAGGTAAGATGAACAGACTAAAAATAATTTAATTAAATAACCTCAAAATATCACTTCCTAGAATAAAATATTAATATGAATAATTACTTGAGATAAATATATATGTTGATTTTTTCCAAAAAATAATGTGAAAAATGCCTTAAAATGAAGTGAGAAGTTGAGCTCAAAGTAACCAAAAATCAGCATATTTGCAATGTAAAATATGTACCAGTCATTGCTCAGACATTTTAGCCACTGATCATTAAAGCCCGTTAACAAACAGGTGAATGTTAAACTAATGTGCTGTTTGAAATTCATCGGACAACATTTTTTGACAACTCACCTCATAAATTTTGTGTTTTTCACGAAACTGCAGTTTCAAACATAATCACGTCCATCTTCAGCCTTAACTCCGACTGATGAAATTCTTTGGCCGTCAACTCTTCTATTGTCACCATCATCAGCACTGCCATCTATGGTTGAATTGATGAATTTCGAAATAAAATTTTGTTCATTAGGATTTTGAAATTTATAAATTCAATCATAGATGGTGACTATAGAAGAGTTTACGGCCGAATAATGTCATCAGTCGAAGTTATGGCTGAGGTGGACATGATTATGTTTGAAACTGCAGTTTTGTGAAAAACATGAAACTTATGAGGTGAGATGTCAAAATATGTTCTCCGATGAATTTAAATGATTATACCTTATAATGTTTACTTCCCAACATTAATTTAATGTAATTTGGTGTACTAACTCACCCATTTTCTCACTCTAACTTGCTCAAACTAAAACTAACTTTCTAATCTAATACTAACTTGCTGATTTACTAACTTGCACACTAATGCAGGTAGACTCTTGGGATAGAATCCCCTTATATATGAGCAAATATGTTGGATTCATGAATGAATTAGTCTTTTTTTTTTCTTACCTCATAGTTTATGTTTTCTTAAACACGGGAACCGCTGTTTTCAAGAGGAACATCCCTTCCATTTTCAGCCGACATTATGACTACCGGATTTTCATTGGAATCTCCATCTATAACGTTGCATCTGGTGTTCATTTGATGAACTTCGAAATCAGGTCCCATTCATCAGGAATTTCGGAATTCATGGATCTAAATTTGTTCTTCTGAATATATATATCTTCTCCCAAACTGTCAATTCTAAATGTTTTTCCAAATTTTTTAGAAGTTTGGCCTCTTTTTAAATTTTATGATTCTCCAACAAATTTTTAAAAAATTTCAAGAAATTTATTACATTGGCATCGATAAATAGATTTAGCCTTGGTAATCTATTAATAACCAATAAAAAATTGAACACCCCAGGTAATAAAAAAATCTGGAATTTATCAAATTAGTTGTAGAGATTGCAATAAAGTATATAGAAAAAAACAAAAAGGATATTTGCACAAAAGAACACTTTAGAAATATTAAAAATGGTGAAATTGAAAAATCAGCTTTTGCAGAACACAGTTTGTTGGAGAGTCATAAAATTGAAAAAGAGAAAAAACTTCTAAAACACTTGGAAAAACTTTTAGAATTGACAGTTTGGGAGAAGATATATATTCAGAAGAATAAATTTAGATCCATGAATTTCGAAATTCCCAATGAACAGGACCTGATCTGAAAGATCATCAAATCAACACCAGATGGCAATGTTAGAGATGGAGATTCCAATGAAAATCCGGTACTCAATAATATCGGTTAAAAATGGGATGGATGTTCCTCTTGAAAACATAAACTATTAGGTAAGATATAAAAAGTGACTCATTCATTCAAGAATTAAGAACTTCATAATGTTATTTCCCATATTTAACTATAAATAAATATGTTGGAATGGTTCTAGCAGGATTCTAAAACACATGCTAAACAAACACACTAATGCATTAAACAATAATTGATAGGATGTAATACTATCAGTTGTGATATTGTCAAGATATTTATATCTCACCTCTTTATATTAATCATCATCATTTACTCTGTGGATTAAGCTTTATCAGGCTTATTCTGGTCTCAATTTTTAACCCTTAACTTAACAATTAATTAATCAATTGATTTAGCATTTACTTGATGAAAATTCATTTTTATGATGTTTTTATTATTAATTTAACATTTCTCAATGAAAGATAAATTATATTTGAAGAGAAAAATTTTTGCCTAGACATTTTTATGTTAACACTCTCCACACTCAACCCATGGTACCTGTTTTCTGATGGTGGACTGTTTGTTTTTTAACACTTTTGTGATTTTTTTAAGCTACGTAGAAAAATAACACAGAACAGCATATCAGTTATCTATAATAAATAAAATTTGTATTTTTTAATGGTGTTACTAGTTTTTAGGATAGCCATCACATCATTGTCCACCGCTGTGGTCTCGAGGTAGCTTGCTGCCTTGTCACGCAGCGGGCCCGGGTTCGACCCCCAGTCGGGGCAGTTTTTCTGGGTGACGTTTTTATCGGGGTTTTTCCTCACCTGTAAGACAAATGTCAGGAAAACTTTAAGGCCCAAACGGTCCCCGAAATCATATGGCCATCATCATCATCATCAACATCCTTATCATTATCATTATCATTATCATCTCATCTCATAATTATCATCCTTCACCGGTGTGGAAAGCAACGGGAAGCTACCACACCTACAATTCCCTAGTAAAGCTGCAAGCATAGCATGAAAATGCTATGATTGCAATGAAGGACCTGCCTTCGGGCAGAATTACTATGGATGGATTACATCATTTTTTACAGAATTAAAAAAAAATGCATGTTTTTTGCTTACAAGAAAAAAAAAAAGGATTCTTCTGATCATTTTTCATTTTTTTTACTCATATCACTTGCAGAATCTGGTGATTCATAATCATTGTCATCATCGGTATAATCATTTTAGGAACCAGATGAACCCAAAAAAATAATAGAGACTTCAGCAAGGACACGCTGTGAGTTTGATCCAGCCATCTTGCAACTTTAACAACAACAGATGATGTAGCCTCAATCATAAAATAAAAATTAGTCGTGTAGAAATCAATATATATGAAAAGAACACACTCTACCGGGAAGAAAAATAACTAAATTTTCAGCAGGAATAGACGAAGAACATATTGGATACGAGCGGTTTCATTACTTTGCATAGCAAATGCCAGACTGTACAAGATGTGGGCTTTGTTCAGACAGCCATTTTTTACGGAACGTAATAGATACGTGCGTCGTGTTGAAAGAGTTAATTAAATAAAAATAAAACTTAAAGTTTTATATGAATTTCATATTTATTAAAATACAAATTCATCATAAAATTCGTCTGAAGAAGGTACAAAGTACTGAAACAGCTGTTACAAATTTGCGTATTAATAAATATGAAAAGCATATAAAACTTTAAGTTTTATTTTTATTTAATTACCATAGCAATTAATTTGTAAAAAAATTGTCCTAAACATTATATATTTTTTTTAATGCTGAATTTTAAACTTTGTTTCACTTAAGGGGTAATTAGAGAATTTTTAGAAAAGGTTATATTAAAATCCAAATTATACTAGCATTTGTTAAAAAATGAATGCACATAGAATAAAATATCCCTTTCATGGGGATCCAAAATTACACATTACAAGACAGTGACCAAGCCAGAAGCACCTGGAAGGTGGAGTTCCATTACCCCGATGATATGATGGGTGATGAATGATAATGAAGTGCCAGGAGAGTTCTTAACTTAAACTTAATCTAAATTCCAGACCATGGACGACAAAAAGAATAATTTCCTTTAAGAAAAAATACTTATTGTATAACAGGGAAAGCCAGAGGGAAAACGTCCAGTTGGTAGACCAAGAATGAGGTGGGAGAACAACATTAACTATGATTTGAGGGAGGTAGATTATACAGGGAATGATTGGAAAGCATTAGCTCAGGATAGGGATGTATGGAGAGCTTATGTCCGCGCGGCCATGAACCTTCGGGTTCGATAGTGCCAGTGAGTTAGTTAGTTAGTTAGTTATAACAGGGAATCAAACCCAGAACCTCATGAATTGTAGTCGAAAATGCTGACCACTAGCCCCCGAGGCTGGTCTTAATCTAAAAGTATATTTTTAATTAAAAAATTTATTTAACATTTATCATAATTTAGGTCCAGCTTCTGGATGTACTAATCCCATCTAGAGGGTTAGTTGTTATTGTGGACTTTAATCTTGTTTCTCTGAGCATAGGTCTTTTATCATCCCAGAGAAAGGACCCCCTCTTCCCATCAGTTCTCTGACCCAAATCGCTGAAGGGATTCTTTACCACAACATTAATTAGGGTTACTCGGATTAGCAGGTTCACCTCGAGCAGGTTGGGAAAGGAGTTGATATACAGAGGCTGAGTGTTCGCAAATCCTCTAGATAAATTGGAAATCAATCGTGGCATTACTTATGACTATTTAACTCACGCCCCAAATGGGAGTCAATGACCAATCACGTTCAATGATTTTTTATTTATAACCAATCACAGTCGTGTTTCGCCTAGAATTTACCAACTAAAGTTTATCATAATAAAGAAAGCACCTCCTTTTTAACATTCTTGAATAGGTCATAGCATTATTTTGCAGTGACTGACTCCCTAAGAAATACGGCTACCAGATTATATATATAGTGCATGAATGTCAACACATAACGCATGCAGAAGTTAATATAAAAACATTTGTAGCAATTGATTATACCATAAAAAAACACTATTTGCACTTTCTTAAATATATTTTTTCTCAGGTAATAACATTCCAGAAAAATATAATTGTCATATTTACATCTTAGGACATCAGAAATGAATTAATATACAGTTTGATGTGTTTCATTTTTTCTCCACTAGAGTGCATTCTTATAATATTGCGTTCCTTTGGCAATAAATAATATGATCTAGTTGCAGTGATGAACAAAATAAGCAAATGAAGCATACCAATCGTTTCTCATTTGTTTTCAAACATCGCCGTTTACATTAAATATATAAATATTTAAAAATAACTATAGTTAAATAATGATTTGTGAGTAAACAGCTTAATTTTATTCGTTAAATAGAACTAACAAATGCCACTCTTGATTTCCAAATTCTCTTGACTATTTAACTCATGCCCCAAATGGGAGTCAATGACCAATCACGTTTCAATGATTTTTGTTTTACAACCAATCAGAGTCGTGTTTCACGAAATATTTATCAGTGTTATAATTACCATATTAAAGAAAGCTCCTCCTTTTTAATATTCTGAACAGGTCTGACCATTATTTTGCAGTGACTGAGCCTGTGAGAAATACGGCTACCTTGTATATATAGTGCATGAATGTCAACACATGCCGCCTGCGGGAGTTAATATAAAAACATTTGTAGCAATTGATTATACCACCAAAAAAAGAAACCACTGTTTGCACTTTCTTAAATGTATTTTTTCCCAGGTAATAATTCAGAAAAATATAATTGTCATATTTACATCATACGACATCAGAAATGAATTAATATACAGTTTGATGTGTTTCATTTTTTCTCCACTAGAGAGCATTCTTACAATACTGCATTCCTTTGGCAATAAATAGTATGATCTGGTTGCAGTGATGAACAAAATAAGCAAATGAAGCATACCAATCGTTTCTCATTTGTTTTCAAACATCGCCGTTTACATTAAATATATAAATTTTTAAAAATTACTATAATTAAATAATGATTTGTGAGTAAACAGCTTAATTTTATTTGTTAAATAGTCCTAACATATGCCACTCTTGATTTCCAAATTCTCTAGATAAATTCACTCTTCTCTTCATGAGTCGTGAATTTATTGATAATTTGCAAATCACTCGTGGCATTACTTATGATAAATGTTAAATGATTATTACCTCATAATGTTTACTTTCCAACATTATTTTTAAATAGAATTAAAATTTATGTTGATATATGAGGTGAGGTACAAGTCTTGACATTAATGCATGCCTATGTGTGTGAGACAGTTACTTACAGGTGTGACGGACCTGGAGAGCCGCGTGGAGGGTTTAGGGGTGGTAGGTCTGTCTCTATCAGACCCACCTAGAGAAGTCTCGCTGCCGAGGCTGGGGGTGGGGCTATGGTGGGGAAGGGACGATTGATTGCTGATCACAGTCTTGGGAGTAGTGGTCGTCGAATTGGAGTCTGACTCTCCTGCCGGACTCAGTACTTCTTCCTTGTCCTTCAGAGCGAAACATTGGTCTCAGTGCAGCTACCACACACACACAAGTCTGTTCCTCTATTTCACATTTTATTGTACAAAGCATGGGAAAAATTTTACTACAAAATACTAGCATGTCATTCTCGATAATTTTTTTTTTTTTGCAAATGCCCCAGGTTGTCTTTCGACATTCCTGGTGTTCTCTCCTGGCATGGCATACTTGTAACCCACTTCTGAGATTGGGGCGCTTGGAAGGCAGGGTTACGTTGCCCCGATGATATAATGGGTGATGATGATGATAGTGGTGTGCCAGGAGAGTCCCTAATCCTAAGCTTAACCTAAGATGAATATTAATGATGATGATTGTGATGGCCATATGATTTTGGAGACCGTTTGGGCCTTAAAGATTTCCTGACATTTTTCTTACTGTGAGGAAAAACCCCAATAAAAACCTCACCCAGAAAAACTGTCCCGACTGGGGATCAAAGCCTGGCCCACTGCGTGACAAGGCAGCATGCTACCTTGGGACCACAGCGGTGGACTGAAATGTTAAATTATAACCCAAATAATTAAATTCATTTACTCGTTTTAAAATTTCACTGTCCAAAACAATTTTGCTAGGTGTAGGGTATTTCCCACAAAAGGCCAACACTTTAGTTTTCTTGTATTGATTTCCATTTTTTTTTTTTTTGTGATCCCACAACAGGCCCGGAGGCCCTTGGGGTAATAGGAGGTTAAGGCTCCCACTTTTTCTAGACAATCGGCACTTTATGTCAGCTGGGTTGTCAGCCCTGCATGACGGCCGTCTTTACCCCCAAAACAAGCATCTGGTACTCATTTCCATTAGAGGCTGAATCGACCCCAGGGCCATGGTGCCGCCAGAGGGTTTGGGTCAGTTTAAAAATCCTGACCCCAACGGCACTTGGACCCTCGACCCTCCGGCTTGTAGCTCAGTGCCTTAACCACTACGCTATGGCGTGCCCCCAAAGGTAAAGTGATCCCACAACAGGCCTCAGGAGGCCCTTGGGGTAGTAGGAGGTTAAGGCTCCCACTTTTTCTAGACAATCGGCACTTTATGTCAGCTGGGTTGTCAGCCCTGCGTGACGGCCGTCTTTACCCCCAGAACAAGCGTCTGGTACTCATTTCCGTTAGAGGCTGAGTCGACCCCAGGGCCATAGTGCCACCAGAGGGTTTGGGTCAGTTTAAAAATCCTGACCCTAACGGGACTTGAAACCTCGACCCTCCATCTTGTAGCTCAGTGCCTTAACCACTACGCTACGGCGTGCCCCCTATATTGTATATTTTTGCAATTATATTAAAATTGTGTATAGAATACTGTAAATCTGTTTCTGTTGGAGCTATTCATACCAAATAATCTGCAAAAGCAGGGAGTCTATTTATCAGAGAATGAGATGCTGGTATTTTGACTGTGTGAAACAGACTCTATATAAACAAACAGGTGAAAGGTGTGATGATAAATCTACTTCTGCACACAGCAGGCAGGACACTTAACAATATACTCCATTTAATTACAACATCAAGAATTACGCACATCCGAAGGAGTATTAATGTGACACATATCTGTGTGACTTTCAATTTCCTCTCTAAGAAAGATATCTCCTTGAATGTTCATTATATCTTATATTAGTCTCATCATGTTACCTCAATATTAACGTTGATTTGTTCTTGAACATGTTTCAAAACGCTTCAGAGCATGACCTTGTTTGGAGGTTCTTTGGCCAACCACAGGATGGAGCTGACATCGACATCCAGGTTGTGCAACATAATGCAACATAAATCAAACCAGTCTGGACAAGCTGACGATAAAACAGAATTGTTTTGAAACATGTACAAGAACAAATCAGCATTAATATTGAGGTAGGATGTCCAGACTAAAAATAATATAATTAAAATAACCTCAAAATATCACTTCCTAAAATTAAATATTCATTATATCTACCTAAGATCTACCCACAACAGGCAGACATACTGACCCTATACTACTTCTTTTGAGCTATATTCCAGTTGTAATATAAACAAACCAGATATATGATTGCATTTTCATTGATAACATAATGGTTTTTATTAAATATATGTAGGAAATAACACTATGAGGTTTTAAAATCATTGGGAAGTAACATTATGAGGTTTAATTTAATAACTAAATTTGTATTTTTTAAACATTCTTACCTCGTATGACAGTTTTGTCAGACATATGTTTCAAGGCTGTTGGCCCATCTTCAGCGTATCACAAACTGATTTTTTTCTTTTCCTCATGTTGTCGGCCCTGGATCTGTGTTCCAAAGAACTTGGTAATGAGGCTCCTTTCTCCGGGAATTTCAAAAGTTCATAATTTTCTCCTTGTTCTTCTATACGTAGATTTTTTCCCATATTGTGAGTTCATTGGTATTTTCTAACTGTTTTAACCCTTCAGAGCGGATAGATTTAAATGGCCGGGAATACTCTGATGTGGGAGGAAGTTCACCGGTATTTAAACTCAGCCGTTCAGTGCCAGTATTCCAATAACGCATTTAAATTGATATATCTTCAGTAATTTAAATGTTTTTGCAATTCCTTTATGGTGAACCCTTAATATAATATTTAATTAATTAAATTTGTTACGGTTCTCACATAACATCTCTGCATTTTTTGCAGACTTATTTATGGTTGTTGTGCCACAGTTGAAATAGGTCCTTTTTGTAAATTTCGCACATAAGTGACACAGTGTATTGCACTAGGGATTCTTTGAAGAATTCAGAGAACCGGCTTTACCTAACAACAAAACGAAATATTTACACAAAGAGAAGGGTCTTAAAAAAAAAATGAACTTCAAAAATTGGTGTGATAAATCTTCAAAATGTAAACCAGCTGTTTGACACTCGGGCAACAATAAGTGTATTTTTTTCCCCTTGTGTTTACTTTGTTCATGTTTATTACAAACACATTGCTTCTATGCGCTGACCTTCTTTCTTGTAGGGGGGGGGGCAGCCTTCTCCAAATGTATCTTTCTAACACTTTTGAAACATTATTTTAGGTCGTGTGCCTTCAAAAAATGGTCTTTCTACACATCAGACCTGTTGTACTAAAAGACCTTCATCAACCCTAAATTTCAATGCCTTTCTTCTGGTTTCCAAACTGAAACCAGTTGATGAAATATGACTATAATAGTTTCACCGGAGGTGTGGACTTAAAAGATTAACATGCTACAAGCTGGAAGATCGAGGGTTTGAGTCCCGGTGGATCAGGATTTTTAAACTGAATCAAACCTTCAGGCGGCACTGTGAACCCGGGATTGACTCAGCCTCTAACTGAAATGAGTACCAGATGCTTGTTATGGGCCGTCAGACAGAAATAAGTACTCGGCTTACATCAAGTACCGATAGTTTAGAAAAGTGGGAGCCTTAACCTCCTAATATCCCAAGAACCTTCTAAGGTCTGTAGTGGACCACTTTACCTTTTAGATACTGACTGAATTGTAGACTAACTACCTTTCCATAATGTAAGGATATCGTCATTTGAAATATATATATATATATATATATATATCTGAAATTTACTGTTGTGGTCCTGTACTGTAGCGTAAATCGGAAATAACTTTGTTGGGCCTTTATTTATACTGAATTTTGCGACATTATTATTAAAAATGAAGAGATTTGAAAATAGATTCAATTTGATAGACAAGCTAATCTACAAAAAAAGGCGAATTTAGTTTTATAAGAAATCCTTTATCAAGTTATAAATTTAAGAAAAATGTCAGAGGCCGCAAGAATAAATGCAAATATAAAATTATTTTAAATTGTTACTGAGGGCCGTAATCAGTTAATATATGCACTAATATAAACTTTGAAGTCTCTACATAAAATTTGTATAAACGGTAAATAGTTAATGTAAACACAAAGGTCATAATTACAGTTTAAAGCAGTGCGTGTAACTAGCGTACATGTCACGTCGTTCCGCATTGGGTGAAGAATTCAACTTGCGTACACGTCACGTCGCTCCACGCTGACGGGTTAATAACTTTGTATTTAGATCTATTTTGTGTTTGTCCAAATGTGAGCTACTACCGCAGATTTTTTTTTTACTTCTCCTTTTTTTACATTTCTTATGTGTTCTTTAATTCTAATATTTAAATTTCTCTTTGTTTTCCCTATGTATACTTTATCACAATCTGCACATTTTATTTGATATATTCCTAATTTTTTTATTATCTTCAATTTTTTTTCATTTTTGTTGGTTTTTGTAATTTTTTTTTAGCTTTGGTGCTAAACTGACGTTGAATTTTCCAATTTTTTTTTTAATTTATTGTGTGCTTCATTACCATGTTCTTTGGAACACAGATCCAGGGCTGACAACATGAAGAAAAGAAAAAATCAGTTTGTGAAACACTGAAGACAGGGCAAAACTGTCATATGAGGTAAGAATGTTTAAAAAATACAAAATCTATTATTTTGAGGTTTATTTTAATTATTAATGAGTTGGATATTTTGACTCACCTCATATTTCTTGATTTTTATACAGACCGGTTTCATCGTTTTTCTGCGACATTTTCGATGCATTCCAGTGTTGTTTGGCGGCCATCCATCCTGTAAGTTGACTTCTGCTCCCTCTGCTGGCTGACCAATGAATTTCCAAATCAAATTTTTTTTCTCTTTCACTGGGAATTTCAAAATTCATGGTTTTCTTTTTATTCTTGCAGATGTAAATTTTGTTTAAAAATTAAAAATTAAAACTTGCATCTGCAAGAATAAAAATAAAACCATGAATTTTGAAATTCCTGGTGAAGGAGAAAAAAAATTTGATTCGGAAGTTCATCGGTCAGCCAGCAGAGGGAGCAGAAGTCAACTTACAGGATGGACAGCCGCCAAGCAACAGTTGAAATGCATCGAAAATGTCGCAGAAAAGCGACGAAACCGGTCTGCATAAAAATCAAGAAATATGAGGTTAGTCAAAATATCCAACTCATTAATAATAATTAATGGTTTTTATCTTTGAACGTGTAAGAAAATGTAGTTCGCTCTCTAACATTCAAAATAAAGAAAAAAAAATCATCATTGTTTTCAAGGATTAGACCTGTTGGCTTGTTCTGACTTAAAATTGTTCACACCATCTTTTCGAAGGCCAACCTATATTTCCTGCCCTCCTTGGATCATAATATAAAACAGATCTTGTCATCAAAAAAATTAAAAATATGTATTATATAGCACATGTCTATGTAAGTTACATGAGAGAATCTTAAAATATATAATCACAATTTTTATAGATTAAATAAGCATTGTTTTATTCTTATGCACGTGCAATGCAGAATTCGGTTGGAATTTAAGTTGTTTCAAAATGGCCACTTTCTGTAGAATTTCATAAAAACATTAGAAAATAAATTATTTGAAAAGCAGAGAGAAACAAATTATCTTGAATGTTTTCAAACAGTTTAGTGAAAAATATCCCTTACACTGAGCAACAAAAAAAGAAACTTTTTTTTTGTCTCAGAAAGAAAAATATGTGATTCTGATAGTATTTTTTTCTCCTGAATTCAAATATGATATCGGTTTTTTCTCCATCATGCAAGATTTCCAAGAGACAGAAATTTATAATTTTAAATACTTTAATATTTTCTACATTCGTAACTACACAATATTCAAACATTCAGACTCACCTAGAAAGTAAGAAATGACGATTTTCTGCTATATTTTGCCTGTGGAGCATCCCTCTTGATTTTCTAACAATAATCAGCCAGCATATTAGGATTCCATTTGCCTTGATATCTCTTTTCCATAGTTAAAAACCATTTGAATTAGCTCATTTGGTTTTATTTTACAATGGACAAATGGACGAAAAAACATTAATTAAAAAGATAAATAATTTAAATCCATTAATTGAAATTGAAATAAAAAAAAACTGTGGGTGATGGAGAAATTCCGAATACATATTTGAACACACGATGAAAAACTGCATTAAGTACAACTATTGGTACTCATGAGACAAAAATCACGTTGACCAGTGTTATTAGCCATTCAGGATGTGGTAAAATACACTGCTCAAAACAATTAGAGGAACACTATGAAATATGCAAATATTTTTTCATTGGATAAAGGTACAAACATGAAATTAATAAAGTACATTATTTGTGGTTATTTATTTATTTATTTATTGCTCATGTCGGTAAAAACAAATGAATAACGCTGACAATTAAGTTTTCAAATAATTCCGCTATGTAAGCAATTGTATCTTGTGCTTATTTTTCAAAGTTAAACACTCGTTATATAGAGTTAGTATCGTGTATGGCCTCCACGACATTCGATGACACTTTGGCACCTTCGTGGTATGCTCCCAATAAGATTCTGGATTTCCTCTTGCGGGATATTCTCCCATTCCTCCTTCAGAGCATCTCCAAGTTGCTGCAGAGTTTGTGGAGCTTGATGTCGGTTCCTGACCTTCCTGTCTAGAAGATCTCACAAGTGTTCAATAGGGTTGAGGTCTGGGCTGACTGCTGGCCACTCCATTACCTCAATTTCATTCCTCCTCAGGAAATCCCTGGTGACAGCGGCAGAATGTGCCCTGGCATTATCCTGCATAAACAGAAATCTAGGGCCTACTCCAATGGCAGCAGGTACTACATGCTCTTCCAAAACGTGCTCGATATACCGGACAGCATTCAGTCGCTGGGGAACAAGTAAAAGGTCCATACGATTCTTGTACATAACTCCGGCCCACACCATTATGGAACCTCCTCCGAATCTATCAATTTCCTGTACAGCCTCTGCAGAAAATCTTCCTCCTGGCCGTCCTCACACTCTCAATCGACCATCACAACGTGTAAGATGATACCTAGATTCGTCCGAGAAGAGCACAGACTCCCACTGGTTCAGGTTCCAATCACCGTGGTTTTCAGCATACATACGTTTTGCTGCCTTATGCCCATTTGTTAAGCGTAGTTTTTTAACGGGCCTTTTTGGACGAATATTCTCTTTCCTTAATCTGTTCCTTATGGTTTGGTCTGAAACTCGGATTCCGGAAGCCATATGAAGGTCATTCTGCAGGTCTTTTGCAGTTTTTGTACGCTGTCGAAGAGCAGAAAGAACAATGTATCTGTCATCCTGGGGGCTTGTTTTAAATTTACGGCCCTGGCCACGTCTTCTACAATACTGACCTGTCTCTCTGTGCCTGTTGCGTAACCTGGACACCACGGAAGGAGAAACCCCAAACTCTCTAGCCACTTGTCGCAAAGATTGACCTTGTCGTAAAAGATGTAGAGCATGATACACTTCAAACTCATTTAAATGCCTCAATTTGTCAGAGACTTCAATAAACAAGGCAATAATCAACATTCGTCACTATAGCACATCAGGAAGCTTAGCAATTAGAAGTGGCCAGTGCCTTCCAAAATAAAAAATTTCTCTATATTTGTTATTTGAGGTAATTTCTCTGTATTTAGGCCATGGATCTTTAAAATTTGTATCCAATGATAAAATTAATAATTCAATTTACATATTGTCCAACTTTCAGCATCACAGCTTTAAAAAACAATTACTTATTCAATTTATTACAAGTGTTCCTCTAATTGTTTTGAGCAGTGTAGTAGCAGAATTTACGCAAATGAAATTGCAAATAAAGAATATATATCGACATCATGGAAAAAGCATGAATATCTAATTAGATAGGTCATAAATAAATAAGAAATGGAAGTTCCTAATTATTGGTACCATCTTACCTTATATTCAGTTTTATTTCCCATAAAATATGATATTGCTTAAGAACAATGTATCTACCATTGACAGTTCCATACAAAATTCAGTCATTTGTCAAGTAAAAGTAGCACCACGGTTCACCCAATAGATGGAGTTGGCAGAGTAATACCTTATGCAAGATTGTTTACAGTATAACTGGAACTTAGCTCGCAATTAATATAGACCACAAAGGCCAAAATCCTTCAAAGGATAAACTTGCTTAAATGGTATCTAAAGGTAAAATTATTGCCAAGTGTCTTGCCCAAGGTTCAAATCTACATAAATATATTTAAAAAAAAAGTCACATACTGTAGCATCTGTTCTCAAAGGGGCTCCAGAATCAGGCAAATCTTCTCTCAGACGAGCTCCAAACTCCAGTTCCGAGTCTCTATTGAAGCTGGGAGAACTTAAGTCACTGTGACTCGAAGAAGTAGAATGAGGTGATTCAGGACGACTTTTTGCAGTGACGACATCCTCCTCAGTGGTGGCTCCAGGCAGCTGTAGGACTGATGGAGGGTGGTACACAGAATGTATGTCCAATCCACTAGATAATACAGCAGGTTGTGGTGTTACTTCCATACCTCGGTCCTGATATGAGGCTGCACTGGGGAAACCTGTAAACAAATAACAATTGCAGTAAAATAAATCATCGTTTCAACTTTATAGAAAGTTACACTATGACAAAATATATGTATTTTTTGTCCAATGCCACTCTGTTTCTTATACAACACTTTGTCCACCTCATCACCCCTTTACATTTCTATTCATTTTCATTCACTATCTTCCCAATCCTTTGGTATTAACTTACCCTAATTCTATTTTAAACTCAAAAATCAATTAATAATTAAAAAATTAAAGAAAAGTTTTAAATTCAATTCTTTTCCCATAAAACCAGATATCCTATTTGCCGACTAACATATCACCACCAGCAAGCAATTACTAATATTTTTGAAACAATAAATTCCCACTTTAACTTAAATAATGATCGAGAGAAAATTTAACTCTAGCTGTACCTCTACATCAGCTGTTCCGGGATCGAAGATCTCATGACCACCTCTTCCTGCAGTCTGCAATATTGCAATACCTCTCTTTTTTGTTCCAAAACTTCACAAGTTTTCACTAAACCCTTAAGTTGGTAATATAGGATACATCAGTTGGTTTAATTTATTTGATATATTAAATAAAACAGAAGAAAATGAACAAAACAAATTACTTAAATGTGTGTCTAATTATAAAATATGCCTAATAATAACAGTTACACAAGATTCCGTTTTCACTGCGGTCAGCCACATTTAAATTACTGACACGAGAAATTAGTGTCTTGCCAATTTAAGGGGTTAATTTGCACAAAAACTATCAACCATTAGGAAGACCACAACTAAGATGGAAGGATGTCACCATACCCCGGACCTGTAGTGAATGAACATGCAACAAGCTGCCAGCTTTCATGTATAGAGGAAGAAGAAGAAGAAACTATCAATTTTATTGCAAAACTGTAATGGAACAAAACATTCCTGTTCTTCACCTTTAATTATCATAAGTAATGCCATGAGTGTTTTCCAAACTATCTAGAGGATTTGGAAATCAAGAGTGGCATTTGTTAGGACTATTTAATGAATAAAATTAAGCTGTTTACTCAAAAGCCATTATTTAAATATAGTTACCGATATTTTAAAATATTTATATATTTAATGTAAATGGTAATGTTTGAAAACAAATCAGAAATGTGAGGTTAAGTATACTCACTGCAACTTGATCATATTATTTATTGCCAAATAGAATCACAATATTTTAAGTAAACCCTAGTGGAGAAATAATGAAACACATCAAACTGTATTTTTATAATCAACATTATAGGTTACTAATTTATTATTTAGTAAACAACTCAGTAAATTATATTTGAAAAGAAAAATATACACCTAGACTGGGGTTTGAACCCAGGACTTTTGACTCTCTAATGTCAATGCTCTTCCAAGTGAGCTACCTAGGTCTCCAATCTAAATGCATATTTTTCTCTTATACATAGTTAATTCCCTAACCCCAGATGCTATGAGCCATTGCTACGATTTTTGCAAATGGTGGCTTTTTTATTAAGAAGACTTTTTATTGGGAATTTAAACATTACTTATAAAGCCAGTAGTTCTTCTTTTAATGTTTTTATTATTCATTTTTAAACATCTTAATGATGGACAAATTATAATTGAAAAGAAAAATATACGCCTAGACTGGGGTTCTAACCCAGGACCTTTGAATCTCTATGTCAATGCTCTTTCATCATTAAGATGTTTAAAAATGAATAATAAAAACTCAGTAAAATCAAGGAATCTGTTCATTATTTGCTATATTCACTGTATTTGCTGGAGAAAAATAATGCTCTGACCTGTTCAGAATATTAAGAAGGAGGAGCTTTCTTTATCACAAAAGCAGGAGCTAATAAAGAGAAATCGATAAAGAGCAAGGTGAAACACAACTGTCATTGACTTGGACTTTCACGGCCGGAGTTGTTATGATGATCATGTAGAAGATTTCTGGGCCGTTGGTCGTGGTCTTGAGGCTTGTAGTTCCCCGACATTTTGCCAGAGACTGCGTCCGGCATCCTCAAGGGTTGTCTTGAGATTGGCAATTTTGTCGACTACCTGCTCTATTTATACATTTATCCACAACGTGTTCTCTTACGAAGTAACGGACCGCGCAGAGAACACATCGCGGATAAATGTATAAATAGGGCAGGTAGTCGACAAAATTGCCAGTCTCAAGACAACCCTTGAGGCTGCTGGACGCAGTCTCTGGTGAAACATCAGGGAACTAGAAGCCTCAAGACCATGGCCAACAGCCCGGAAATCTTCTACAAGATCATCATAACAACTGTCATTGGTTGTAAAACAAAATTCATTGAAACATCATTGACTACCATTTGGGACATGAATTAAATAGTCTAAGTAATATTAGACGTGTACGGCAAATATTTATCATGTTAGGTGATATTTAAAGTTTAGGGAGAAGCATTGTTTTTAAAGAAAATAATTTGACACCAAATGTTACTGGAACTTTTTTTTTCTGTATTCCACCTAAGGAATACATACTCAAAATAAATGCACATACGAGGTGTGATCAATAAGTTTCCGGAATGAGGCCATAAACACAACACAACACTTCAAAGTTTCTATTCAGCACTGTCACCCTCGAAGTAGTCACCTTGGGAGTTGATACACTTGTCCCAGCGCTTCTGCCAATGCTGGAAGCACTTCTGGAAGTCGTCTTCTTTAAATGTGTCCAATGCCTTCTGCGATTCGCGCTGGATGACATCAATATCCTCAAAACGATGTCCTCGGAGCCGAATTTTTAGCCGTGGGAACAGGAAAAAGTCTGCTGGAGCCAGATCTGGAGAATAGGCTGGATGGGGAACAGTACTCATCCTATTTTTGTCCAAAAACTGGCGGACAGAAATTGCTTTGTGCACGGGCGCATTGTCGTGATGCAGGAACCAGTCACCAGTCCCCCATTTCTCTGGCTGTTTGCATCACACATTCTCCCTCAATCTTTGCAACACTTGTTTGTAGTACACTTGATTCACTGTTTGACCCCGTGGTACAAATTCCTTATGCACAATTCCATTAATGTCAAAAAAAACAATCATCATTGACTTCACATTCGATCGAACTTGTCTGGCTTTCTTGGGGCGTGGAGATGCAGGACTCTTCCATTGCGAAGACTGTTGTTTAGTTTCTGGATCGTAGCCATAAATCCATGTTTCATCACCAGTAATAACCTTTTCCATGAACCGTGGGTCATTTTTAAGCTGTTCTTTAAGATCTGTGCAGGCAATCACACGACTTTCCTTTTGGTCATTTGAAAGGAGGCGGAGCACGAACTTCGCAGCAATTCTTCGCATGTTCAAATCGTCTTTAAAAATGCTTTGAACACTTCCAAACGAGAGTGCTAGTGCATCAGAAAGTTCTCGTATTGTAATGCGCCTATCATTTAATACCATTTCCCTCACTCGATCGATATTTTTATTGGTTTTGCTGGAAGTTGGTCGTCCCAGACAATTTTCATCCTTAACCGATGTCACGCCCCTTTTAAATTTCGAAAACCACTCAAATGCTTGAGATTTGCCCATTGCTTCCTCCCCATAAGCTGTTCTTAACATTTGATATGTTTCTGTTGCAGTTTTACCAAGTTTAAAGCAAAATTTGATGCATGTTCTTTGTTCCTCGTAATCCCGCATTGTTGCTACACAGAGAAATCGCCGCATGCACAAAACACGTCTTCACTTCAGAGCTTCTACCAGCATACTGCAAGGTCAGAGAAGGTCGCGCGACCCCTCAAATTCATCACAAGGAAATTCTGAGTGTACAGCCTGGGTGAAAAATTAAAAACTCCTCAATGGCATAATTGTTTTGAAGCCACTCCGGAAACTTATTGATCACACCTCGTATATTGCTTCCAACTATTATATACATATATATTTTTTTTTTTTTTCATTCATCTGAAGACTATACTGTTGGAATTCGATAATAATTAATAGGACTGAGGCCAATATTATCACAATTCAGAGGTGGGTGTGAAAGAGTCAACAAATTTTGTTGGAGGTCTCTTATTTCAGGCTTGAGGTCCTTTTACATGCTGTAAATCTACTTCTCTTCTAAATGAAGTCTTACCAATACTAAAATAATAAATTATGCCCTTAAAAATTCATCAACTCTGACTGGACTGAATTCACGAACCTTGGAACCATAAGCAAAACATGGGTTACACTCGAATATGATGACCAATTTTCCAGGTATTTTATTCCGATTCCGATTGAGGGTCTTTCCACTTTTCAGCGGTTGCCCTTTTACCAGCCGGCTGCTGGCCCTTCACATCCACATGTGTCAATCACAGAGGTAGATGATCAACAGCCGTTATAGCTGGTTCCTCAACCTGGAGCCGCTACTTATTGAAGCTACCCAATTGCCTCACGATGCTGGGTGGGCACCGGTCCCATACTGGCCGAAATACCATGAGAAAATTTCTTCCCCCATGGAGACTCGAACCAGCGCAAGTCCCGTAGCTCTGCACCAAGGCTTCCTACCTTAACCGCTCGGCTACGGCGCGGGACTAATTAAGATATATGAAAACAAATAAATAATAATTACTTACTGGGAGAGAGATCAGATGAAACCATCTCGGAAACAAAATCACTGAGCGAAGAATATGAGGAACTGGTACTCTCTGCGCCTTCTGAATCAGAACCACTTTCGTCTGTAACAGATTATTTCATAATAATGTTAACAATAATAATATATTAAGTTATGTAGATAGGAAATAACACTATGAGGTTCTTTAATATTGTTTATTTTTTATCATTTCACTCACCTCATACTTCATAATTTATAGCAGACCCAGGGTTTCTTCACGTAATTCGTGACATTGTCAATGCTGCGTCATGTTCACAACTGACGTCCAACGGCCTTCTATCCTGCAGACTGACCTCCGCGCCATCTGGTGGCCGACCGAAGAATTTCCAAATCAGGCCTCTTTCTTTATAACCGGGTATTTCAAAATTCATAGTTGTATTTTCATTCTTGCATATGTAAATTTTTTCCCAAATTGTGAGTTCCTTCGGTTTTTCCAATTGTTTAAGTAATTTTGTTTTGGTTTCTATTCTATGTTTTTCTGACCAGGCATGTGCAGCTATTGCAGATTTTTCGGTTTCTCCATTTTTAACATTTCAAATTATGAAGTATGAGGTGAGTGAAATGATAAAAAATAAACAATAAAAATAATAATATAGTTTGCAAAAGTTGTAATTCTATGTGACTCCAAAGCAGCCATTCTTGCTATAACACGAGACACAACACCCAAAAGCATCAAAATTATCGAATGTCACAAAATGATAAAACAGTTATCCCGTCTACATAAAAAAGTTGTACTTCAATGGATTCCGGCCCATTGTGGAGTGACAGGCAATGAAATAGCCGATTTTCTAGCCAAGAAGGGTAGCAAAATTGTTTCAAACCCAACTTCTGCTCCAGTTTCCTTTCACTCTATCAAAAGAATTATCACAAATAAATACATCAATAAACTTAGAGAAGAATACACCACCAAAACATCTGGAAAGGAATGGGAAAATCTACAAGCTTATGACATTACTACATTACAAAGAAAATCTGCAGTAGCAACATTCAGACTGCTAACGGGACATGACTGCTTGAATAAACACCTACACAGAATTGGCATAACAGATTCACCTAAATGCCCTTTTTGCAATTTAAATGAAGATATGGAAAGAAACCATCTCCTCCGTTGTCCAGCTTTTGTAGAAGAGACCAGCCTTTCTGCTAAATATTGGAGTGCAACAGAGCGAATGATTTCATTATCAAGTGCTCGACATTAGATACCAACCAACCATATATATAGTTTGGTTTTCTAATAAAGCGTGTTGTTTTAGTTCTTTTAATAATAACAATAATAATATTTCTAATCATTAGGAAGTTACATTATGAGGTTTAATTTAATATTTGAGTTTGTATTTTTTAACATTCTTACCTCATATGTTTATTTATTTATTTTTTTGGACGATCGTTTCAAAGGTATTGCTCCATCTTCAGCTTGCCACAAACTGGTTTTTTCTTTTCTTCGAGTTGGAACACAGATCCAGGGCCGACTACTTGAAGAAAAGAAAATACCAGTTTGTGGCAAGCTGAAGATGGAGCAATAGCTTTGAAATGATCGTCCAACAAAATAAACATATGAGGTCTGATTGAGGGTCTTTCCACTTTTCAGTGGTTGCCCTTTTACCAGCCGGCTGCTGGCCCTTCACATCCACATGTGTCAATCACAGAGGTAGATGATCAACAGCCAGTGTAGGAGTGATATGTGGTTAGCATGTCGAGTCCCCCAGCCGTTATAGCTGGTTCCTCAACCTGGAGCCGCTACTTATTGTAGCTACCCAATTGCCTCACGATGCTGGGTGGGCACCGGTCCCTACTGGCCGAAATACCATGAGAAAATTTCTTCCCCCATGGAGACTCGAACCAGTGCAAGTCCCGTAGCTCTGCGCCAAGGCTTCCTACCTTAACTGCTCGGCTACGGCGGTAAGAATGTTAAAAAATACAAACCCAAATAAAAAAATAAATAAATAATGAAAAATAATAATATTGTCACTAGGATGACAGGGTTTTTCCTTCTGCATGATTTTGGTGTAAATAAGCACACTAGATTTGTTTAAAATTTCACTTAACACTTTATTTATTTCCATGATTATCAGCAAACTTCTGTTCACAATTACAACTCGCAAATAATCTTTTAATTTTTTATCACAGACACAACTATTTTCCAGTCACTAGTGAATAAGTTCACCACAATTTCTTGTTTACTTAACTTATTACTATCCAATGCGAGACTGATTGATGTCTCGCCTCCGGTCCCTCTTTTATATGTGCGAGGAAATTTCTAGAAATAGCTTTGAGATATTTCGAAGAGTACAATCCTCTGACCAAGGATCTTTCTTGAAAAGAAAGAGAGACATTGGTAGAACCATTTGGTAAACACTCCAGACAATTTGGCCGGTTTGTGTGGGTCCTCTAACTTGCGACTCTCGCCCAGCCCATGAAATTCAAACGTCGCTATATGACATGCTATAATATTAATATTGGTTATATTATTTTTGGTCTGGACATCTTACCTCAATATTAATGTTGATTTGTTCTTGGACATGTTTCAAAACAATTCTCTGTTTTATCTTCAGCTTTCCCAGACTTCCCAGTCTGGGAAAGCTGAAGATAAAACAGAGAATTGTTTTGAAACATGTCCAAGAACAAATCAACATTAATATTGAGGTAAGATGTCCAGACCAAAAATAATATAATTAAAATAACCTCAAAATATAACTTCCTAAAATTAAATATTATTTATTAATATTGGTATTTAATTTTAGGAAGTTATATTTTGAGGTTATTTTAATTATATTATATTTGGTCTGGACATCTTACCTCAAAATTAATGTTGATTTGTTCTTGGACATGTTTCAAAACAATTCTGTTTTATCGTCAGCTTTCCCAGACTGTCTGGGAAAGCTGACGATAAAACAGAATTGTTTTGAAACATGTCCAAGAACAAATCAACATTAATATTGAGGTAAGATGTCCAAAAATAATATAATTAATATTGGTACTAGTTAACTGTAATGGTATCTTCACATTGTTTTGTCATAAATAATCACACAGATTATCATGTAATATTTTACAATAACTTTATTCAATTCTACAAATTACACTGGTCAACATGATTTTTGTCTCATGAGTACCAATTGTTGTACTTAATGCAGTTTTTTTTATCGTGTTTTCAAATATGTATTCGGAATTTCTCCATCACCCACAGTTTTTTTATTTCAATTTCAATTAATGGATTTAAATAATTATTTTTTAAGAAACATTTTTTGTCCATTTGTCCATTGTAAAATAAAATGGGGAACACTTTCATCAGGAGATTTCAGCTATGGAAAAGAGATATCAAGGCAAATAGAATCCTAATATGCTGGCCGATTATTGTTCGACCTTCAAGAGGGATGCTCCACAGGCAAAATATAGCAGAAAATCATCATTTCCTACTTTCTACGTGAGTCCGAATGTTTGAATGTTATGTAGTTATGAGTAGAAAATATTAAAGTGTTTAAAATTATAAATTCCTGTATCTTGGAAATCTTGCGTGATGGAGAAAAACCAATATCATATTTGAATTCAGGAGAAAAAATACTATCAGAATCACATATTTTTCTTTCTGAGACAAAAAAAAAGTTTCTTTTTTTGTTGCTCAGTGTAATCACTTAACAATTTACAGTAACAATTATTCTTGTGTTAATGTTTATCTCACACACAATTATTTTACAGTTTCTAATGAGACCACTTGTTGCAGCTCTCTCTCCCTCTGTTCACTATATACCAGAAAATATGAGGTGAGGTGTAAAATTTGATTCATTTGCTGTGACTGTCCAAATAAAACCTCTTACTGTTATTTCCTAATAATTATCTAAGGTGCTAACAGTTTGTCTCACCTGTAGGCTGTTCTTGTTGTCGTAACGACCTCAGTGCTCCATTGAGTGAACTCGACTGGTCCCACACTGTGAAGCGGATTGGTTCTAGAGTGTGTGCATACCATTTGGGTTTATCACCTATCAACGTTGGGTCAAACACCCCGGTGTGCACTCGGAGAAAGGCAACGTTACTTGGAGTTAGTGACCATTCTGCTAGGAACTCTACAGCCTGCAAGTTCACAAGAAATCACTATAAATCATTTTTTACTGATTACATTTACCAACTTTTTAGTGAATTCTGAAGGAATGAAGCTACAGAGGTTGTTATATTATTTTTAGTCTGAACATCTTACCTCAGTATTAATGTTCAGACTAAAAATAATATAATGATGTTTTTATTATTGATTTAACATTTCTCACAGAAAGATAAATTATATTTGAAGAGAAAAATTTTCGCCTAGACCGAGACTCAAACCCGGGACCTTGGCTTTCCAGGCCAAGTGCTCTACCAACTGAGCTACCGAGGCGAGTTACGATCTAGACGCAAATTTTTCTCTTATATACGTTGTAATTCCCTATCGTCAAATGCTTTTGAAACCATTGCTTCTATCTTTGCAAATGGTGGCTTCTTAGTTAAGAAGACATTTATTGGGAATTTAACATTACTTTATAAAGCTAGTAAGGCTTCTAATGATGTTTTTATTATTCATTTATCTTTCTGTGAGAAATGTTAAATCAATAATAAAAACATCATTAGAAGCCTTACTAGCTTTATAAAGTAGTGTTAAATTCCCAATAAATGTCTTAACTAAGAAGCTGCCATTTGCAAAGATAGAAGCAATGGTTTCAAAAGCATTTGGCGATAGGGAATTACAACGTATATAAGAGAAAAATTTGCATCTAGATCGTAACTTGCCTCGGTAGCTCAGTTGGTAGAGCACTTGGCCCGGAAAGCCAAGGGTCCCGGGTTCGAGTCTCGGTCTAGGCGAAAATTTTTCTCTTCAAATATAAAAATAATATAATTAAAATAACCTCAAAATATAACTTCCTAAAATTAAATATTAATTACAGAGGTTGTTTTTATGAAAATATTTTTTTTTAATTTTTACAGATCTTCACTGGTCCTATCTGATAGAGACTGAATATGACCATGACCAAAAATTATATTTTGTTCAGAAGAATATTTTTCAGTCTTCAGGTTCTTTTATGTTCCATAAATATAGAATTAGGATTTAGTTCCCTTCTAAAGGAAGGATTTTACATCCAGAAAAATCCATCAACTCTGGCCAAGTTTGATCATGCGAACCTTAGAACCAGAGGCGTGCATGGTAACCAACCACTAGTTTCAGGATTGATTTTTATTACATTTATTTGTATATCATCCATAAACTTTAGCCCATCAGACAAATTCTGATAGGTGGCATACAGATGCCAGGGTTAATAATTACAGTTAATCTGTGAGAAGAATCCAAGCTTAAGGAATGCACTACACACCGTAAGGGATTGTACTAACTGATATTTCTTAATAAGTCAAAAGTTATTGCATGTATGAAGCCATATGTTTCTCAATAGCCAAGGAATTCCTTTTTTACAAATAAGCATTTATTATTAGTAGTAGTATTATTATTACTGAAATATAAATCTATAAAACATTTAAGGGCCATTCCATGTAAAATTGGCAAAAAAAAAAAACTGATCTCTTATCTTCAAAAGTTTAAAATATTTTATAGCAAAATGTTATGGTGCACTGAATATCTAAACTGAATTTCACATCTTAGTTTGAGATACTGTAATTAAAGAATGTCCACCGCTGTGGTCTCGAGGTAGCGTGCTGCCTTGTCACGCAGCGGGTCCGGATTCGATCCCCGGTCGGGGCAGTTTTTCTGGGTGAGGTTTTTATCAGGGTTTTTCCTCATCTGTAAGACAAATGTCAGGAGAACTTTAAGGCCCAAATGGTCCCTGATATCATATGGCCATCATCATCATCCTTATCATTATCATCATTGTCACCATCATCCTTCACCGGTGTGGAAAGCAACGGGAAGCTACCACACCTACACAATTCCCTAGTAAAGCTGCAAGCATAGCATGAAAATGCTATGATTGCAGTGAAGGACCTGCCTTCAGGCAGAATTACTATGGATGGAATTAAAGCATAATGGATCTGTAAATTTATCTTATTTTTTAAAAAGGAACCTTTTGTTTGAAATATGAGAAACAGACTTAACTTACCTGTGTACGAGCAAACTTGTTGAGAAAATGAGATGCTCTTGGTCGAGATCGCAAGAAGCTGTTTATCTGGAAAGCTACGACGGGTCGAGGATACAGTCTCAATGTGCGTGTGTGCTCTGTAAAGTTGGCCAATAGGTTCTGCGAGTTGAAAAATCGAACCTGCAGACAACATACAAATATTATTTTAATAAATATTAATTTTCTAAAACACAAATACTTACATGAAAAATATGCTTAGACCGGGTATTAATTTTCTATAGAAATTCAAACACAAATACTTACATGAAAAATATGCTTAGACCGGGTATTAATTTTCTATAGAAATTCAAACACAAATACTTACATGAAAAATATGCTTAGACCGGTAATGTTCTATAGAAGAAAAATATGCTTAGACCGGGTATTAATTTTCTATAGAAATTCAAACACAAATACTTACATGAAAAATATGCTTAGACCGGGTATTAATTTTCTATAGAAGAAAAATATGCTTAGACCGGGTATTAATTTTCTAAAAATATGCTTAGACCGGGTATTAATTTTCTATAGAAATTCAAACACAAATACTTACATGAAAAATATGCTTAGACCGGGTATTAATTTTCTATAGAAGAAAAATATGCTTAGACCGGGTATTAATTTTCTATAGAAATTCAAACACAAATACATGAAAAATATGCTTAGACCGGGTATTAATTTTCTATAGAAGAAAAATATGCTTAGACCGGGTATTAATTTTCTATAGAAATTCAAACACAAATACTTACATGAAAAATATGCTTAGACGGGTATTAATTTTCTATAGAAGAAAAATATGCTTAGACCGGGTATTAATTTTCTATAGAAATTCAAACACTAATACTTACATGAAAAATACACTTAGACCGGGTTTTAAATCCAAGACCTTTGGCTTTCTAGGCCAATGATCTACCGCTGAATTATCTGAGCACTCCAATCTAAATGCAAATTTTTCTCTTAATCATTGTTGATTAAAAGCATATAATTTTAATAAATTATTAATAAATGTTAAGCATATAATTTTTCTCTTCAAATATAATTTATCAGTCAGTGAGAAGTATTAAATTAATAATAAAAAACATACAAATACTTTAAATTTTCAATAAATATCTTTGTAAAACAAGAAGCCGCCATTTGCATGATCAAGCAAATGCTCATACCATTTGGCAATCGGGAATTAACAGTGTATAAGAGAAAAATATGCATTTAGATTGGGGTTTCTCAGATAGCTCAGTGGTAAATCATTGGCCTAGAGAGCCAAAGGTTGTGAGTTCAAACACCAGTCTGAGCATATAATTTTTCTCTTTAAATACAATTTATCCTTCAGTGAGAAGTGTTAAATTAATAATACAAATACTTCTTTATGGTATCAACTCTTAATTCACTGGTACACATAATTACAGAAAAATATATTTGAATACTGATTTAAAAGGTCATTAAATAAAGGTTGGTTAAAAACACATAGACAAAATTCTAGACAGATGAATGGAGGAAACTATATAATAATAGCTAGCTGTATGATCCTTATAGATAACCAGATGTAATTAATAACAATTAAGTCTCATAGGTTGCGATGGACAAGACATGTGGCAAGAATGGAGAATAAAAGAAAGGCATAGAAACTTCTTGAAGAAAAACCAAAAGGAAAATAGCCAGTAGGTAGGCCAAGGATCTGTGTTTTTCTGACCATGCATGTCTAGCTATGTCATGCAGATGTTTCTATTTCTCCATTTTCTACATTTCTAAGGAGTTCTTTCAATCTTGTATTCAAGATGATGATCATAAGATGAGAATGAATAAAACATTGAGTGTCACTCACCATAGCAACTCTAGTGGCGATATCAACAGAGTCCACATCATTACCATATATAAAAGGGTTGAATCCTGTCGTCGGAGGCTGCGGATGATGTGAAGGAACATGTTGCATGTGTTCGCCCTGTAAAAACATCCTCATATCATCTTAAGCACAAGCTTAGCAATACAAATCATTCTAATGATGAACTCTCACAGGTTGTTCAAGGATGTTGGCTGAGTGTTTTCATATAAGGAATCAATTACTTATTAAGGCTATTTAACTCAATGCCCCAAATGGTAGTCAATGACCAATCATATTTCAAAGAATTTTGTTTTACAACCAATGACAGTTGTGTCATTGCTCTTTATCAATTTCTCTTTATCAGCTCCTGCTTTCGTGATAAAGAAAGCTCCTCCTTTTTAATATTCTGAGCAGGTCAGAGCATTATTTTCTCCTACAAATACAATGAATATAGCAAATAATGAACAGATTCCATGATTTTATTGAGTTGTTTACTAAAAAAATAAATGAATAACCTATAATGTTAATTATAATATACAGTTTGATGCATTTCATTATTTCTCCATTAGGGTGCATTCTTAGAATATTGTGATCTTATTTGGCAATAAATAGTATGATCAAGTTGCAATGAATATACATAACCTCACATTTCTGATTTGTTTTTTCAAACATGGCCATTTACATTAAATACATAAATATTTTAAAATAATGATTTTTAAGTAAACAGCTTAATTTTAAATTATTAAAATTCATCGGAGAACATATTGTTTAAACAACTCACCTCATAGGATTCATGCTTCCATGATATCGCGATATCAAACATAGTCATGTTCATCTTCAGCCATAACTCCGACATTTTATTTGTTAAATAGTCCTAATAAATGCCACTCTTGATTCCAAATCTTCTAGATAAATTTATCGATGATTTGGAAATGATTTGTGGCATTACTTATGATAAATGTGTTGTTGATAAGCTAGACATGTAGCATGTCCTTTGGACAGTGATATGATGGGTTCTGATAAAATTGCAAAGCCAAATTAAAAATTAATAGCTGCTTTAAACTAACAAGGGAACTGTCATCCATTGCATGCCAAAAATCTACCTTGAAATTTCTCTCAGAGAAGCATTGTGATGTACCAACACAATGTCCAAAAAATAATATCTGCACCTTTTACTTACAAGATACAGAAATTGAAACCAAAGTCCAGCAATGGCAACCCACTGTGTGAAGCAGATGGACTTCCCTGCACGACTACAGTGGAGTGAAGTGTGGCAGGATGCGGCATGCAGGCAGGTTGTCAGGATTTTCTAATTCACCATGTCAGGAGTTGTATTACTTCCCTGTATTTAAGGGCCGTATGCAAATACATTAGTCTCTACTCAAATTACTTCCAATCACTGGTGAGCTGACTCACCGTGAGCAAGTGCAAAGATCGAATTAGCTACCCACTAACTGGTCATGCATGAAAGTTGTCGTTTTTGTAATATTGACAAGAAATTAGCCAGATTTCTCAGCGATAAAACCACTTCCGTTATTTTTGTCTGCTAGAGGAACACACTTACGCTTGCATCCCGCAAATAATACCGTATACAACGACGTCTGCATCGTGCAATATTACGCCGATTCTCCTGTTCTTCCAGTTGAATTCTTTGGTAGACTCTATCAAATTCCTCTTCTCCACGTATACCGAAAACATGATCGAAGTCTTCAAGGTCCGACATCTTGGATAAAGCAGCAAGGTATGCGGCAAGGTTTCAAACTACATCGGTTATCATCGGTTACCTTCGGGATTCTCACGATTCGTTTCTCTCTTAAGTTACCTCATCAGGTAGCTTACGAATTTCAACAATTATTATCGCATGAACAGATTTCTGAGTAAGCAAAATCGTATTAGGATACAACTTTCTCAGCAGAGAATGACTTTTATGGTCTAATGCGTTCATAGATTCGACCCTAAAAGAGAGATTTGGTGCTGGATTTTAATGCCTTGTAGTTAAAAAAGGCAGATGATTTTTTGGACATGGCTTTGTATAACATCACAACTATTACAATGCATTGCTACTGAAATACGCCGCTGCCCAGCTTTGATCTCATCTTGTAAACAACCAAACTCGGAAAAGAAGAAATATGCTTGACCTTGCTGTGGTAGATGTGAAGTGAGTAGATGTAGATTATGTTCGTCATATTCATCATCATCTTCACTTTAAGATCTAGGCAATTCACCTGTTCTGAATTCACAATCATTCCTTCCATCTCTTCCTAAGTTTTCCTACATCCCTTAATCCCTTTGGTTTATAATGATATGCTACCTTGGGCAATCTTGTTTCTTTCATTCTCTGAACATGCTCTTCCCAGCTGATGCGATGTTGAATTCTATCATTTATTGAATATATTTCTAATTCACTTCTTATTTCTTCATTTCTTATGTGGTCCAATTTTGTGCATCCTTTGGTCTTACTCCTCTTATTTGTTACCCAGGACTCACTACCGTATAAAAGTACCTGTACTGCCATTGTTTTGTAGAACTTCAATCTTGTATCCTTCCTTGTTTTATGTTTAGTGTTCTATGAATGGTGCCACATATCATTTGAAATTTTGATAATTTATTGTCTATATCATTTCTTGTTCAATATCCAGAAGACAATTCACAACCTAGATACTTAAAATTTAACACTCGTGATAGAGGTTTATTTTCTATTATCATTTTGGATCTTATGGGTGACTTTCCTAAAAAAGGCCATTGCTTTTGTCTTCTCTATAGATATTTTAAAATCGTACTCTTCACTTATTTCATTAAGTTTGTTCCACCCCTTTTTCCTATCGCTGGTCTAACATATCCACAAACATTACTCTGTAAAAAAATCACCCAAGGCTATGGCTTCCTTACATTAAGGGTCGTATCTATGAATGCATTAGACCGTGAAATTCATTTTCTGCTGAGAAAGTTGCATCCAAAGACTTTTTGCATACTCAAAAGTTTGTTCATGTGATAATAATTGTCGAAATTCCTAAGCTACCTGGCGAGGTGACTTTGCACAGAATGAATCATGAGCAACCCGATTGGAACCGATGTACTTTGAAACCTTGCTGCTTACCTTCCTGCTTTATCCAAGATGTCGGACCTTGAAGACTTCGATCTTGTTTTCGGTATATGCGGAGAAGAGAAATTTGATAGAGTCTACCAAAGAATTCAACTAGAAGAACAGGAGAATCAGCGTAATATCGCGCGATGCAGACGTTGTCGTATACGGTTTTATTTGTGGGTTGCAAGCGTAAATGTATTCCTCTAGCAGACGAAAATAACGGGAGTGGTTTTATCGCTGAGAATTCTGGGTAATCTCTTGCCAATATTACGAAAAAAAACTACTTTCATGCATGACCAGTCAGCGACTCACTAATTTGAACTTTGCACGTTCTCATGGAAAACTCAGCTCAACAGAGACTAATGTATTTGCATGTGGCCCTAAAACACTCAGCTAACATCCTTAAATAACTTGTGAAATTTTCTCAGTTGGGTTCTGTTTCACTCTTTAGAAACAAATTAGCTTACAAACCTGCTGTGAAATAAGTGATTCCCGCCTGCTGGCAGCTGTGGATTGTGCCTGGTACATCTGGGAACGAAACTGCGGTGAATGTACAAGGCTGTCCCTACGCACTACGCCTGTAGGTGTCTCTACTTGCATGGGATGTGGAGCCATTCCTGAAGTTGCAGTTGTCGGCACTGACATGCTGCTTAACGCCTGTTATCGTACAACAAATAATATTAATAACCTCACATCACATTCTTACATCTGCATTATTCCATTTCCCCCCGTTACTATACACTGAAAACCTCACTGAAATATTTTGTGAAACTTCAGTCTCTAAAGTTCTGTTTACAAAATTTAAAATACATGCTGAAAGCCACACAAAATACAGTGCAATTCTAAATGATTATTACAAAAATAAACATATGGGAATAAATAAGTGAATCTGCTACAGGACTTGCACTGGTTGGAGTCCACATGGGGGAAGAAATTTTTTCATGCATTATGAGGCATTTGGGTAGCTACAATAAGTAGCAACTCCAGGTTGAGAAGACCAGCTATAACGGCTGGGGGACCTGACATGCTGACCATATGTCACCCCTACACTGGCTGGATGATCGCCTACCTCTGTGATTAACACATGTGGATGTGAGGCCAGAAGCCAGCTGGTAGACCAAGGGCTTTCTAGGCCTGTCACGCTTGGAGCATTTTTTTTTTGGAGCCATCTTACCTCATAATTTGTTGTGTTCTATATGAACAGCCAGAATAAAGAAAGCAAGATATGCTTACATTCAATTGAAATCAATTTGGAGGTCAAAAGAAATTTTCTTAAGACTTAAACTAAGATTATTTAATTCAAATCTGAAATTGATTTTATTATATGGCTGTGAAACATGAAAGGCTACAAAATAAATTGGAAAGAAATTGAAAATCTTTGTAAATCGTTGCCTAAGAAATATCTTGGGTATATAGTGGCCAGAGATTATAACAAATAAAGAACTTTGGAGAAGAATGAATCAAAATTAAGTTTGTAAAGAAATTAAATTTAGTAAATGAAAATGGGTTGGTCATGTGTTAAGGAGAGATAATGATGATATCATCACAAAAATGGCAATTGATTGGAATCCCCAAGAATTGAAAAGGCAAAGAGGAAGATGTAGGGCAACATGGAGTAACACAATCAGAGATGAAGCTGAACAGACAGGGATGAGTTGGAATGAAATTAAGGCTTTGGTAAACAACAGAGTGTGTTGGCGAGCTTTTATCAAGGCCCTATGCTTCCGAGTGGAGTGACCAGGACTACTATTACTATTATTTGAACATGTTTCAGTACATTACATGTACCATCGTCAGCTTTTCCTCAAACAATAAAAAGCTGACATGGTACACATAATATATCGAAACATGTTCAAATACAACACAGCAAATTATGAGGTAAAAGAATCCCAATTCACTTTATTTATTAAGAAGAACCTCATAATGTTATTTCCTGATGTAATTTATTAATATACAGGGTGTTGCAAAAAAACATCAACAACGGAGATAAGGTAGTATATTGATATATGTTGATCATTTTTAATAAGGTACCAACAACCGGAAATTATGCATTTTCACGCAATGACTAGTTAATTATGTCTCAAGATCAGTGTTGGTTCAAAGGATTTGAAGACTCATTACTTGACAACACCTCACAGGTACATAACCTATGATACGTGGCTTCACAATGGAATGTGGCTGCATTACGATGGAGCTCCAGCTCACTTTGATTCCAATGTGAGGAGACATTTGGATACCACTCATCCAGGTCGAGGGGGACCAGTCCCATGGCCTCCGAGATCACCTGATCTTAACCCTCCCGACTACTTTTTGTGGGGTGACATGAAACAGTCTGTTTATCAGACTCCAGTAAAGTCACGTACAGATCTTAAAGCCCAATTCCATGCTGCTACACAAATAATTCAAACAAGGCCAGGAGTATTTGAACATGTGCACCAATCACTACACCGCTGATGTACACCCTGCAATGAGATGGGAGGTGGATATTTAGAAATCTTGATGTGACTGTGACAGTATTGTCAAGTATTGAGTATTGAAATCCAACTAACGGGAACTCTTGAGAAGTTAGATACTCATAGTGTGAAAACACATCATTTCCGGATATTGGTACCTTATTAAAAAATTATCAACATATCTCAGGTCAAAGGAGTGACAATCTTTCACCGTAAAAATACAATCGTCAAGAAATGCGGACATGGGTTCAACTGGGATAAAATTTTCCGGAGGTCAAATAGTCCCCCATTTGGTTCTCCAGGCGGGGACTACTTCAGGATACTCTTCTTGTAGGAAAGCCAGAGGGAAAGCGCCCAGTTGGTAGACCAAGAATGAGGTGGGAGAACAACATTAACTATGATTTGGGGGAAGTAGATTATACAGGGAATGATTGGAAAGCATTGGCTCAGGATAGGGATTTATGGATAGCTTATTTTCGCGCGGCCATGAACCTACGGGTTTGATAGTGCCAGTGAGTAAGTAATCTCAATATACCACCTCACCTCCATTGTCGGTATTTTTTTGCAACACCCTGTATATGAATGTTGTATGAATTTCTTTCACAAATATAAATATATTTCCATTTCTATTAACTGGGAAGGAAAACTGCCCTAGCACTGTGACCTGTAAAATATATTGCGCTTTCCCAGCATTACGGAATGAATGGAATGGAAGTATGTTATGGGTCTTCCTCCTGGATCAACACATCATATACTGCACTGATGACTTATAATGCCACATTTTGTTTGGGTCCACTGCTGTGGTCTCGAGGTAGCGTGCTGCCTTGTCACGCAGCAGGCCCGGGTTCGATCCCTGGTCGGGGCAGTTTTTCTGGGTGAGGTTTTTATCGGGGTTTTTCCTCACCTGTAAGACAAATGTCAGGAAAACTTTAAGGCCCAAACGGTCCCCGAAATCATATGACCATCATCATCATCCTTATCATCATCATCCTTCACTGGTGTGGAAAGCAACGGGAAGCTACCACACCAACAATTCCCTAGTAAAGCTGCAAGCATAGCATGAAAATGCTATGATTGCAGTGAAGGACCTGACTTCGGGCAAAATTACTATGGATGGATTTTGTTTGGACCCATGGCCACAAGGAAGGAGTACAACCTTCCCATTGGCTGCTATTCTGTCCCTTAAGTTGTTATTCAGGCTCAAAGTTATGAGGAAATACAATGGTGTGTGTTACCATTAGATCCCGAGTACTAAATATTTTTCAATTCCTATGGTTCGACAAACCAAACTATTTTTACCTAACATCCATCCATAGTAATTCTGCCCGAGGGCAGGTCTTTCACTGAAATCATAGCATTTTCATGCTATGCTTTGCAGCTTTACTATGGAATTACTGGTGTGGTAGCTTCCTGTTGCTTTCTACACTGGTGAAGGATGATGATGCTATTGATGATGATGGCCAGATGATTTTTGGAGACCATTGGGTCCTAAGCTTCCTGACTTTTGTCTTACAGGTGAGGAAAAACCCCGAAAAAAAAACCTCACCCAAGAGCCTGTCCCTACCGGGGATCGAACCCAGGCCCGCTGCATGACATGGCAGGACGCTACCTCGAGACCACAGCAGTGGACTTACGTAACATGAGATGAGATAAAGGGTGATATGAAATGACATGAAGAGTGAGACAAGGGGAGTGGAGAGTGTTGGTGGGATGAAATTTAGGAAATGGGAGAACCCCAAGAAAAATCGCAGTGTGGCCCACAACCAGTACTCTCTGGAACCACCAGGATTTGAAATTGGGAACTCAGTTATAGCAGCTGCATGTGCTACCCATGCATCCACTGAGACGGCAATACAAATATAACATGAAAGTTAGATTGTTAAAAATATATCAGAGAATGAAAGAGGGACATGGAATCTTCTAGGAGATGAGATGAAAAAAAAAATTTATGCGACTCAATTTATAAATTGTAAATTACCTCATACTGTTACTTTCCATTGTAATTTTGATTTAATTTGAGATTTTTACAATTTAATTAGCAAAATATTAATAAACATTTCAAAATAAAACATATATATGTCATGCACATCCTGCAAACTGTCTCTACAAGTTACCTGGAGATCCATTCTAATAGAACAATATTCACAATCTGGTGAATCTGGAGTCACCTTCCCTCATATCATGTTGTGTTCTGTTTGAACATGTTTCTGTATATCATGTATATCATCGTCAGCTTTTACACACTGTTGAATTTTACACTGTCACCCTGGATGTAGGCTCTCACTCCATCTTTTGGCTGACCGAGGAACTTGAAAATCAAATCTTTTTCCCCAGGAATTACAAAATTCATAATCTTGTATTTTTTTATAATTTCTGGAGAAAAAGATTTAATTTACAAGTTCTTCTGTCAGCCAAAAGATAAATATGAATAATCAATTGAGTTGGTGTTTACTTGATGAAAATCCATATTTATTAATTAAATAAAAATAAAACGTAGTTTTATTTGATTTTCATATTTATTATATAATTCAGTGACAGCTGTTTCGGTACACTGTACCTTCTTCAGACATGTTAACAAATTATGAATTGTGTTCCAACTGATCTAAGCAACAATAATTTAGTAGTGTACTTTAATATACTTATTTTCAATCATAGTAACAGCTTTAGCTTCTTAATATTAATTTAATAAATAATGCTATAGCTATGTGGAGTCCCTTCATGTCTTCTTCAGGTAGAAGCCATTCATTGTGTATTTGTGAATGATGATTCATAGCATTTGAATGTGGGACCAAGACAGTAAGGTAAAGGAAGGATTTATACTTGGATGGGAAGGAAGCCTGGATTAGCTCAATGGTTAGAGCATCAGCACGGAAAGCTGAAGATTTGGGGTTCGATTCCCGGTTCAGGCATACATTTTTCTCTTTACCATTTGATTACAATAATTTAGTAGTGTACTTTAATATACTTATTTTCAATCATAGTAACAGCTTTAGCTTCTTAATATTAATTTAATACAACAATATTTATTTAAATTTTTTAATTTAACAAAGGGGATTCATTCAAATCAAGTTGAGAATTTAACAGTTTGTTACTACTTTTAAATTTATTAATTTCTACAGCCTCCAAAAGATCTAACTTCTTACCCTTATCACAAATATGTAAAATTTCAAAATTTGGATCGAAACAATGATTAAATTGGAATAGGTGGTTAGCATATTTTGAATTTTCTAAATTTCTGTTATATGCTCTCATGTGTTCCTTTATCCGAGAGATAAAAGGTCTACCAGTTTGTCCTATATAGACATTGTCACATGTGCCACACTTCAATTTATATACACCTGATAATTTTTCTTTTTTTGTTTTGGTTTTATTGTTTTTTTATTATATTTTGTAGAGTTTTATTAGTTTTAAATGCCACATTAATGTTCAACTTTTTAAAGTGTTTAGATATTTTATTTGAAAGTGGGCCTATGTGTGACATTACGACATATTTCTTTATGTTTTCTTTGGGTAAAGGAAAAACTTTGTTAATTGCTTTTTTGTAATGAACCTTCTTAATTAAACATTCTATAATTTCAGGGTCATAGCCATTATTAACAGCCAATTGTTTAATAATATTCAATTCATTATTATACATATTATGATAATGATATTATGATAAATATGAAGTTGGAGCCAATATCCAGGAACAATAACATAAAATTCAACATTCTGAAAAAGCTGACGATAGTATATATGATAAACCGAAAATATTCAAATAGAACACAACAAGTTATGAGGTAAGATGACTCAGGATTCACCTTATTTATTAAGAAGAACCTCATAATGTTACTTCCTATTGTAATTTATTAAGAACATTATTTAGTTGATAAATTTAATATCATGAATTTACAAGGAAAATCAACTAGCTCTATTTTCTATGAAACAAATATTTTCCTTCCATTCATTAAATTTACATTTGGTTTGACGAACAAGTGTGATTGATCTCTGTTACTGCACACAGTCAACATCGGCAATTAATAGCATCTTTCAAACAAACAACCGAACTAACTTCACAAGGAGTCTTCGTGGTCTCAAACAACAATCTATCAAATAAATTTGAAGAGAAAAATTTTCGCCTAGACCGGGACTCGAACCCGGGACCCTTGGCTTTCCGGGCCGGTTCGAGTCCCGGTCTAGGCGAAAATTTTTCTCTTCAAATTTAATTTATCTTTCATTGAGAAATGTTAAATTAATAATAAAAACATCATTAGAGGCCTTACTGGCTTTTAAAGTAATGTTAAATTTCCAATAAATGTCTTCTTAACTAAGAAGCCGCCATTTGCAAAGATAGAAACAATGGTTTCAAAAGCATTTGGCGTTAGGGAATTACAACGTATATAAGAGAAAAATTTGCGTCTAGATCGTAACTCGCCTCGGTAGCTCAGTTGGTAGAGCACTTGGCCCGGAAAGCCAAGGGTCCCGGGTTCGAGTCCCGGTCTAGGCGAAAATTTTTCTCTTCAAATTTAATTTATCTTTCATTGAGAAATGTTAAATTAATAATAAAAACATCATTAGAGGCCTTACTGGCTTTTAAAGTAATGTTAAATTTCCAATAAATGTCTTCTTAACTAAGAAGCCGCCATTTGCAAAGATAGAAACAATGGTTTCAAAAGCATTTGGCGTTAGGGAATTACAACGTATATAAGAGAAAAATTTGCGTCTAGATCGTAACTCGCCTCGGTAGCTCAGTTGGTAGAGCACTTGGCCCGGAAAGCCAAGGGTCCCGGGTTCGAGTCCCGGTCTAGGCGAAAATTTTTCTCTTCAAATTTAATTTATCTTTCATTGAGAAATGTTAAATTAATAATAAAAACATCAAATCTATCAAATAACTTGACATTATTGGCAGCATGATAGCGACAATTATATACTCAAAATGTATGCCAAAGTTAAGCTAACAAAAATGAAGAGCTCCCTCAAAAAAAGATATAATTTATCCTTCTATGAGAAGTGTTAAATTAATAATAAAAATCGTCAATAGAAGCCCTACTGGCTATAAAGTAGTGTTAAATTCCCAATAAATGTCTTCTTAACTAAGAAGCCGCCATTTGCAAAGATAGAAGCTATGGTTTCAAGCATTTGGTGCGAGGGAATTACAACGTACATAAGAGAAAAATTTGCGTCTAGATCGTAACTCGCCTCGGTAGCTCAGTTGGTAGAGCACTTGGCCCGGAAAGCCAAGGGTCCCGGGTTCGAGTCCCGGTCTAGGCGAAAATTTTTCTCTTCAAATATAAAAGATATAAGCATTCATCTCCATAAATAAAACCAAAACAATGGCAATTTAATGGAAACAGATGTAATGAGAAGTAAAATTGTTATTAACAATAAAATAATAGATATAATGGATGAGATTGAACACAGAAGGCTAAAATGGTATGGACACGTTAGAAGAATGCATGGAAAACTGAAAGAAGGAACAGAAAAGCAAGACCAAGAACAACCTGGAAGAAAAACATTCAAAATCCAATGAGGAAATTTGGTGTAACAGATGAAGACACAGAGGACAGAGAACGATGGAGAACTTTAATTAAGGGAAATTTGTAAATGTTTGTTGCAAACTGATAGTCTGTAGTCATTATATTTATTTATTTATTTTTAATTCATGTTAATTACTAAGATTGGTTGGAGAAACCCCTCAATGACGAGGAAAATTCTCAAAATGAAAAAAAAATAATAGAACAAGTAAATGCATTCAACTACTTAGGAAACTTAATATCATATGGATGGTGTTATGCATCAACCAGCTATGTGTCATTATCTAAGTTTCGAGAAAACATGTTTAAAGTTTGTCATTCTTCACTAATTATTGTAGTGCCAAACTAACAATACCGGATATTGCAAGTTATTTTCTTGTTTGACAGTTATGCATCAACAATCTAAGAGCAGGAATATTTGGCCTTTAGCTGCATGATGCAAAATTTAGATTAGCATTTATGAAGATCTGGTTTCATAGCCATTTGTTGCAAAACATAGAATCTCTGATAGGACTGATGGTTTTTTAATTTTTCTTTAATAATAAGGCTATATTTAAAGATTTTGTGCTAAAAGTGTGCGTACACTTACTTCATGAGCCAGTGCAACAGATGGCATCAAAATCTCAATTTAAAAAAAAAATCGCTTAGCTGGTTTATGCATAACATCATCCATATGTCAGAGACCCAAACTTTAAAATTTAAATTTCTCAAAAATAAAATTAATGGATTTAGCTGGTTTTCCTTGTAAGCCCATGACATGATACTGTAGAGATATAATTTATAATTTCTATACTCAAGATATTTCAATTTTAAAATTTGTACCTTATAAAACAGTCATCCTCAACTACGATAACTTCTGTTATAAACGTCGTCACACTATTAATTTATCAAGGAAGCAGAAAATAAAAATATGTTAAATGAGAACACACCCAACAACCAAAGCTGTCTGTAGAAATATACAAATAATTTCAGTACCATAAGAATTTCTGAGGATGAAACATGGCTTTGAAAGGCCTAGAATTTTAATAGTGTGACAACGTTTATAACAGAAGTTATTATAGTAGAGGACAACTGTTTTATAAGGTATAAATTTTAAAATTGAAATAATTTTAACCTCAACGGTGTTCAAACATGATTAGTAAAAGTATACGCTCAAGATATTCTAACTAAAAAAGTTGTTTTTAGATTATTGAAGGTTAGTATTAATTAAATAAAAATAAAATGTAGTTTTATTTGATTTTCATATTTATTATATAATTCAGTGACAGCTGTTTCGGTACACTGTACCTTCTTCAGACATGTTAACAAATTATGAATTGTGTTCTAACTGATCTAAGCAACAATACAACAATATTTATTTAATTTTTTTTAAATTTAAAAAACAGCTGTCCCTGAATTATATAATAAATATGAAAATCAAATAAAACTATGTTTTATTTTTATTTAATTAATAAATATGGATTTTCATCAAGTAAACACCAACTCAATTGATTATGAAAGTTAGTATATAATTGTGCATTTGTTTACCACATAAATAAATTCTCCACTCTCTTGAGCATCTATATTTAGGCCGGTATTCAAGAACCAAGCTCTCTAGGCCACGCCATCTCCGTCTTCCGTAAGCTGAGACTCTCATCTTTCGATTGTTCCCAGAAACTTTTTTTTTAAGAAATATATGTTAGCACATGATGTTGAATAGAGTGAGCCAGTTAGAGTAGGTTCTGCATGACCCACATAATTAACCATGGAGAGACGGGCTGAGAGCTCCTCTTCATGGAAAACTTGGTTCTTGAATACCAGCCTTAGTGTTAAAACTGAAAGTCATTATAGCTTTGTTATTACATCAACTACAAACACACTAATATGCACTAAAACTAGTTCAAGCACACTTTATAAATAGATAAAGAATATTCAGAGATTCATGTCTTCCATGTCTTTTGGGCTAAATGGCCATGGTCTGGTTTTATTAATAAATGAAAGACATGAATGTAGACCTGCTGTTAAAGTCTACAATTTTACATAATATTCAGAGGGTCCAAATAAATATAAAAAAAAGTTATAATATAAAATTATTAAATTCTGTACCCTGTTTGTAGTCTCCTCAACTATTAAAATAATTAAAACATTGTAAGTCTTAGATTTAATCGGCCGTGGTGGACTAGTGGTTATGCTCCTTGCCTCTGGTCCCGAGGGTCGCGGGTTCAAACCCGGCCAGAGTCGATGGATTTTTTTTAGGATGGAAAAATCCAAGGAGCAAGTCCTCTGGGAGGGACTTTAAGCTGTGGGTCCCGAGTCTGAAGATTTTCAGGCTCGTAAAAAATCCTTAAGCCTGAATAAAAAGGCCTCTAAGCAAAATTTACCAAATTTTCCCGTCCTAGTATTACCTTGGTTTCCTAGATATCAGTATGAGGCAGAACGCTGACCACGGACCACTCAAATGACATCTATATGAAAACAAGTGTAATTAAATTAGTATGGTTCAAATTCTTCCCTGTAGGGGGAGACTGCCTAAATCTCTGTTAAGGGAAACTTGGGCTTACAAGATTACAAGAAGAAGTCTTGATTTAAACAACAATTTCATCATCATCATCTGCAGTCATACAGTCCTTTTAGTTTAGCCTTGACCTCCTTAAGAATTGTGCTCAATTCTCTCTTTGCAAAGCTCTCTGTCTCCATCTCTTAATTCCTGTCTTCACAAGGTCATCCTACACATCATCTAACCACAATAATTTGGGTCTTCCAACTTTCCTTTTACCACTTGGTTTGGCATCTAATAATATTTTAGGAATTCTATTATTATATTTGAAGAGAAAAATTATATGCTCTCTTTTACACTGTTAATTCCCGATCGCCGAATGCTACGAGCATTTGCTTGATCATGCAAATGGCAGCTTCTTGTTTAAGAAGACATTTATTGGGAATTTACACTACTTTATAAAGCCAGTAGGGCTTCTTTTGATGTTTTTATTATTAATTTAACACTTCTCACTGAAGAATAAATTATATTTGAAGAGAAAAATTATACGCTTAGACTGGGGTTTGAACCAGAACCTTTGGCTTTCTAGGCCAATGCTCTACCACTGAGCTAACTGAGAAACTCCAATCTAAATGCAAATTTTTTCTCTTATACACTGATAATACCCGATTGCTGAATGCGAATCGATCACGCATTCTATTATTATATTTGAAGAGAAAAATTATATGCTCAGACCGGAGTTTGAACCCAGGACCTTTTGCACTCTAGGCAAATGCTCTACCAAGTGAGCTATCTGAGGAACTCCAATCTAAACGCAAATCCTTCTCTTATATATGCTGTTAATTCCCATGCACCAAATGCTATGAAGCCATTGCTTCCATCTTGCGAATGTTTATCCTGATGATGTGACCCAGCCACTCCAACTGTCTGATTTTTATATCAGTGACAATATTTGGATCCTTGTATAATACTTGTAATTTAGAGTTGGTCCTGATTTTCCAAATTCCCCTATCATAAACAGGGTCATACATTTTTTATTTTGTTTAGTTGTTTCTTGACTCACCTCATACTTCTTAACTCCCTCGCATATCTAGATTTTGTCACTGTTTTGTGACATTCTCAATGCTGTTCACGTTCACAACTGACGTTAAATGGTCTCCTCTCCTGTAGACTGACCTCCGCGCCGTCAGATGGCGGTCTGCAGGAGAGGAGACCATTGGATGTCAGTTGTGAACGTGAACAGCATTGAGAATGTCACAAAACAGTGACGAAATCTAGATATGAAAGGGAGTTAAGAAGTATGAGGTGAGACAAGAAACAACTAAACAAAATTAAAATAAACCTCATAGTGTTATTACCAACCTACATAACTCCATAAATGTTTGTTAAGATTTTCCTTTCCCAAGTGTTTAAAATAGTTATTGCTCGTTCAGGTAGGGTTTGATTTTAAACAAAAATGCACCTGGTACAGACAACCCTATCTACATGATCATCACTAATCGGTCAGTAGCTGGACAGTAGTGAACAATCTTTTGCTGAAGATGGAATGGTCCCGAAAGGCCTACAATATGTTATTATTTTAACAATTGTGGAGACTGTATACAAGGTATATAATTTTATACTTTTTATATTGTGACATATTTCAATAGAATATTACCATGAAATTTATTAGCATTTTCTAAACAAATACACAACATATCTAAAGAACAAACACCATTTACAAAATAATAAAAAGTGCTTGGTTAATGATATATGAAGATGTGTCAGAAATTATATACTGTAAGTGCAGGTCAGGCATAAATAAATAAAAAAAAAATTAGTAGATTAATTTGTGGCAGATATAGCAGGAAAATTCAAGAAGAACTGACCAACAGGTAGGTAGGTAGGTAGGTAGGTAGGTATAGTGAATGGACAAGATTTTTATATTCTTGAATAATCCTTTCATCCAGGTGACCACAAACACTTTTTGCAGAAGCAATATAGCCCTTATAGGGGCAAAAAGGGTCCTGTTTGATGTCAAATATGTAAATATTAAGATTAAAATTAAAATTCTTTTATTTCACCTCATATCCAGTGTTCTAATTAAACCGGTTTCAAAAACCTAGCTGGTTTCATCTTCAGTAATATCTCGAGCAATGTTATATCATTCAAGAGAAGTACCGTATATCTCGGCAGATAAGGCGACCTTCAGATAAGACGACGTATAGATTTTTGTCAAAGTTTTATAGTTTTAGCATATCCATCCATAGTAATTCTGCCCGAAGGCAGGTCCTTCACTGCAATCATAGCATTTTCATGCTATGCTTGCAGCTTTACTAGGGAATTGTGTAGGTGTGGTAGCTTCCCGTTGCTTTCCACACCGGTGAAGGATGATGATGATAATGATAATGGTAAGGATGATAATGATAAGGATGATGGCCATATGATTTTGGGGACCGTTTGGGCCTTAAAGTTTTCTGACATTTGTCTTACAGGTGAGGAAAAACCCTGATAAAAACCTCACCCAGAAAACTGCCCCGACCAGGGATCAAACCTGGGCCTGCTGTGTGACAAGGCAGCATGCTACCTCGAGACCACAGCGGTGGACTTTTAGCATATATTTGTCCTATAAGACGACCCCCAAACTATCAACGGCCTATGAATTTAGTTTAGATCAGCGATTATTACTAGCTTACTGTATAGCGTATACAAAATTACCGTATTCGTAATTTTTCAAATTAAATTTTATGTTATATATTGTTAATATTTTAACCCCTCATTATGATAAATAAATACATTTTTTTCATTCAACTGGCAACACTGCTACACTTTCGATAAGTTGTACCAACACGAGAGATGAGACCTGTCGCATGGAAGGTGGTAGAGGGGAAAGGAGATTGTTATGATAAGGAAGGAAGACTTGCCGCGTGAGAAATTTCTTGTTACGCTACTATCAAACCAAAAGATATAAGTTATCCGCATATTTAAATGTTATACAGTGCTCTTTGCATCATGCATAGTAACAATAACACTCTATCAATAATTAAAAGAAACAATGCAATATAAACAATAATGCCCATGTTTATTTACTACACAAAACAGACTGCAAAAGAATTGAATAACCGGATGTTTTCAGGATTGGTTTGATAGTAGCTGTACTCACGGGGATTCACTAAATCTCTAACAGTTCCTCCCCCCACATGTTAACTGATCGGTTTCTCATCGTGCAACATTATGTCATTCGCAATCAGTGGTTGCACTGTTATTTGTGTGTCGCGTGTTCAAGTAATTTTTATTATTTGCTGATGATGATGATGAATGTGAGGATTTTGCAGGTCTTTAAATACACTGGTGAGTTAATTTTTTATTTTATAATGGTTTTAATTTATATGAATTTCAATCTAATTTTTTTGTTTATATATTAAATTTGGGAATTTTTAACATTATGAGGTTCAATTAATGATAATTAAATGAATCATGATTTTTTCTTACCTCATACATCTATGTTTCTTTAAACACAGCACTGCAGTATCGGCGACACTTTGTCGTCATCGTCAGCTGTTTTCGACTGTCAATTTTTTCTCCTTTTTGCCGGTAATTATCTAGACTGTCATCTGGTGTTCTTTTGAAGGAATTCCTCTTCAAACTGCCATCTGGTGTTATTTTGAATGAATCATTTCCTAAACTGCTATCTGTTGTATTTTTGAAGAACTTTGTAATCAAGCTTGGTTCTTCCGGAATCTCAAAGTTCATAGTTCTAGTATGGTTTTTTTGAATATATATTTTTTCCCAAACTGTTAAATCCAAAGGTTTAGATAGATGTTTTAAAAGTTTTGCTTCTTTTTCAATCCTATGATGCTCTAATAAACTATAGCTATAGCAAAACTTTTAAAACATCTATCTAAACCTTTGGATTTAACAGTTTGGGAAAAAATATATATTCAAAAAAACCATACTAGAACTATGAACTTTGAGATTCCGGAAGAACCAAGCTTGATTACAAAGTTCTTCAAAAATACAACAGATAGCAGTTTAGGAAATGATTCATTCAAAATAACACCAGATGGCAGTTTGAAGAGGAATTCCTTCAAAAGAACACCAGATGACAGTCTAGATAATTACCGGCAAAAAGGAGAAAAAATTGACAGTCGTGAAAACAGCTGACGATGACGACAAAGTGTCGCCGATACTGCAGTGCTGTGTTTAAAGAAACATGGATGTATGAGGTAAGAAAAAATCAGATTCATTTAATTATCATTAATTTTTTTGTATCTGTCCTCTAAGACGACCCTGGATTTTGGGGGCTTTTTTATGGTTCAACTATCGTCTTACCTGCCGAGGTATACGGTAGTTCTCCTGAATGACACACCATCAGTCGATATATTACTGAAGATGAAACCACATAGGTTTTGAAACCGGTTTAATTACAAGACTGGATATGAGATGAGGTATAAATTTTAATTTAATTCTTAAATTAAACCTCATAGTGATTTTTCCTATAAAAGTTTAATTCAAGGAAATATTATTAATGTATAGTGTAAATTTGATAATGCTAAAGTATGCTCAGGACTAGGTGCTGAAAAATGCATTAGCAGCTTGAATATGAAAGTCATGCACATGCAGCGCAAAGAGAAAGTGATAGTTACTCCTGAGCCGACCTGGTCCATGAGTTGCATAGCCTTCAGAAGAGAAACACAAGATTGTCATGCCACACACTGTATTCTGCTTAATATTCTAGTGTTCTGACAACTTAATATTTAATTTTAGGAAGTGATATTTTGAGGTTATTTTAATTATATTATTTTTAGTCTGATCATCTTACCTCAATATTAATGTTGATTTGTTCTTGGACATGTTTCAAAACAATTCTGTTTTATCATCAGCTGACAGAATTGTTTTGAAACATATCCAAGAACAAATCAACATTAATATTGAGGTAAGATGATCAGACTAAAAATAATATAATTCTGATAACATATTGTACATACATTTTGAAATAATTATTTGAAAAGAAAAATTAATGCCTGAATTGGGACTTGAACCTGATACCTCTTGCTTTATACGCTAGTCTCCTACCATTATGCCATTCAGGCATACCAATGCAAACATTAATTTTTCTAAATGATCTTGTAGAAGATTTCCAGGCTGTTGGCTGTAATTTGAGACTTGTAGTTCCCTGATGTTTCGCCAGAGATTGAGTCCAGCATCCTCAAGGGTTGTCTTGATGCCGGATGAAGTCTCTGGTGAAACATCAGGGAACTACAAGTCTCAAATCCACAGCCAACAACCTGAAAATCTTCTACATAAGATCTTCAAACTAAGTTTGGCCATGAAAGCCTAAATCAATATATTAATTTTTCTATCTCACATACTATTCTCTTAACGTCCGATGTTGAGAGTGTAAATTCTCATAAAAGACTCATAAATGAGGCTTTCAAATTAATAAAATTAAAAATGAGTCGTACATCATCTCATCTCACATATTCTGTGCTTTTCACAGCATAGAACCACAGTTTCAGGAAGTCATTCCTATCTTCTGTCATTTTTTTTTATTGTTGAATGTTTGCCTTCACCATTATCTTCTAATCTACCAACTAGTGTTGATTTTATTAAGTTTGAGATTAAGGGTTGCATCTATGAATGCATTCTACCGTAAAAGTCGTTCTCAGCATGTATTCTGCTGAGAAAGTTGCATCCAAAGACTTTTGCATACTCAAGAATTGTCGAAATTCCGTAAGCTATGTGGAGTCCCTTCATGTCTTCTTCAGGTAGAAGCCATTCATTGTATATTTGTGAATGATGGTTCATAGCATTTGAATGTGGGACCAAGACAGTAAGGTAAAGGAAGGATTTATGCTTGGATGGGAAGGAAGCCTGGATTAGCTCAATGGTTAGAGCATCAGCACGGAAAGCTGAAGGTTCGGGGTTCGATTCCCAGTTCAGGCATACATTTTTCTCTTTACCATTTGATTCCGTAAGCTACCCGGCGAGGTGACTTTGCAGAGAACGAATTCTGAGCAACCCAATGGGAACCGATGGTAACCAATGTACTTGAAACCTTGCTGCCTGCCTTGCTGCTTTATCCAAGATGTCGGACCTTGAAGACTTCGATCATGTTTTCAGTATACGCGGAGAAGAGGAATTTGATAGAGTCTACTGGAAAAACAGGAGAATCGGCGTAATATCAAGCGACACAGATGTCGCCGCATACGGTTTTATTTGCGGGATGCAAGCGTATATGCAATCCTCTAGCAGACGAAAATAACAGAAGTGGTTTTATCGCTGAGAATTCTGGGTAATTTTTTGCCAATATTACGAAAAAAACAACTTTCATCCATGACCAGTGAGCGACTCACTAATTTGAACTTTGCACGTTCTCACGGAAAACTCAGCTCATCAGAGACTAATGTATTTGCATGCGGCCCTTAGCCTATTTCAATTTTTTGATTCTCTAGCAAACTACGAGCTGCAATTGCTGATTTCTCAATATCACCATTTTTAATATTTTTAAAGTGTTCTTTACTAAAAATCGTGGAATTGAGAAAGCAACAATCGCAACTGATAGTTTGGTAGAGAATCATAATATCAAAAAAGAAACACATTATACTTTTGAAACATTTGGCAAAGTCCTTTGAATTAACAGTTTGGGAAAATATATATATTCAGAAGAACAAATTTAAATCTATGAATTTTGAAATGCCTGGTGAGCAAGATTTAATCTCAAAGTTCATCAAATAAACATTAGATGGCAGTTTAGAAGAAATAGTGAAGGCAAAAATTCAACAGCTGAAAATATGGCTGAAGATAAGAACGACTGTTCTTGAAATTGCTATCCTATGCTGTGAAGAACATGGGAGTGTATGAGGTGAGATGATGCACGACTCATTTTAATTTTATTATAAATCATCTTGAATTAGATGTTTTCAGATGGTGTTGTGACTGATGGCTCTTGGCCTCAGACGTTAAAAGAATTGTATACATTTTTCATCGCTCCTTTCAATATGTTCAACCCATCTGTTGAGAACTTTCTCAAATGGCAAAACTGTAATTATTATTTTGATGTTATATTTTAAATTAACATGTTCCAAAATTGGATATAGTTTTATTTTAGAAAGAAAAATTATTATTATGTTTGTTTCTTGTTGTATCAGTTTTGTTTTATGGAGTTCATTCTGGCAACAATGCTTTCTCATATGACACCAAAGAAATCTCGCACAAGTCTGACTACGAAAAGTTAGCATCAGTGTTGCTAGTTGAGAGCTCCGGTATGCAGACGTATAGTTCTGCACATCATCAACATTTTTTGTGCCAAATTGGGCAGTTTGGGGATGAAATATTCCACTTATTTGTTCGTTAACCAGTGATTGGTTAGTGATATGTGATTTGTTGGAATTATTGAAAAAGTCAAGAAAAGTTCAATAAGTATATAGTTTAATATTGTTTTTGTTTCTTCACTTACCTCATACTTCTTAACTCCCATGCAGACTCGAGGTTCTTCACTTCTTTTGACATTCTCAATGCTGTATTACGTTCACAACTGATGTCCAACGGTCTCCTCTCCTGCAGACTGACCTCCGCGCCATCTGATGGCTGACCGACGAACTTCCAAATCAATCCCCTCTCCTTCTCACCGGGTATTTCAAAATTCATAGTTTTGTTTTTATTCTTGCATATGTAAATTTTTTCCCAAATTGTGAGTTCCTTCGGTTTTTCCAATTGTTTAAGTAATTTTGTTTTGGTTTCTATTCTATGTTTTTCAGACCAGGCATGTGCAGCTATTGCAGATTTTTCTGTTTCTCCATTTTTAACATTTCTGAGGTGTTCCTTTAATCTTGTATTTAGATTACTTTTTGTTTTTCCTATGTATATCTTTTCACAATCTTTACAATTAATTTGATAAATACTGCAAAAAATCGGGAATTTATCAAATTAATTGTAAAGATTGTGAAAAGATATACATAGGAAAAACAAAAAGTAATCTAAATACAAGATTAAAGGAACACCTCAGAAATGTTAAAAATGGAGAAACAGAAAAATCTGCAATAGCTGCACATGCCTGGTCAGAAAACATAGAATAGAAACCAAAACAAAATTACTTAAACAATTGGAAAAACCGAAGGAACTCACAATTTGGGAAAAAATTTACATATGCAAGAATAAAAACAAAACTATGAATTTTGAAATACCCGGTGATAAGGAGAGGGGATTGATTTGGAAGTTCGTCGGTCAGCCATCAGATGGCGCGGAGGTCAGTCTGCAGGATAGAATGCCGTTGGACATCAGCTGTGAATGTAATACAGCATTGAGAATGTCACAAATGAAGTGAAGAAACTCGAGTCTGCATGGGAGTTAGGAAGTATAAGGTGAGTGAAGAAACAAAAACAATATTAAAATAAACCTCATAGTGTTATTTCCTATCTACGTAACTTAAGTATATAGTTTGTCAGAGTGAGCAGTGTCACCATTTAACATTTTCATAATTTTTATTTGTGTTGCAATAAATAACAAGTTTATTAAAATATCAGTTTTCATTAATATATAGTTAGAACTCACAATAACATTAAGAACCAAGCATAAAGTCCATTGACTTTTAAGGGCCGCATGCAAATACATTAGTCTCTACTCAAATTACTTCCAATCACTGGTGAGCTGACTCACCATGAGCAATTGCTGAGATCGAATTAATGGCCGACTTACCTGTCATGCATGAAAGTCGACGTTTTCGTAATATTGGCAACGAATTACCCAGAATTCTCAGCGAAAAACCACTTCCATTATTTTCGTCTGCTATAGAGGAACGCATTTACGCTTGCGTCCCGCAAATAATACCGTATACAACGATGTATGCATCACGCAATATTATGCCGATTCTCCCGTTCTTCCAGTTGAATTCTTTGGTAGACTCTATCAAATTCCTCTTCTCCACGTATACCGAAAACATGATCGAAATCTTCAAGGTCCGACATCTTAGATAAAGCTGCAAAGGTTTCAAACTACATCGGTTACCATCGGTTCCCATCGGGATTCTCACGATAAGTTTCTATCTTAAGTTACCTCGTCAGGTAGCTTACAATTATTATCGCATGAATAGATTTCTGAGTAAGCAAAATGTATTAGGATAAAACTTTCTCAGCAGAGAACGCCTTTTACGGTCTAATGTGTTTATAAATTCGACCCTAAGAGATTACTGTCAGAGCTTGGGTTAATGCCAACAGCATCGAACCTAGGACCTACATAAATCTCCTCAACACAATCTTAGCAAGGTGTTTTTAATTTTCCTCGATTTGTGCTTTCCCATATAATTCATACAATTCTCTACTATTTTGGATTCTCCATATCCAATTCTCTAATTTTGATCCATACATCCATCGCAAAATATGGAAACATTTCAGAATATGCCACTCACTTACTCAATGAATTTTTCTAAGTTCTACAGAATCAAAGTGCGTATGTGCGAATGCTTAATGAAACTTCCACTAGATGCCAGGATGTATCTGTGAAATTGGTATGACGAACCTTCACAATAAATTCCCAATCATGTTTTTAAAGAACGGATGTACACCAACTTCCTTCTCCTAATCTAACAAAATTAATTGCATGCATATAATGTATTAAACTCTAAACTAATCTGGTGTATACTAACTTGTCCCATCGGAACCTAAGAAAATGAAGCAGATTTCTTAAAATATGTTTTGGGATTAACTGTAAATATTGACACACTGATTTCACATATATGTCCTGCCATCTGGTGGAAATTATATAGGGCATTCATGCATGCATTCTGCAATTTTGTACAATTTATAAAAAAATCATTGAGAGAAAAATACCACACTTTTCATACATAGATAAATAATTAATAATTGTAAAATATTTTTTAAGAATCATTGCAAAATGTTCAAAAATACTATGGATGTTATTAAAAAGGAAAAAAAGTATGTAGTGCAACAGTGTCATAAGAATATTTTATGGAAAAGCATAGAGCGGCCTATTCTTAAGTTGAGCCCAAAGTTTTCCTCTCCTATACTGAGATCCTCCTTTCATCATTCCTAAGCAAACACAATGTTTCAGCAGATACGTCATTCAGGGGTTCATTACAGTTCTTTTATTGTTAATCTTCCTATAGGGATGGTTGGTAACCCTATCATTTTCTCATCAACACTGACTTTTAGTTGCCAATAACAGTAGCTTCAAGCAAAACACAGTTGTCAGAAAAAATCAATTGAGAATCATATGAACACATTTATACAAAACACACAAACACAAACACACAAGTATCTCCATTACCCTCATATAGACTATAGCACAATTAAACATATATTGTCAAGAATAAAGAACAGAATATTGAAAATACAAAGCAAATTGGCTCAGGCAATAATGTTTTTTACAAAATATATTTGGGTAGTTTTGTTTCCAAATTATGGGTTTACCAACTTGATTAAATTCAACTTTTATAAGATTCATAATGTGTTCCCTTGAGGTATTATTCAAAATTAAAATATAAAATTATGGAATATTCACCTGAAAGGTCCGTCTCCTCAACTTAATTAATTATTAAAATTAAATAACTAATTAAGTTGAGGAGATGGATCTTTCAGGTGAATATTCCATAATTTTATATTTTAATTTTGATTAAATTCATTTTCTGCTTTTACTGTCAACAAGACAAATTTTGTGATTTTCTACTAAACTATGAGATGTGAAAATCACGGAGTTTTATGAGGTGAGATGTAAAAAGTTATTTGAAGGGCTCGGCTATAAAACATGGTAACTGACAAATTCTTGAAAATTGAGTTGTAGCAAATAAACTGTGATACGTGATCTCCTGAAGCATTTGGTGCATGTAGTTTTATTTACCATCTATTGACCATCTGCCATCTATTTACAGATGTAAAAAAATACGTGCACCAAATGCTTCAGAAAGTACATATCACAGTTTACATGCTACAACTCAATTTTTAAGAATTTGTCAGTTAACATGTTTTACAGCCGAACCCTTCATTTCTCACTCACTAATATAAATTATTAATTACCTCATAGTGCAATTCTTATTGTAAAAGTATATTAAATTCTCATGGAATTTTGACCAGTATGGGAATGGTATCCACCAGTGTCATGAGAAATTTAGGTAGCTACAATAAATAGGATTTCAGATTGAGAAAGCAAACTATAATGGCTGAGGACCAGAAACGTTGACCATTTGTCATTCCTACATTGGCTGGATGATTTTTCACTTATGTGATTACATATATAGATGTAAGACCAGTAGCAGGTGGTAGGCTAAGGGTCTTCTAGGTATATCACACCATGGAATTTAGTTAGTTTCTATCAAATTTAATAAGTAGAGATTCATATTTGAAGAGAAAAATTATATGCTCAGACCGGGCTTGAACCTAGGACCTTTGGCTTTCTAGGCCAATACTTTACCGACTGAGCTATCTGAGCAAGTTCCAATCTAAATGCAAATCTTTTTCTTATATACGCTGTTAATTCCTGTGCACCAAATGCTATGAAACCTTTGCTTCTATCTTGCAAATGGCTGCTTCTTTATTAAGAAAACATTTATTTGGGAACTTTACATTACCTTGCAAATGGTGGCTTCTTTATTAAGAAGACATTTATTTGGGAAATTTACATTACAAAGTAAAATTCCCAAATAAATGTCTTCTTAATAAAGAAGCTGCCATTTGCAAGATAGAAGCATAGGTTTGATAGCATTTGGTGCACGGAAATTAACAGCATATATAAGAAAAAGATATGCATTTAGATTGGAACTTGCTCAGATAGCTTAGTCGGTAGAGTATTGGCCTAGAAAGCCAAAGGTCCTTGGTTCTAGCCCCGGTCTCAGCATATTATTTTTTTCTTCAAATATGATTTATCCATCATTGAGATGTATGAAATGAATAATAAATAAAGATTTGTTCATTTCATTCCCTAAATATGAAGAGACTTGAATCTAGTTTCATGTTCCACTAGACACTTATGTGTTAAGCATTCAATGCAAACTTTTAGCATAATTCTGTCCTTTATTCTCATAATAATACACTCAAATTCCAGAATTATCCTTAAATTACTTACAAAAAAATTTTATAATTTTCCAGAATATGCTGTTTGCTATTTTATCCTGTTTATCCTGTTTTCAAAATACATTATTCAAACTACAGAAAAAGCAATTAATTTTTTAAGAGAATTTAAAAAAAATATCTTCAACAACTCATTTATTCAGCATGAATATGTAATAAGAATTAAATGATTCGTGAATTCTTCTTACCTCATACTTCTATGTTTTTTTTAAAACACAGCACCACAGCATCGGAGACCATCGTCAGCTGTTTTCACGACTGTCAATTTTTTCTTTTGCCAGTAATTATCCAAACTGCCACCTGGTATTCTTTTGCAGGAGTCATTTTCTAAACTGCCATCTGGTGTATTTTTGAAGAACTTTGTAATCAAGCTTGGTTCATCCAAAATCTCGAAGTTCATGGTTCTAGTATGTTTTTTTTTAACCCCAGACAACAAAAAATCTGGAATTTATCAAATTGATTGCAAAGATTGCAATAGGATATATATATATATATATATATATAGGGGAAAAAAAAAGGAACTTGGAAACTCATAAAAAAGAACACTTTAGAAACATAAAGAATGGAGAAATTGAAAAATCAGCTATAGCAACACATAGTTTATTAGAGAATCATAGAATTGAAAAAGAAGCAAAACTTTTGAAACATCTATCCATGACTGATATATTGTAAGCAGCAGTTGTCGAGCAGCACTGGGTTTCCAGCGAGTACGCGTGACCGCCCGATAGATGGCAGGCTGGAGCCCAGGAGTGCAGGTAGCTGCCCACCAGGTGGCAGCTGAAGGCGGGAGTGGGAAGGTTGGCAGCACGGGCGGAAGCAAGGGGGAAGCGGAAGAGGCCATCGAGGGGCATTCTACTCGTGCTTGTGGAGGATTGCAGACGCGTGTGTTGTTGTGTGTGTGCCTTGTGATCTGTCCACGAGTTTCTAATAGTGGTTTACCCATCATTGTTTAATAAATCAGAAGTGGGATTACCTAATAGGAAATACCATTATCCGTTTGCTATTAGTTTCGAGATTTGGCGTTCTCGTTTGGTATTTTATTACGAAAAATGGCGGCTAGCATGTACAGGGACGAGTCCATTCTGGATTATGATATGGAGGTGGAGGACGATCGTTCACGTGACGATCTGACTCCGCTTTCCGGGTCCAGCGTGGATGGCGATCTGGGACATGATCTGGCCATCGACACTAGGGATGATAATGAGATGCCGGCGGGCACCCATGCGGCAGGCGGCCACGTGGGCGACGACCGATCCCTAGCGGCCGATAATGGTGGGCCATCGGGAAACCCCGGGCAGGTGAGTGAGGCGGCTCGAGGGGACCCAGTGCAACTGGCGTTGGCCCAACTGCTTAGCCAGGGAGACTTGGCTAAGGCGATCACGTCGGCGGTGGAGGAGCAGGCGGCTCGCATCTTCCGAGGCGTGGAGGAGAAGTTGCGCCACGCGGGTGTCTCCCCTAAAACTGGAGGCGCCAGTGGGGCAAATTTTAAGACGCCCAAGGGGCGCCCTCGTACACATCATGGTGGGTGTTGTGGTGGGGAGTGCGCCTCTAGCGCGAGCGTGGCCAGCAGCGCGAGGGCGGCCCGAGCGGGTGGAGAGATTGTGGACCAGTTCGATCCCGATGATCGGGATTGTAACATCGATCGCTGGCTCCACAAGATCGACCAGCTGGGCCGTATCCATGGTTGGTCCGAGTACGAGAGGTCGTGTTACATGCAGGCGAAACTACGCGGGGCTGCGAAGACGTGGTTTAACCGCCTCGACGACTATGACCTCTCGTGGGGAGAGTGGAAGAAGGCCCTGCGTCGCGCCTTTCCACGGCGGCATGATTTTGCAGAGTCATTGGAGGAGCTGGTAGCAAGGCGTAAGCTGCCAAGCGAGTCCATGACGAAATATTATCATGACAAGCTGGCATTGTGTGAAAGGTGCGGGTTTACGGGAGAGAAGGCCATCTCCTGTATAATCAAGGGCCTCCCGCTCGACCTACAGGCGAATGCTCGGGCCTTCAAGTGTAAGACTCCCGGTGACCTGTACTCGGGATTTCTGGGTGGGTTGGATCGCTATCAGGCGAGTGGCCAACCCCACCCACCGATATCACGAGGGAGAGAACCGGAGAGGGTTCCTGGCGAGGGAAGAAAGCGAGCTCGTGTGGACAGCAGGCAACAGGCGCATGGTGCAGTGAAGCGTCGGGTCCGGTGCTTTAACTGCCAGGAGTGGGGGACCCATATGAGCCGTGACTGTCCAAAGGCGAGGCAAGATCGGTGTCAACGATGTGGCAAGAGCGGCCACTCGAGATCGATCTGCCCAACGCGAGCCGCAGGAGAATCTAAGGACCACACTATGGTAAGACTTGTAGATAGTAACAGTAGTAATGTCTATAAGAAGGCCGCATGGACCAAGGATGAGAAGCGCATCACAATCTATATAGATACAGGTAGTGAGTATAACATTGCCACAGTGCAGTGTGCCCAGCAGGCGGCTGAGGGAGGGATGCGTCCAACATCAGTGGTCTTGAGGGGTTTTGGTGGCGGTACAATTCTTGGTGCAGGTGAGGTCACTTTGAACATTAGAGTGGATGCGATTCGGCTCCAAATTGATGCCATTGTGGTCACTAGTGGTCTGTCAGATGTGGACTTACTTCTGGGACAGCCAGCACTGCAGGGTGACGTGGTATTGGTTGTGTCCGGAGGAACAGCCACCTTGTCGCGGGCAGAACCTAGTGTTCTCATCAGTGAGTTAGATGTGGAAGCCATGGCGAACGGCTCCGACAGATACCAGGTAAGAGCATGTTCAGATGCTTTGTTAGCTCCAGGTTCGACCACCATGGTTAATGTCAGGGTAGTAGGCGCAGACCCTGGCACAGAGGTTTTTGTGGGGAGCCGGAGTCATGAGGAAAGGGGTACCTGGATTGCAGTGCCAAACGTGGTAATACCATCAGATGGAGAACAACAGGTGGAGGTATGTAATCTGGGTCCGAAGCCCCTGCTCTGGAAGGCAGATCGTGTGTTGGCGAGAGCTCATCAGTGTGATACTCGTCACACATCACAGGTAAATCGGGTGTTGGCAGATAACCAGCGGGGTGTTGAAATGGATTTCTCCAATATTGATATAGGCGATATCAATGAGGGTGAGAGAATACAGCTGGTTAACCTGCTACAAAGGAAGGCGATCTGCTTCTCGACTGGCGACAATGATCTTGGGCTAACTCATCTAGGCGAGATGAAGATTCAGGTAACCTCGGACAAGCCAGTGTATCATCGTCCGTACCGGCTTTCTTTTGCAGAAAGGGAGAAGGTACGCGAAAAGGTGCAAGGGCTGTTAGCGAGTGGGGTTATTCGTGAATCCGAGTCTGAGTATGCGAGCCCCATACTCCTAATACCAAAGAAAAATGGAGACATTCGAATGTGCTGTGACTTCAGGGCACTTAACCGGGTAACGATTAAGGATAGGTATCCGATGCCTCTAGTGAGCGATCAGCTGGATAAGCTGGCAGGGAGGTGTTACTTCACAACCCTAGATCTGGCGCAGGGTTATCACCAAGTCCCAATGCACCCAGACTCAATCCAAAAGACAGCTTTTGTTACTCCTGATGGCCACTATGAATATCTGAGGGTCCCGTTTGGGTTGGCGAATGCCCCAGCAGTGTTTCAGCGAGTGATTAACAAAATGCTGAGTGGACTGGGTACGGATACTGTACTTGCCTACATGGACGATCTTTTGATCCCATCCACGGCGGTGGAACCTGGTCTGGTCCTTCTGGAGAGAGTGCTGGAGATGGTGGCTGAGGCAGGACTGAAGCTGAACTTATCGAAGTGCTCCTTCCTGAAGGACCGATTGGAGTACCTGGGTCATGAGATCAGTGCAGCAGGGGTGAGTCCAGGGAGGAGGAAGGCGCAGGCGGTGAGTGAGTTCCCAGTCCCCGAGAATGTACATGGCGTAAGGCAGTTTCTGGGATTGGTGAGTTATTTTCGTAAGTTTATTCGAAATTTTGCAGTCTTAGCCAGACCACTGACTGACCTCACTCGGAAGGATGTCCCATGGTGTTGGGGACCTAACCAGGTAGAAGCCTTTCAGACATTGAAATTGTCTTTGGTGGACAGGCCAGTCTTGGCCCTGTATGATAGTGCAGCCGAAACTGAAGTGCACACGGATGCCTGTAAACTGGGGCTTGGGGGAATGTTACTGCAGAGGCAGAAGGATGACAGTCTTAAACCTGTGTTGTATTTCAGCCGAGCTACTAGTCCAGCAGAGCAGGTCTACCACAGTTATGAACTGGAGACACTGGCGTTGGTGGAAACGGTCAAACGTTTCCGGGTTTACCTGGTAGGTATTCACTTTAGGGCGGTCACTGATTGTTCTGCAGTACGTGCGACCATGCTGAAGAGGGACCTGGTGCCACGAGTGGCCCGGTGGTGGATGGCTTTGCAGGAATACGACATGGAGTTGGAGTATCGTCCTGGAGCCAAAATGCAGCATGTAGACGCATTGAGCAGGAACCCGGTGAATGTGAATCTGGTAAGCTTGTCTCATGATGATTGGTTTTTGACTGTGCAGTTGCAGGATGACAAGGCGCAGGCGATAGTCACAGCATTGGCTGAGAATACAGCAGACAAGGGCCTCAAGGCGGATTATGTGATGCAAGATGGCAGATTGTATCGAAAGACCCAGGTGGGGAAGAGGCTATACGTGCCAGCAATGACAAGGTTTAACCTATTGCGTAAGCATCACGATGAGGCTGGTCATCCAGGATATGAGAGGTGCCTGAAGTTCATCAAGGAGACTTACTGGTTTCCGAGGATGGGACGTTTCGTGCGTAAGTACGTAGATGCATGTCTCAGGTGTGCGTTCAGCAAGGGTGACTATGGGCGGCGGGAAGGCGTCCTGCATCCCATTAGGAAACCCTCTGTGCCCTTGGACACGGTGCATGTGGATCACCTTGGCCCTTTTGCAAGGAGTGCAAAGGGTCACAGCTATGTGCTGATGGCGGTGGATTCCTTCACTAAGTTCACTTGGGCGAAGGCTACCCGAACTCTACGTTCGGCAGAAGCCATTGAGAAATTGAGAGAGATATTTGGCGAGTTTGGATATCCAAGGAGACTGATCTCCGATCGGGGACTGGCGTTTACCAGCAAGGCGTTTGCTGAGTTTCTGGCGGAACGAGGTGTGCGACATGTCCTCAATGCTATAGCAACACCTCGGGCGAATGGTCAGGTGGAGAGGCAGAATCGAACTATCCTGAGTGCGATTGGTGCCAGCACAGACTGTGAGACCCGATGGGATGAGAAACTGAGTGAGATTGTGTGGGGAATGAACCGTTGTGTTAATGCGAGCACTGGGTTCTCCCCAGCACAGCTCATGTTTACTCACCAAGAGGGTGCCGTGGCGGATTTGTCTGGTGGAATGCAGGCGGCAGAGGTGGCCGAAAGGGGTGAAACCCTTGGGGATATACAACAAGCTGTCATAAGGCGAAGGGACAAGGCGATGGAGAACCTGACCAAGGCGGAGTTGGCGATGAAAGCGCGCTATGACCGAAGGCGTAAGGTCGCAACCAAGTACAAGGTGGGAGACTTGGTGTTATGGCGAGAGGCGAACACGTGTTCTGGCGAAAAAGGGGTGAACCGAAAATTACTGAACAAGTATGGTGGTCCCTATAGAGTTTCCAAGGTGTTGGGGAACGACCGGTACCAGGTGAGTACGGTAAAAGGCATGCGCGGGTACCGGAACTTCACAGCAACTGTGGCTGTGGATTCTCTCAGGCGATATCATAGTACTGTTCCGGGCGATGAGCAAAAAGACTATGATAGCGATGGCAACGAGGCCGTTGATGATCGACAGGATCTGATTGATCTGCTTGAGAGCTAAGCAATTAATGAGGGCATTAATGTTTGCAGGATGGTCGAGTGTAAGCAGCAGTTGTCGAGCAGCACTGGGTTTCCAGCGAGTACGCGTGACCGCCCGATAGATGGCAGGCTGGAGCCCAGGAGTGCAGGTAGCTGCCCACCAGGTGGCAGCTGAAGGCGGGAGTGGGAAGGTTGGCAGCACGGGCGGAAGCAAGGGGGAAGCAGAAGAGGCCATCGAGGGGCATGCTACTCGTGCTTGTGGAGGATTGCAGACGCGTGTGTTGTTGTGTGTGTGCCTTGTGATCTGTCCACGAGTTTCTGATAGTGGTTTACCCATCATTGTTTAATAATAAATAAACATAGAAGTATGAGGTAAGAAGAATTCACGATTCATTTAATTCTTATTAATGAAACCTCATAATGTTAAAAATTGCCAAATGTATTATATTAAATGAATATGTAAATTTATGTATAACATCATACTGAATGTATAACTAAAAAAAGACCTAACCAATATCCTACACAAACTAAAATATTAGTATGGGATATTTTGGTTAGCTTTTAAATCTAAGGCCAATATGCATACATTTGAAGCAAAACTCAAATTTGTACAAGGTAGCTACCTTGAAAATAAATCTATATACTTATTTTAGGAATTCTCACTATGAGGTATATTCATTAAGGTAGAATATGTTTATCACTCACCTCATATTGTTCTTCTTTATTTGATTATAAACTAGTTTCGGAACATAGTTTCTGTTCCATCCTCAGTATCATCACGACCGTTGTTCTGTCGTCTTGAAGAGTTGTCCTTCTCTCCTTCCATTGGCTGACTGAAAAACCTCGTAACCAGGTCATTCTCACCGGGAATTTCAAAGTTCATTAATTTCTTCTTTTCGCTCTTTTGAATGTAGATCTTTTCCCAAACAGTAAGTTCTTTTGGTTTTTCTATTTGTTTTAATAATTTTGCTTCTTTCTCGATAAGATGTTTTTCAGACCATGCATGGGCAGCCACTGCAGATTTTCCTACTTCCCCTTTCTTGACATTCCTGAGATGTTCTTTAACTCTAGTTTTCAAATTTCTTTTAGTTTTTCCTATGTAGAATTTCTCTCACATTCTTCACATTTAATTTGATAAATCCCTGATTTGTTTTCTTCTTTAATTTTCTCATTCTTATTAGGTCTAATCAGTCTACTGATGCTGTAGTCATTTTTGGGTGCTAACCTTATGTTGAAATCTTTAAACATTTTTTGAAACTTGTGGTGTTTTAATGGATGATATGTGAATTTTCTAAATTTTACATTATCTTCTTTAACTTTTAGAAGAGTGCTTTGATTAAAACTTCTAAAAGTTAAAGAAGATAATGTAAAATTTAGAAAATTCACATATCATCCATTAAAACACCACAAGTTTCAAAAAATGTTTAAAGATTTCAACATAAGGTTAGCACCCAAAAATGACTACAGCATCAGTAGACTGATTAGACCTAATAAGAATGAGAAAATTAAAGAAGAAAACAAATCAGGGATTTATCAAATTAAATGTGAAGGATGTGAGAAATTCTACATAGGAAAAACTAAAAGAAATTTGAAAACTAGAGTTAAAGAACATCTCAGGAATGTCAAGAAAGGGGAAGTAGAAAAATCTGCAGTGGCTGCCCATGCATGGTCTGAAAAACATCTTATCGAGAAAGAAGCAAAATTATTAAAACAAATAGAAAAACCAAAAGAACTTACTGTTTGGGAAAAGATCTACATTCAAAAGAGTGAAAAGAAGAAATTAATGAACTTTGAAATTCCCGGTGAGAATGACCTGGTTTCGAGGTTTTTCAGTCAGCCAATGGAAGGAGAGAAGGACAACTCTTCAAGACAACAGAACAACGGTCGTGATGATACTGAGGATGGAACAGAAACTATGTTCCGAAACTAGTTTATAATCAAATAAGAAGAACAATATGAGGTGAGTGATAAACATATTCTACCTTAATAAATCTATATAGTTCACAATTATCTGAATTGTTCATTATATCATTCAGTAAAACTAACTAAATCATATTCATGATTGCAGACAGAGAAACAGCAGACATATGTGAACTGCATATTCTAGTAAATTATGAAAACATTTTATCAAATAGCCTGAGGTTGTTTAAGTTGAGAAAACATTTTTGTGTACAGTGCAATTATTTTTGTGATGTGTCAAAAGCAAACAGGCTATGCAGTGGACAGGAAGCAAGTCACTGACGGTAAAGTATCATGTACAAAACTCTTAAATTAAAACACACAGAATTCTTAACTTCAATTATAGTTCCTATAATCACTGCTGGAGCACACAGTTCCTGCATTGTAAGTTCATGTTGATAAGTAAATTACCTCATATTTCATGTTTCTTTAAACACGGGAACTAGTTTTCAAGAGAAAAATCTCTCTCATTTTCAACCGACATAATGTCATAATGTCGGTTGAAAATGAAAGAGATTTTTCTCTTGAAAACTAGTTCCTGTGTTTAAAGAAACATGAAATATGAGGTAAGATGTAAAAATGACTCATTAATTTACGAATTAAGAACCTCATAATGTTATTTCCCATATTTAACTATGAACATGTTGATAACCTGAAGTTATGTCTGCATTTTCCTCGGAGTCCCTCAGGGGTCCTCATCTAGGGGATATGTGGATGGCGACCACAAGGTGCCCAAGCTGAGCAAAACATTTCTTCCACTTACTTGTGTTTTGCACTCTTTTAACTTTACTATGTAACCTCTCTTGGTTAACTCTTGTTTTTTTCGACTCCGACGCTATTAGGGCATCCGAGGGCTAGGGAGTCTTTCCTTTCTTCCATTTCTTCTTTCCTTTATTTTCTTTTCTTCTCCAGAAAAGCCTGACTAGAGGCTATAAGATGGCAGCCCAATCACTGGTCTTGCCTTCCTTTGGCCAGCAACCAATCGAAGGGACTATTATTATGCTTTCAAGTCTTATACGAGAATTTCCCGGAAGGATCAAAACGCTGGAGGGAAAATTTTCTATAGGATCGTAACAGGCCTTGGCCTAATACTTGGAAGGAAGAAGAAGAAGAAGTTCCATTATAAACATCTAACCTGTTATAACACGGAATTATTGGCATAATCTTGCCAATAATCACCTAACCTGGCCAGAAATAGCTTACAAGTATGATATTTTCCTGAAACATAGTGTTATAAGAGTCAAGAGATTTAGGGTTGAATGTTTGAACACATTAGACAGTAAAAGGCGTTCTCTGCTGATAAAGTTTTATTCAAACACATTTTTCTTACTCAGAAATCTATTCACGCGGTAATAATTGTAAAGCTACCTGACAAGGTACCTTAAGATCGTAGCTCAAGATATAAACTTATGTGAAAATCCCGAAGGGAACCGATGGTAACCGATGTAGTTTGAAACTTATCCAAGATGTCAGACCTTAAAGACTTTGATCATGTTTTCGGTATACGCGGTGAAGAGGAATTTGATAGAGTCTACCAAAGAATTCAACTGGAAGAACAGGAGAATTGGCGTAATATTGCGCGTCGCAGACGTGTTTGTATACGGTATTATTTGCGGGATGCAAACATAAATGCATTCCTCTATAGCAGACGAAAATAACGGAAGTGGTTTTATAGCTGAGAATTCTGGGTAATTCGTTGCCAATATTACGAAAACGTCAACATTCATGCATGACCGGTTAAGGCGGCCGTTAATTCGATCTCAGTTCACCAGTGATTGGAAGTAATTTGAGTAGAGAGTAATGTATTTGCATACGACCCTTAATCAGTAATTTACATCTTTCAACATCATCAGCAGGACTATGATTCGAGCCTTGGCTTTCCTCAGAACCCTTCTCCAAGCATCTCTGTCTCTGGCAACCAGCCACCAACATACTTTATTTACTTTTAGTGATTCCAGATCTAAAAAACACTAGATGTAAATCCCAGCAGCAACAACAGCAAAAGCAGAAGTAGCAGAAGCAGCTTCCTAGACCATCAGAAAGCAACCACATTGGTTCATTGGAAGACCCTACTGCTGACCAATCAGGAGCCACATTAATTTACAACAAAACAGACTTCACAGAGAATGCACTTCAGAAAACAGCATAAATAAGGCAAGCAGTCGGCGAGAGAACCAGTATCAAGCCAACCCTTGAGGAAACCGGATGCAGTCTCTGGTGAACGTCGGTCGGGAGTTTTAAGCCTCATAACTACGGCCAACAAGGCTGAAAGATTTCTACTGATCATAGTTTTTAAATATTCAAGTCAGGTTAAACCCCTAATGGTCCAATTTTGCTGGTTAATGAACTCATTTTCTTCTTCTTCATCCAATGTAGACAAGGTGTCAGTTCCTCTTCAATGTATTACCTTAATTGTATCTTCTGAGGCAATATATTGGTGCTCTGAGCTGAAATTACACCCTCTGGTAGCTTGCTGGGTCGGTCTTCGGTGGTTTTTTATCAAGGTTACTTTCACCACAGCTATGGACCCTCATTTGCCCCCCAACTTTTTGTCCAAGTGTGGAATTCCCTTCCACCCTATGTCAGAGACTGCCAAACTTTACCATCTTTCAGAAACAAATTGAAAATAAAATTACTAACAGAAACAACTCACTAATATTACTTTTTAAAAATAAATAATTTGTTTTTTCATTATTTAATAAAAATAGTTTTAAGATTTGTTAATACTTCAAATATAATTTGTTAATATATTTACCTAATATATTTACCTAATGTTTTGTATAATAAGCGATAGATTAATTCGTTATAGTTTATTACTTTCTTTGTATTTTTTTCTTTCTTTTCTTTTTATGTATAGTAGATTAGAGTTGTTATTACTTTCTGTATTCATTCTATCATTAATTTAATTTTAATTGTATTTAATTTTATTGTATTATTAGACATTATTTTCATTATTATTCAATTTGACAGATAATTAATTGTTTAGTATGACTATTGTTGTATTTTTTATATTTATATGTAACATATGTTTGTCCTGGTGAGTGGAAGAGAAGACCACATGGCCTTAACTCCACCAGACTAAATAAATCTATTCTATTCTGGTCTCTCAGCCTTTCCATTTCCATGGTAATTAGCCTCCAAGACAGCAGGCTCCCTATTTCCTTTCGTTCAGTAATCCAACCATCTGGGATTGGTTACCCGACCTCAAGTTGGATTACTCGGCTTAGCAGGGTCATCATGAGCAGGTAGGCGAGGAGTTGCTCACCAGAGGCTGTGAGCAGACACTTGCAAGTCTGTTTACATTCACTTGGTGAGCCATTAGACTTGACCTTACTTTTTTAATTGATTTCTAATTTAATATTTGTAGGAAATAACACTATGATTTCTAATTGTTGAGTTTGGTTCCAAAAAAAAAATTGCGGCTACTAGAGCATTAACAGACACACATGTACAGTGCACAGAGATTTGTGTCATGATCATTTTTGTTGTCTCCTAACGATGCATGAACATTTGTAAAAAAATTTTCAAAAATCTTTTCATGAGAACAACTTTAATAGCTTCATTTCTTCGAAATTCACTAAAATTAATATGTTCAAATAAAATACATACCCATCAATAGGAACCTCAAACTCGATGCTATTCTTTTTGCAGACAATTCAGCTCTTCTGGCACTTTCCGAAAATGATTTGCAACAATCAATTTATAATTTACAAGAAATAGCTGCCAAATTTAATATGGAAATATCAATTAACAAAACTAAAATTATGGTATTTCAAGGGAAGGACCCCATACAAAGTAAAATCTGTCTCCAGAATAAAATTTTGGAGAGATCTAATCAATTTAAATATCTTGGATATTATGTCTCTATCTGGGATGAAAAGGATATCCCTGAAAAAATTACTAGTTATAATAAAAGTTTGGGAATTATTAATCAAGTTATGAAACCATCCCTTGTACAAAATAAAACCAGATTACGTTTATATAACACTTTGTCTAGACCAATGTTGACCTGTGGTAGTGAAGCATGGACACTAAAAAGACAACATGAAAGCAGAATAACGGCTTGTGAAATGAGATTCATGCGCAGAACAGTGGGTTAAACCAGATGGCATCGGAAAAGGTACACTGATACCTTAAAAGAATTGAAGACTATGCCAATTTTGGAATATATTAAACAGTACCAACTAAATTGGAAACACCATCTTGAAAGAATGAGTTCAAATCGGATCCCCAAAGCTGTTTATAATTATATACCATGAGGACAAAGATCTCTGGGCTTCGTATGAAATGCTGGAGGGAAAATTTTCTATAGGATTGTGTAACAGGCCTTGGCCTACCTAATACTTGGAAGAAGAAGAAATAAAATATGTTTAAAATGTGTGGAAGTACATGGATATAATTTTCAACATCTGTGAAAAAAGTAGATATTTACACTAATATTTAATTTTAGGAAGTTATATTTTGAAGTTATTTTAATTATATTATTTTTGGGAAAGCTGACGATAAAACAGAATTTTTTTTAAACATGTCCAAGAACAAATCAACATTAATATTGAGGTAAGATGTCCAGACCAAAAATAATATAATTACACTAACCCTTGTCATGACTGAGAAATCTGTGTATTTGAATTGGAGAGGTTATGCACATGAGATTTTAAAAAGCCGACAACTTGCTAACAGTCTCTGCATGTTCTTGGCACATCATAACAATAATTACACTATATCATTAATCACTGTGAATGGAATTTTAACTTTTTTTTATTCTCACCATATCAATTGATAAAAATACATTCCATAACATATTTTTATACTAAATAAGTAATCATTTTGCCATTTATTATTCTGAAAACATGTCTACCCATTTATTTATATTCTATGATTTTTTTTCTTGTCAGAAAAATTATTCAATAACAAAGAAAGTGTATTAAGAATGTTTACGCTCACCTGTTTGAGGTGGTTCTTGAGAATAGTACCTTCAGGTTCAGGTAGATTGGGAATCTCCTCAGAAGTGCCAGTCGGAGGACAAATCTTATTTGAGTCCAGATCAATCAACCAGATGTCATCTGGAAGCCTGAAATTTCAAAACTTTTACATTCATCTGACCATTCTACGATTATCAATGTTTTTACTATTCATTTCATACATCTCAACGATGGATAAATCATATTTGAAGAGAAAAATTATATGCTCAGACTGGAGTTTGAACCCAGGACCTTTGGCTTCCTAGGCCCTTCTACCAACTGAGCTACCTGAGCACCTAATTAAATGCAAATTTTTCTCTTATATACTCGGTAGAGGATTGGCCTAGAAAGCCAAAGGTCCTGAGTTAAAATCCCAGTTTGAGCTTTAATTTTTCTCTTCAAATATGATTTATCCATCATTGAGATGTATAAAATGAATAATAAAAACATTGAAAAAGGCCGTACTGGCTTTATAATTAATGTAAAATTCCCAATAATTGGTCTTCTTAATAAAGAAGCCGCCATTTGCAAGATCGAAACAAAGGTTTCGTAGTATTTGGCGCTCGGGAATTAACACGACATCTAAACAGATACTAACCTGAAGTTTTTCTTGTACATTAAGAAACTTGCAGGAATTCCAATAACAAAAGGTGTTGGTGCCAGTAACAGCTGTAACAAAACACAACAAAAAAATTACAATTTTATTTGACTTTTTAGGAATTAACACTATGAGGTATAATTTATATAGTCCACTGCTATGTCTCAAGGTAGCATGGTGCCATGTCATGCAGGTTTGATCTCCGGTCAAGACAAGTTTGTGTACCAGATTTCTACATTAAATTGAAAATCCTCCGCAATACATATATTAAGAAGGCATGTGGTACTGTTGATTTTTCCATCAGATGGGGATATTAAGTATGATGACCCTCTTCATACTTTTCGACAGGAGTAAGCTATGTTGTTGTTTTCTAATGGCGAGATTTGACGCTTAAGTCATTTTCTCTCTGGCTTCCCAGTACAAGCGAACAAGGTCCTTAGAGTGTTGTGCAGTTGGATTTAAAGCTGGACAGACTAGAAGGTGGTGTTTGTCCATGATCAGGTCCGGATCTTTGCATATGACACATCTGTCGGATTGGAAAAAGTGTATTCTGTGGAGATGGTGAGCCAGGCAGTCATGTCCTGACATCAGTTTGAATTTTGTTACTGCTTCCTTGCGGCCTTTATATTTTATTTCTGTGTATAGTTCATCAATTTTTTCCCATGATTTCCCTGTTGCAATGTTTTCTTTCAGGTTTTCCATTTGGAATGCTTTCTTAATTTCTTTGATCTTTCTGTGGAGGTTTGATTTGGGGTGGGTTGTTATATGTATTTTGGTACCCTTTTTGGCAAGTCCATCAGCTATTTCATTGCCAACTATTCTGATGTGTGAGGGTATCCACTGGAAGGCTATTAATTTGTTCTGGTTATTGAGGTATTTCAGAAGTTTACGGCATTCCAAGATGGTTTCATTTTCTGGTGTTTGGTTGGAAGTTATTACTTGTATAGCAGCCTTCGAGTCTGCCAGAATAACAGCTTTTGTAAACATTTTTGTTCGGAATAGGAGATTCTGGAGTGCTACTTCTATGGCTTTTACTTCACCATCGAAGGCTGTATTGTTTGTGCCTACTGTAATATATTGGCTAAACAGATGAGAGTAGATTCCTGCGCCAGCATTTTCATTCTTGGATTTGGAGCCATCTGTGAAGACTCTTAGCCACTCTGGTTCTGGGAACTTTGTACTTATAGTTTCTAAGGTCATTTGTTTGGCTATTGATGGGTTTGTAGGCTATGTTCTGGTACTGGTTTTCACCTTCTTCCTTCTCATCATCATCATGTCTCATACAACACACAAACACATGGACATACACTCATTCTAAACTCCTCTTTACAAGAGTACAACATCTACATAAAGCAAGCTGCCAAAGTGGTGTGTAAATTGAAAATAAACCACATTAATGTCTTTTATCAGCCCCGAGCAGAGTTCAAAGCACGTAAAGGCAGTGGGTGATATTAGAAACACACACATCATCATCATCATCATCCAGGGATTAAGCCTGTTGGCTCGTTCCGGTTTCATGAAAGCTAAAATTGTTTAACCTTTTGACTGCCGAGTTTCCCTTTTGCCAGCTGGGCTGTGGGTGCCAGGTTTTTAAAATTTAAAGTACTACGCCATACTACATAATATAAACCTATATAAAGTATATTTAACTGTCTACATGCCATGCTAAATTTAATTTAAACTCACTATTATAGATTTATTTGAAGGTTAGGCAGTGTTGCTTCCACTTGTAAAGAAACCAGGTTCGAATTCAGCACGGTGACTTTATTGAAATTTGTTATCACTATCACTAAAACATTTATTCTACTGAATAATGTTGATGGCATTATCACTAAACACTTATAATATTAAATATTGTTGAACATTTTTTATGGTCCTGGGTTCGAATCAATTCCAGTCAAACAGCTGTTCTATGCCACGTGTTTCGTCTGTCGCGACACACCCACCACTGTCACCATGTTCATTTAGGTCTACATCACTTGCTTTACTATTTACAGGCTTAGATTGTAATAATATTCTCTTAGAAACAGGACTACTATCACATTCGTCAAACGAATAACGATTTGATGAACTGTTACTGTCACTCTCATCTTCTGATAAAACTGACACATTAAACTCACGTATTGTATTTTCGCGTCAACTTCGAGACATGAATCACTGTATTCCACAGCACGACCCCCCTTGGCCAGGTATCTTTTCAACTAAAAATAAAATAAATAAAGAGAAAATCCTGAAATTGCAATATTGCATAGCAAAAAAAAAAAAAAAAGGCCTTGAAACATGAATGTACACCCTCCTTTAGAAAACCGATTTACAACCAGCCTGTACCGTTTTTCTGTAAGGGATGTGCAAAGTATTGCTAAGAAAGGATGTACAAACACAGAACGAAAAATAATTTTAGTTTATTGAAGTAAAAACTTCGGGAAAAAAAATATTTAAAATAATAAGATTGAAAACCGGATCCTGCCGGTCGTGGCGTACCGCTGTACACACACTTTCACCGGCACATGCCGGGCATGGCGTTCAAAAGGTTAAATTGTTCAGACCATCTTCGGTGTGGGCATCCAACATTTCTCCTTCCGTGCGGTTTATAATTTAGCAATAATTTTGGAAATCTTTCTTCTGGCATTCTATCAATATGTTCTTTCCAGTTGTTCCTATATTTAATTCTTCGGTCTGAAAGTTTGAAAATATTTAGTTCCTTTCTTATATCTTCATTCCTTTTCTTATCCAGCAGAGTATATCCTGCTATATTTCTTAAAAATCTCATCCCAGCTGCTTCCAATCTTTGTTCTTGTCTTTTAGTGATCGTCCAACATTCTGATCCATATACAGGAACAGTCATTACTTTATAAAATTTCATTTTTGTTTCTTTTCTTGTGTTTTTAATGGTTCTTTTAATAGTGCCACACATTACATTAAATTTATTTATTTTGTCATTAATGTCTTCAGTTCTAACATATGATAAATTGAAGCCTAGATATTTAAAACTGTGCACTTGCTCTAAAATTTTATTATCAATTACTATTTTTGCTCTTAAGGTATTATGTCCTTTAAATGCTAAAATTTTATTTTTATTTTTAAAATATGGAAAGTAGTCAATTGTGCTACAATTACCAAGAGATGTTTTTACCTTTTTTATGTCCAATTGTGGAAAATGTTAATTACATTTTTTTATAGTAATTCTGCCCGAGGGCAGGTCTTTCACTGCAATCATAGCATTTCCATGCTATGCTTTGCAGCTTTACTAGGGAATTATACGTGTGGTAGCTTCCCGTTACTTTCCACACTGGTGATGGATGATGATGATAAGGATGATAATGATGGTCGGATGATTTTTGGGGACTGTTGGGCGCTAAGCTTCCTGACATTTGTCTTACATGTGAGGAAAAAACCTCACCCAGGAGTCTGTCCCGACTGGGAATCGAACCTGGGCCCGCTGCGTGACAAGACGGCACGCTACCTCCAGACCACAACGGTGGACTAATTTAAAATATAACATCAAAAAATGTTTTATATTATTTTTGGTCTGGACATCTTACCTCAATATTAATGTTGATTTGTTCTTGGACATGTTTCAAAACAATTCTGTTTTATCGTCAGCTTTCCCAGACTGGTTTTATTTATGTTGCATTATGTTGCACCACCTGGATGTCGATGTCAGCTCCATCCTGTGGTTGGCCAAAGAACCTCCAAAGAAGGTCACCCTCCATCGGAATATCAAAATTCATAACTCTGTTTCTGTTCTTCTGAATATAAATTTTTTCCCAAATAGTCAGCTCTTTTGTATTTTCTAACTGTTTTAATAATTTAGTGTCTGAATTTATATTATATCAATTATATAAATTATTAAAACAGTTAGAAAATACAAAAGAGCTGACTATTTGGGAAAAAATTTATATTCAGAAGAACAGAAACAGAGTTATGAATTTTGATATTCCGATGGAGGGTGACCTTGTTTGGAGGTTCTTTGGCCAACCACAGGATGGAGCTGACATCGACATCCAGGTGGTGCAACATAATGCAACATATAAAACCAGTCTGGGAAAGCTGACGATAAAACAGAATTGTTTTGAAACATGTCCAAGAACAAATCAACATTAATATTGAGGTAAGATGTCCAGACCAAAAATAATATAATTAAAATAACCTCAAAATATAACTTCCTAAAATTAAATATTAAAAAATGTTTTACCTGTTCAAAGTTAAAATTGGGAAACACATTATGAGGTTCTTAATTAATTATGAGTCATAATGGCGGTTGAAAATGAATGACAAGATCATTTGAAAACTATAGTTACCGTGTTTGATAAAACATGAAATATGAGGTAAGATGTTAAAATGACTCATTAATTATGAGTCATAATGGCGGTTGAAAATGAATGACAAGATCATTTGAAAACTATAGTTACCGTGTTTGATAAAACATGAAATATGAGGTAAGATGTTAAAATGACTCATTAATTTATTAATGTTTTACCTGTTCAGCACAGCTCATGCACGTTGGCAGCAGCGGTATGACAGGGAACATGTATTCAAGCGGGTATATCATGGTGACAAACGCCATCACAGACATGGAGAGAGCGTTGTAATCTCGGGACTGCAGCACCAACTTATTCTCCATCAGAATCAACGTCAGCACTTTGAGGCACAGATCCACCCCCAGCAGTTCCAACGGCAGGTGCAGTGGGAAGTCGACCAGAGAGAAGCGAGTGTGGTCAGGCAGAGCAAATACCAGCGGAGGATGTAAGCTCGAAGACAAGATCTCCACCTGATATTACATTAATACAATTATTTCATCAAATAAAAAGCATTCTTTTCCGAAAAGTACGTCCAGATACAATTCTAAAATTTTATAAAACAATGGCTCTTCCAACTCTACTTTATGGTTCTGAAACCTGGACTCTTACTACAGGTAAATTAAATAGGATAGTAGCTGCAGAAATGAAGTTATTAAGACCTTTAGCGGGTTATACGCTTTATGATCACATGCGTAATGAAGATATCCGCAAAGCTCTCAACACACCAGCAATAACTGAAATCATTCAAAAAGCTCACAAATAATTGGCATTTATGAACACCTTCTGGAGAATGCCCACACCAATATACTACCTCCGCAAGCTTGATGACCACTACAGACCCCAACAGGGCGAAGAGACCCCCCGGCACAGCCCACTAAGAAGAGATGGAGGGATCAATTTCTTTCCTGAAGCGGAAACAGGCCATTTGGATTAATCCATGACTGCCATTGATGATGATCTTAATCAAATTTTATACGTGAAAAAATGAAATTAATTAAACAGCTAAGTTAACAGATGGGGTATTCTTACTTTAAGGGAGGAGAACATATTACGAGTATTTGAGAATAAACGTCAACCATTGCATGCCAAAACCCACCTTGAAATTTCTCCCAGAGATGCATTGTGATGTACCATGCCCTTGTCCAAAAAAATTTTCTTCTTCTTATTCTTCTTCCTTTCCAGGATTAGGTTAATGTGACCTGTTCCGGTCTCAAGTCCATCATTTCCTTGGCCGTTCCAAAGATCTTTTTCCATGTGATTTGTAGGTGTTGATTGTTTTGGGTAATCTTGTATTGTCTATTCTGTCTAAATGTTCTTTCCATTGGTATTTGTGCTCTTCTAGTTTATTGAGTATTGAACATATCTCCAGTTCATCTCTTATTGATTCATTGTGTAATCTATCCATGCGTGTACATCTTTTTATGGATCTTAAAAATTTCATTTCAGTGGCTTGAATGTGTGAAATATCTTATTTTTGTAAGTACCCAAGATTCAGATCCATATAAAAGAACAGGAACAGCCATAATTTTATAAAACCTGAGCTGAGTTTCTCTTCGAGTCTTTCGGAGGGTTCTTTTTTATGGTGCCACACATCATTTGATATCGGTTTAATTTATTATGTATATCCCAATCATAGCTGTATGTTATATCTGAACCAAGCAGTTAAAGTGTGCTATCTGTTCTATTATTTCATTATTGATCACTATTTTTGCTCTGACTGGCACTTTGCCCTGAAAAGCCATAATTTTAGTTTTTGAAGTTGAGACTTTGAGATTATAATAGAGTCCTAATTGATTCAACGTGTAAATGGCTCTTTGTAAATCATCCTCTGACTTCTGTATAATTACCAGATCGTCTGCATACATTAAAATATTCATATACATTTCCTTATTAATATTTGTATTCCTATTGGACTTGATTTTATCCATTTTCATATAACCTCTGCCACTTTTAACAGCAAGGCACAGAAATCGAAGTCAGAATTCAATAATCGCAACCCACTGTGCAAAGCAGATGGACTCCCTGCTTGAATAGAATGGAGTAGGGTGAGGCAGGGTGGATGCAGATGGCAGTTTGTGAGGGTTATTCAATCCACCAAGTCTGGAGTTGTATCATTTCCCTATAGTTTAAATGAGATATTTCACACTGGATTTTAGTGCCTTTCAGTTAAAAGTGGCAGATATTTTTTGGACACAGCCTTAGTACATCACAACGCTTCTCTGGGAGAAATTTCAAGGTAGGTTAAGGCATGCAATGGTTAACAGTTCCCTTGTTTGGAAAATTGTTTAACCAAAGAGAGATGAACAGACAGCGACTGGAGAAGATATTCTAACAGTGAGCTACATGATCTTTATAAGAAATCAGATATATTAAGAACACAGACTGGAATGGGCAAGACATGTGACAAGAATTGGGAATGAAAGAAAGGCATGGAAACTTGTAGGAAAACCAGAGGGAAAATGCCCAGTTGGTAGAATGAGGTAGGAAAATAACATTAACCATGATTTGAGGGAAAAACTCCGACTGTTGAAATTCTGCTATTGGCATCAACTTTCAAACTGCCATCTGGTGCTGATTTCATGAACTTTGAGATTAAATTTTGCTTCCCAGGAACTTCAAAATTCAGAAAAACTAATGTAGATCCATGAATTTTGAAGTTTCCAGCAAGCAAAATTTAATCTCAAAGTTCATAAAATCGGCACCAGATAGCAGTTCAGAAGTTGATGGCAATGGCAGAATTTTAATAGTTGGGAGTTTTGACTGAGGATAGAGAAACCAGTCCTGCGAAAATCATGGAGTTTTATGAAGTGAGATGTAAAAATATTTCTCTGACTCAACTTATAAATAGAGGAATATATCTGGTGGATAATTTTGAGAATGTAATAGTTATTATTCTACCAGTTACATTATATGGGTGCGAAACATGGACTCTTACTTTAAGGGAGGAAAGGAGATTACAAGTATTCAAGAATAAAGTACTTAGGAAAATTTTTGGACCAAAGAGAGATGAACAGACAGGTGAATGGAGAAGACTACATAACAATGAACTACATGGTCTTGATAGGAAGCCTGATATAATAAGAACAGTTAAGTCTCATAGACTGCGATGGGCAGGACATGTTGCACGTATGGGGAATCAAAGACTTGCATGGAAGCTTCTTGTAGGAAAACCAGAGGGAAAACGCCCAGTTGGTAGGCCAAGAATGAGGTGGGAGAATAACATTAACTATGATTTGAGGGAAGTAGATTATACAGGGAATGATTGGAAAGCATTAGCTCAGGATGGGGATGTATGGAGAGCTTATGTCCATGCGGCCATGAACTTATGGGTTCGATAGTGCCAGTGAGTAAGTAAGTAATACAGTCTACTTACTTCAACTCTGGTTTTCCCTGGTACTGGTACTGGTGCACTGAGCAGTCGTAGGATCCATGTCTCAATTTCTCGCACATCATGTAACACGATGGAAGGTGTACCCTCGTATGCACGGCCTGTCAGTACACTCCACACTGTATCCCTGTTAACATCCATTTAAACTTTTTACATAATATCTAAATTCAATTATATTAAAATAAGACAGTATTTATTTCATCATCACACTTATAAAAAGCTATGGATTGTCAAAACAACAGTTTGAAATTAATATTCTCAGAGTTTGTCATCATTTTTTAACACTAAGTACTTTTTTAGATAATAAAGCTTAGCATATATATTTGCGATTCAATGAATTCTTATCTTACCTCATAGTTTATGTTTTTTTTAAACATGGGAACTGCAGTTTTCAAGAGGAACATCCTTCCCATTTTCAACCAATATTATGAGTCATAATAATAATTTGATCATCTCTATTATTCATAGTTAAATATGGGAAATAATATTATGAGGTTCTTAATTCGTAAATAAATGAGTCAATTTTAACATCTTACCTCATACTTTATGTTTCTTTAAACACGGGAACTAGTTTTCAAGAGAATCATCTCTCTCATTTTCAACCGACATTATGACTACCAGATTTTTGTTGGAATCTTCATCAATAACGTTGCCATCTGGTTTTGATTTGATGAACTAGATGTCTCATTGAGGCAATGTGCTAACTACTTGTCACTCGTTGACATCTGTAGGTAAATAAAAAAAGATAAGTGAACCCACTACAGGCCTTAGGAGGCCCTTGGGTTAGTAGGAGGTTAAGGCTCCCACTTTTTCTAGACAATCAGCACTTAATGTCAACTGGATTGTCAGTCCTGCATGACAGCCACCTTCACCCCCCAGAATAAGCGTCCGATACTCATTTCCATTAGAAGCTGAATCGACCCCAGGCCACAGTGCCACCAGAAGGTTTGGGACAGTTTAAAAATCCTGACCCCACCAGGACAACGGGCTTGTAGTGCAGTGCCTTAACCACTAAACTACAGCATATTAGGTAAATAAGCATAACTAAATTAGTTTGCTTAAGAAACTCCCACTAGGGAGCACCCATGTCCCTAAGTGAGACGATCGGGTATATAGGTAAAGTGATCCAATTATAGGCCATAGGAGACCCTTGGGTTAGTAGGAGGTTAAGGCTTCCACTTTTTCTAGATAATCGATACTTTATGTCAGCCGGGTTGTCAGCCCTGCATGACGGCCGCCTTTACCCTCAGAACAAGCGTCTGGTACTCATTTCCGTTAGAGGCTGAGCCCTGGGCCTTGGTGCCACCAGAAGGTTTGGGTTGGTTTAAAAATCCTGATCCCACCGGGACTCAAACCCTCAACCTTCCAGTTTGTAGCGCACTTCCTTAACCACTCTGCTATGGAGTGCCCCCATGACAATTTTAATAATATTATTTCACATAATCATAAATGAATATAAACTTGATACCTGGAAAACTGTCTGGAGGCACCGACACGTCGGGGTGAGGTGTTCTCGTTGCAAGCGTCGATGAGTTTCTTTAGAATGAACAGGCACTCACGGAATATAGAGAAGAAAGGGTGATGAGAGAGGAGACACAAGGATGTCAGAGAATGGCTTCGTACTCTCTGCAACAAATCACACTTACAAATTATTAAATACATTATCTTCTTTAATAACACTATCAATTCTATGACTACACAGCATTTGATTTACTTTCACTTACAAAATCAAATTAATGAAAAAATTTAATTTGAAATGCTACAGGCAGACTTTGATGAATGAAATTCTACTTTTAAAAAGTTACAATATTCACAATTTCAATATAACTATAGCTTGGCAGCAAACACAATGCAGTTTTGCTGCTCAAGTGCTAGAATTCTATGATGTAATGTTCCTGTTCCCTTCCTGATAGCATTTGTTGGAATTCCCACTGAACTTTTGAAGCAGATGTTGATGCTGATTGGTGAAATAAGTAGAAGAGGAGAACACAGGTCTGTATAGTGGAAGAATGTATTAGTACTACATTTTGTTTGATGCCAAGCTGCAGTTTTTTCCACCACTATAAGGGTTTCACTCTGTTGAGTCTAGCCAAAGTCATTTTTTATCTGCCTTGCAGCACTCTCCCCACTTTTCTAAACTCCCCTTTAGGGGTATTTGTTGTTTTTAATATTTTGTTTATTAAAGACAGTAAAATATCTAGCACTGTGGTCTCATGAAAACGATATATTTTCTTAAAATCCAGTTCACTACACATTTAGTGAGCTGCCTTAACCAATCCCTCAAATATAAATGAGGGACAACTCTAAATTTGAAATAAATATACGAGGGTGGATCAAATATAAACCGGAATTTGTATCTGGAGGCTCTGGTAGCGAACTGCAAAGGTTGCAGTTTGGAGGGGAAGTTGGTGGGGGTGTCTGGAGTAGGGATCTTGATGTGTCGCACTCTGAAGAGTGGCCGCTTGCTTCAGTACGCCATGAGCGAGCAAGAGGTACACACGTCTGTTATGCAACGCATTATTATTAAGTTTTTGGCGAAAGAAGGCACTAAACCTTCTGAAATTTTGAGAAGGTTCCATGCGCAGTTTGGGGAAGCAACCCTTTCGAAGACGCAGGTATATGATTGGCGCAAAAAAATTTTAGCGGGCCGGGATTCAGTGGAAAATGAGCCCCACCAAAGACGGCAACGAACAAGCATCACTGCAGACAACATTCGTGCTGTACGGGACCTTATTGAGGAGGATCGGCGCATAACAATTTCTGAAATTGCTTCACACGTTGGAATAAGCTTCGGAAGTGTTCAAGCCATCATCAGTGATGAACTCAAATTCCGAAAATTGTCTGCCAGGTGGGTTCCTCGGCTCCTCAGCCAGGAACAAAAAAAATGCATTGGACATTGACGAAAATGCATTGGACACCTCTGGAACATCCTCCTTACAGTCCAGATTTGTCACCCTGTGACTACCATTTGTTTGGGCCACTGAAACTGGGAGGAAGGCAGTTTGGTGACAATGCAGCGGTAGAGGAGTTCATGTGCAACTGGCTGACTACACGTCTTCAAGGACAGCATCAAAAAGTTGCCAATGGAAATGCAGGAGGCTATGTAGAAAAATGAGGTGGTGGTTTTGTACTTTTTTGTTAATTCAATAAAATTGTAAACAATAATTCTGGTTTATATTTGATTCACCCTCATAGGTAAACAATTAAAGGGTGAAAAATCTACAGTAGCCCCTCATGCTTGGTTGTAAAAATATAAAATTGAAAAGAAAGGCTAAATTAATATTTAATTTTAGGAAGTGATATTTTGAGGTTATTTTAATTATATTATTTGTAGTCTGATCATCTTACCTCAATATTAAAGTTGATTTGTTCTTGAACATGTTTCAAAACAATTCTGTTTTATCGTCAGCTTGTCCAGACTGGTTTGATTTATGTTGCATTATGTTGCACACCCTGTTAGAAAATACAACAGAGCTGACTATTTGGGAAAAAATCTATATTCAGAAGAACAAAAACAGAGTTATGAATTTTGAAATACCGACGGAGCGTGACCTTGTTTGGAGGTTCTTTGGCCAACCACAGGATCGAGCTGGCATCAACATCCAGGGTGTGCAACATAATGCAACATAAATCAAACCAGTCTGGACAAGCTGACGATAAAACAGAATTGTTTTGAAACATGTCCAAGAACAAATCAATATTAATATTGAGGTAAGATGATCAGACTAAAAATAATATAAGGCAAAATTAATTAAATAATAAAGTCAGACACAGCACAATAAGGGAAATTATGCAAGTTGGAAAAAAAAAAAAAATTTAAATAGAAGAAAAATGTTTGAAATGGTATGGACACCTCATAAGAATGAAAGAAAGAAGATCTTTGATTGGAAACCTAATGGAAGAATGGAAATGAGGAGAAGTGTGGTAGGTAGGGATTTGAGGGAAGATGCTTTAGACAGGAACCTCTGGCGACAAATTACTTTGGATTGAAGGAGAAACAGTGCATTGTGGAATATTCCTAATAAATAAAAAAACATATAAAAACCTAAAGAACTCACAGTTTGGGGAAAAAATCCACATTAAAAAAAAATAAGAAGGAAAAATGAATGAATTTTGAAATTCCTGGGAAGTTGATTTGGAGGTTCATTGGTTTACCAACAATTGAAGTAGGAAGCGCTGCTTCAAGATGACAGAACAACTCGTGAAATTACTGAAGATGGAACTGATAAGATTTCGAAACTGGTCTAGTTAAAAGATAGGATATGAGGTGAAATGATAAAGAAAGTATTTTGAATTTAAGGAGTCACTCATTTTTAAACGACGATCATGAATCTTGCCCTAAGTCATTAATGAGCTTTTTCCAATAAAAATGTAATTATTTTTCAATAACAATAATCTCTTACCTGTCTCCTGCGACTGGCTCGTGGTGAAGGAGAGTGTGAGCCGCCGCTCTCTGAGTCATTACTTGGTGCCATCACTCCGAGCCGAGGGCCAGCCTGCTGGTATGACTCTGAGTCACGGCGACTTGGGCAATCTCGATCTGAGTCGCTAGGAGCCACATTACTGCTTCGGTAGTCGCTAGTGGTGGGGCCATACCACAAGACACAACTATGAGACGGTCTTTCTGAGCAAATTCGTGCACTACTGCATGCACATTGCACACACACATACAGACATGCATACTGCTTAAATTCTGTCCCTACATTTTTAGGAGAAAATTTGTTTTGTCAAGTGGCTGATCACATAGTAAAAATACCAGATAAAAGAAGTCCGAAATTGATATTAGATGCAAGAATGAAGGGAGGAAGTTGGAGAGAATGACCAAGGACAAGATTGATGGACAACATTGACAATGACTTTTTTTTTTTTTTTTTAACTTTCACAGGGAAAGAACACTATGAGGTTTAATTTAATAATTAAATTAATGTTTTTATTACATCACCTCATATCCTTTTTCTTCTATACTGCAGTTTCGGAGCTTATCTCCATCGTCAGTAGCCTCTGGTCGACCGGTGTTATGTCGTTTCTTGGCGGTTTCCTTCTTACTTCTATCGGTGGACCGATGAACCCGATAGAAGTAAGAAGGAAACCGCCAAGAAACGACATAACACCGGTCGACCAGAGGCTACTGACGATGGAGATAAGCTCCGAAACTGCAGTATAGAAGAAAAAGGATATGAGGTGAGGTAATAAAAACATTAATTTAATTATTGACAATGACATTGCTTCTTCTTCTTCTTCTTCCTTCCTTCCAAGTATTAGGCCAAGGCCTGTTATGATCCTATAGAAAATTTCCCCCCAGCATTTCATAGGACAGTCCAGAGATATTCGTCCTCTTGGTATATAATTATAAACAGCTTTGGGGATCTGATTTGAATTCATTCTTTCAAGATGGTGTTTCCAATTTAGTTGGTACTGTTTAATGTATTCCAAAATTGGCGTAGTCTTCAATTCTTTTAAGATATGTGTGTTCCTTTTCCGATCCCATCTGATGTAACCTGCTGTTCTGCGCATGAATCTCATTTCACAAGCCGTTATTCTGCTTTCATGTTGTCTTTTTAGTGTCCATGCTTCACTACCTTAGGTCAACACTGGTCTAGCCAAAGTGTTATATAAACATAATCTGGTGTTTTTTTGTACAAGGGATAGTTTCATAACTTGATTAATAATTCCCAAACTTTTATTATAACTAGTATTTTTTTTTTGGGATATTCTTTTCATCCCAGATAGAGAGATAATATCCAAGATATTTAAATTGATTAGATCTCTCTAAAATTTTATTCTGGAGACAGATTTTACTTTGTATGGGGTCCTTCTCAAGAAATGTCATAATTTTAGTTTTATTAATTGATATTTCCATATTAAATTTGGCAGCTATTTTTTGTAAATTATAAATTGATTGTTGCAAATCATTTTCGGAAAGTGCCAGAAGAGCTAAATCGTCTGCAAAAAGATTAGCATCGAGTTTGAGGTTCCTATTGATGGGTATATATCCCCGTTGTGTTTTCCTCCATTCACTTATTATGCTATTCATATATATAGAACTAAGAACTAACTAATCAGTCGTGAAAACAGCTGAGGATGATGACAATGGTCGCTGATACTGCAGTGCTGTGTTTAAAAAAACATAGAAGTATGAGGTAAGAAGAAATCATGATTCATTTAATTCTTATATATTTTCCCTCTATTCTAGCTATCATGTTGATTCTAATTGCCCCAATTATTTTTTCCTTAAATCTTAGTTTGAAAATAGGGCATATTTAGACCACTCCCAGAAGATACTTCCATGATTGTACAAACTATTTTGAACCCAGTTATAAATTCCACAAATTATAATGATTCATGTTTTTTTTCCTTTTTTTCAGTATATGCCTCGCTTTATGTAACTTTGAGATAGGATGTGAAACACATCATAATCATAGTACATTCACGAATTCAGGCCATTCGTTGACCCGTTTCGGCCTCAAGAGAAACACCATCCAGAAGTCTTTTGAGTGGACGTCCTGGTCTTCTTCTTCCTGCAGGTTGATATCTTAACATTTTGTTTGGGTAACCTGTGATCTTCCATTCGATGAACATGTTGCATCCATCTTGACTTATAATCAGAAATTTTGTTTTCTAAAGATTCCATGTGTAATTCTTCTAAGATGTCTTCATTTTTTTTGTGATCTAGTAGTGTGTATCCTGCAGTCCTCCGAAGATATCTCATTTCAGCAGATCTAAGTCTCTGTATATCCTTCTGTTTCAACGTCCATACTTCGCTACCATACAAAAGAGTTGGAAGAGCCAGTGTTTTATACACTTTCAGTCTTGAATGCTTTTGGACTAACTGTGGCTTGAAGATAGAATTTATTAACCCTAAAATTCTTAAAAATTTAGATATTTTTGCATTTACATCCTTTTCTTCTTCATATGAGATATTTGCATCCTAGATATGTAAAATTATTCACCTGCTCCAAAATTTTATTGTCCAGTACAATTTTACTTCTGACAGGATCTACACCTTGAAATGCCATAATTTTTGTTTTTTCTCAAGTGTGGTAATTCTGCTTAGTATTTTGAGGTATGGATAATGAACCAGTATAAGTGTTAATGGTGATTGGAGAACATATTTTTAACGATTCACCTCATATAATTTCAAATTTCTTTGATACTGGCGGTTTCAGAAAATATCTTGTCCCTCTTCAGTCATGACTCCCACTTGAGATATTGTCTGAAACTGCCAGTATCAAAGAAATTTGAAATTATATGAGGTAAGTTGTTAAAAATATGTTCTCCGCTCACTATTAATGATATAACCTCATAATTTAAATTTGAAGAGAAAAATGTTCGCCTAGACCGGGACTCGAACCCGGGACCTTGGCTTTTCCGGGCCAAGTGCTCTACCAACTGAGCTACCGAGGCAAGTTACGATCTAGACGCAAATTTTTCTCTTATATATGTTGTAATTCCCTATCGCCAAATGCTTTTGAAACCATTGTTTCTATCTTTGCAAATGGCGGCTTCTTAGTTAAGAAGACATAATAATGTTTACTTCCCAATATTAATTTAAATATAACAGTATAAGTATGTTTGGGAAAGAAGAGAAAGACAGAATAAATGTGAAAGGAGTACAAGATAAGCACAGATATGTGTGTATGTGTGTGTGCATTGGTGCACTGCTACTCTCTGCAAAGCTGAAGCTACAAGCGGAGGCTCGCCATTCTCAATACATGCAACTCTAAATATAGCAAACACTACATGCTTCTGTACAGAGTAGAAATCATTTAAACTGAAAAAAAAAAATTAACTACACCATAATTCAAACACTTTAGGAATTAACACTGAGATATTATTTATTTAAATAAAATTTTATCACTGAACTTATATAGGTAGAAATCACTATGAGGTTTAATTTATGATTAATTTAAAATGCTTCATACCTCTCCTCATGTCCAGTCTTCTAAGTAGTTCTTCTGATCGACTTAACATCAGTCGACAAGAAAGTACTGAAGATGAAGCAACCAAGGCTTTGAAATCACAAACTACTTAGAAGACTGGATACGGGGAGAGGTATGAAGCATTTTAATTTAATCACATTCTTCATCTTTTTAGATCAGTTCTGGGACCATCTTCAGTTCCATCCTCAGTATTTTCACGACCGTTGTTATGTTTTCTTGAAGAGCTGCCTCCTCCTCCCTCTGTTGGTAGACTGAAGAACCTCGAAATCAAATAATTTTCTCAGAAATTTCAAAAGTTCATTAAATTCTCCTTTACATTTTTTTGAACGCAGATTTTTTCCCAAACCCAAGAACTCATTATTTGGGAAGATGTCCACATTTAAAAAAAAAGGAAAGGAGAAATTAAAGAACTTTGAAATTCCCAGGGAAAATTATTTGATTTTGAGGTTCTTCAACCTACCAACAGAGGTGGCTCTCTTCAAGGGTCGTGAAAATACTGAGGATGGAACTGAAGAAGGCCCCAAAACAGGTCTAAGAAGAAGAAGAATATGAGATCAGGTGATAAAATATTACCTAAATAAAGATCATAGGACTTCCCTTTTGCTCACTCCATATCAGTGAACGAGAAGATACTACTCTCTGTTGCACAAACAACAGTTATAAAAAATATACCTAATTATTGTTTTATTTTAAGAATTTGCATTTTGGAATTCCTTTAAACAAGTTATTTTGAGTCTGTAATATCTTACTTTAATATTAATGTTGATTAGAAGACTAATAAAAACATGTTCAAGAACAAATCAACATTAATATTGAGGTAAGATATTACCCGACTCAAAATAACTTGATACCTAATTATGTTGAATATTATTCATTGAACAACCCAACAACTATGAGGAGTTTTTGAAGAGAACAATTTTTGCCTGAACCAGGATTTGAACCTAAGACCACAAATTGTACGGTCTTCTGTGCAATGGTATTGTAGCACCTACCAGCCTTGTACGATTCAGATGGAATTTCTTTAAATTAACTTCACAGATTTTACATAAAATTATCAAATTCACTTTATTTATTTCACAATAACTCACAGATTCTTCACAAATAATATTCTGCTAATAGAGTCTTTTCCTTCATAATTTATTTGATCATCTTGTTCACTTAGGTTTCACTTAGAACATCTTGATCATCTTGTTCACTTAGGTTTCACTTAGAACATCTTCTTGATCATCTTGTTCACTTAGGTTTCACTTAGAACATCTTCTTGATCATCTTGTTCACTTAGGTTTCACTTAGAACATCTCCTTGTGTTTTTGCTCTTGAATTCACTTCACTAGTCCACTATTTGGACACAATTACAACTCACTGGTTCCTATACTTGCATCTTTTTAGATATGCAAGGAAAATAATAATCTGGAATCTCAATTGAGGCACTTCTTGAGTCTTAGAAATATCTCTGCAGGCTCACCTATTTATGAGTCATCAGCTCACAGATCTCCCCCTATCATACAAGACAATACATGACTCTTGCCACCACCAGCAAAAGTCAAAAGCCAGTCCAACAATGACTCACAATATATTACTGAATTGCCCCATAAGAAAGTGAAATTAATGAAAATGAACCATAATCATTTTGCTATGTCATCAGTAACTTAAAAACAATATGTTGTTGTTTTCAAATGCTGGGTCTTGGCAACGAAGTCATTAGCATTCTTGCTCTCCAATATTTCTCTATGGTGGATCCAAAAGGTAATACTTCACAGGTTTGTAGATGTTCTTTGTTATTTCTTCGTCTTTGTTGCATAGAGGACCATTTGAATTCGTGTAGATTCCTATTTTATATAAATGTTTGGCTAAATAGTCATGTTCTGTAAGCAGTCTAAATTTTGCTATTGTAGTTTTACGTGGAATTTCTGGAATAATATCTGGCTTCTTTACTAAAATATTCAATTTTTTGTCTTTGGCTTTATTACATAGGTCTTGGTTTTGTTTGATTTTATATTTGTTTTTAATTATTCTTTTTATGGATGTGAAAGGTAAGCTTTTAGTAGTATTCTGAATTAGATTGAAAAACAATATCGTATGCTACTATTTATAAGCAATATTGTGTATGATCGTCTAGTGATTATGTTCCTTACTTCTAGTCCCGACTGGGATCAATGGATTTTTTTTATTTAGTAACAGAAAAATCTAAGGAACAAATCCTCCAGGAGAGACTTTAAACAATGAGTCCTGAGTCTAAAAGATTTTCAAGGTCATAAAAGAACCACAAGCCTGAATAAAAAAGGCTTCTGAACAAAATGTAACCTACTTTTATAAGATTCATGAGAACAAATAGAAGTTTTAACATCAGATATAAAGAACACTTTCGACACTTTATTCACGAAAAAAGGAAAATCAAGCTATGCAAAACAGGTTATCCATGAAGGATATTGCAGCGAAGATAAACGTACTCGAGGAGATGGAAATTTTGAAAACAGTTAACAACAATGGCCATCTGATAATTGAAAATTAACCCAGTACGTGTAACCCCCTCGACCAGATCTTCAGTGAAACACCAGTTTTGAATCCTGCTGATGATGGGACTAGTCCCGTAAGAGCTACAGTTAAATAACTAATAAAGTTGAGAAGACGGACCTTTTAGGTAAATATTCCATAATTTAATTACTTTAATTTAAAAATTTTAACCAACTTTCATCCATCCTAGCAATACCTTTGTTGCCTAATAGATGTGTTATAGCGCGAGACGAGGGGTGTTTTTGGGAGACAAGAGGTATTTTAAAACAAACCCTTGAAAGAAAAGTTATGTTAAGATAAGATCAACACTAATGAAAAAATACACTGTAGGGTGAGGGGGTTGCAAAAGAACATTTCTCAGGTATTTTTATGAGACAAGGGATTTTTTTAAATAACCAACGTTACGAGAGGGTAGAGCAAAGGCGGTCAGTCTGAGTCGAGAGTCTCTGCGGCACCAACGGACGAGTGAGGTCCCGGGGCAGCGCCCTGGCGACATTTCAGCGCCCTGCTGGGCCCATTTCTTAAATATGTAAGTAGAAGTTTGCAATATAGTTTTTCATTTCTCTCGGGAATGTCCACAATTAAATTTTAATCACTCTTAATCAAATGTTAATCTATTATTAAATGGTGCTTCCAAGTTCTATCTTAAGTAATTTTCAAATGTAACCTATAATATGTTCTTATATATATATATATATTAAAGTGTTTGATACACCGTCTCAATGGCTTCTTTTTATGTCGTAAAAAAGTGTGTAAAGTCTTCTAGAAGTCCTGTTCACACTTCCTATAATTTCCTCAGCACGCTACCTAGTAATTAGAAAAGCCCTTTCGAAATAATAAAGAATAAAATGAAGAAATAAAGCGAGTCGTAAAAAAGTGTGTGAAGTCTTCTAGAAGTCCTGTTCACACTCCCTATAATTTCCTCGGCACGCTACCTAGTAATTAGAAAAGCCCTTTCGAAATAATAAAGAATAAAATGAAGAAATAAAGCGAGTCGTTACAAGATGTTTCATCGAGTCGGAATGCTGACTAGTGCCACTCACTGGCATCTGTAGGGAAACAAGTGTAGCTAAATTAGCATGGTTGAGATTCTTCTTGATAGGGGGCATCTACGTCTCAAGAGGGACATAAGGGTATACAAAGAAGAAAAAGATTAATAAGCAGTTAAACATAGACTTAGATTGGAAAAAATGCTAATAACTTCCAATCCAATCTATTTCCATTCATCCCACTGTGGAGGCATGAGTGCTCCCCTAGTGGAAGTTTCTTAACCACATTAATTTAGTTATGCCTATTTCCCTACAGACGTCAGCAAGGAACATGAGGTTAATACATTGCCTCAAGATGACATCTAGTAGAAAACTGAGGTATTACTTGAATGGATGAAGGTAGGTTAAAGTTTTTTACTTACTTACTTACTCACTGGCACTATCGAACCTGTAGGTTCATGGCCGCGCAGACATAATCTCTCCAAACATCCCTATTCTGAGCTAATGCTTTGCAATCATTCCCTGTATAATCTACTTCCCTCAAATCATAGCTATTCTCCCACCTCATTCTTGGTCTACCAACTGGGCATTTTCCTTCTGGTTTTCCTCCAAGAAGCTTCCATGCACGTCTTTCATTCCCCATACGCGCAACATGTCCTGCCCATCGCAGTCTATGAGACTTAACTGTTCTTATTATATCTGGCTTCCTATAAAGACCATGTAGTTCATTGTTATGTAGTAATTTTTTTTACAGAGGCCTTTTTATTCAGACTTATGGTTGTTTTATGAGTCAGAAAATGTTCAGACTCGTGACCCATGGCATAAAGTCCCTCCCAGAGGACTTTTCCCTTGATTTTTTCCATCCTAAAAATCCATCACCCATCCATGTTTGAACTTGCAACCCTCGGAACTAGAAGCAAAGTAAGTAATCCCTAGACCACCATGGCCAATGCTAATGACTTAGCCCACATATTATGAATTCTGGAAATAGTATTAAAGCTATTTGGAGAGTAGCAAAGCAAAATAGTGACCTTAATAATACCGATATTTTTATGAATGTAAAATTGATGAAGATGTTTTAACAATTACTTCAGGTACTACTAATAAAATGTGTTCTATGATGGCTGAAGAAGAAGTGCCTCTTACGTGCTAAATAAATATCCTTGTGCTAGTAACGGGCTTCCAATATAAAACCGGACCGGCCTCACGGAGTTTCACCCGGCACGCAGTGCTGTCTCTTCCTCCTGCAATTCACCCTGCCTGCCACCCGTCCTTGAACTGTTTCTTACCTTATAGAAAATGCTGGAAATGTTGTCCTCCCGCACACATGCTATGGGATCACCTTGGTTTAGACAATAAACACATGTACACTTGTAAGGTTTGAGTTTTAACAATTTTGTTGCGGTATGTACAGAAGATACTGAAATCCCAACTTGTTGTGCTAATTTCGGTAATGATTTTTGTGGTGAACGTTCCAAATTTTCGCCAATTTCGTCTAATTTTTCTTCGGTGAAAACCGTACGCCTTCACGTGTGTTTTTTATTTTGTACTGAACTAGTGGTCTCAAATTTAGTCACAAGATCGTGGATTGTCGATCTGGAAGGAGGTAATTGTCCAGGGAAGTTCCGAATAAATTCCTCGCGAACGCGACGAGCTGATTCGTATTTATAATAACATTTACACACATAAATGCGCTGCTCTAATGTCAGCTGACGTCTCATCTTGTCGAACGATAGTAAACTGACTAGTTCAAGGACGAGCGGCTGGCAGAGTGAAATGCGGACGAGGAGAGAGCGCTGCCTGACGGGTGATACCCCGTGAGGCCGGTCCGGGTTTATATTGGAAGCCCGTTAAATTGTGCCTAGATAACAAATGGATAGTGCAACAATTCGTAATTCCAGAGGTCTGGGTTCAAATAACAGTTCAGGCAAAAAATAAAGTCTCTTCAAAAAATGATTTATAGATCTATATTAGCATATAAATTTACATGTAACATCATAACATTTGAAGAGCTTATTTTCAAAACCAAACATCTCCAAAATTTAAAAATCCAGTTTTTGATTAAAGAATATAACCCAATGAAATTGGTGTGTAAAAGTAGATATTTGCACCAAAATAATTAAAATAAAAATTTAGGAGATATAAGCTTTTGTCTTCTCGCAAATAATTTAATAATAAAATTAACTTCTTTTATATTTATAATTACTTCTGGAAGTTATACCCATACATTTAGTTTCTTCATTTTTCTTTATTTAACATCTCCCATTCTAGAGAGAAAAAATTATATTTTTTTCTTTTGCTATTAGTACTTTTGAAATTCCCGCAAATTTTGACATGATCCAGAGGGAAGAAGAAGAGTTTCTTCCGATTGACATAACATAAGTCACCAAGATTGTACTGAAGATGAGACCGTTATTGTCTCAAAATCGCAATCTACTTAGAAGATTTATATGAGAGGTAAGAAACATTTAATTTCACCGAATATTTTTCCTCTTCAAATACAAAAATAATGTTTACTTTAATTACATAGTTTTTAAGGTGGCTCTGTGGTGCAAGCAGTTAGATGCTCGCTCACTTCTCACTGCTGGGGTCCCAAGATCGAGTCTCGGTTACTGCAAGTGGGTTTCGTGGTGGACAAAATGGTGCTTGGGCAGGTTTTTCTAAGGGTTTCTTCCGTTTTCCCCAGCCACAAATTTCATTCCACCATTTCTCCATACTCATCTCACCCATTTCATTCATCTGCCCCTGTGATGGTGTGTCAGGAGTGGTCAGCCGACACCCTTGTAATTCACAGACCTCTCTAAATATAGGAGCTTCATCTCATCTCATTCCTCGACCCGACCCTGAGTTGGACATGAGTTGAGGGTATATTTACATAGTTTTAGGGCCGCATGCAAATACATTAGTCTTTACTCAAATTACTTCCAATCACTGGTGAGCTGACTCACTGTGAGCAATTGCTGAGATCGAATTAACGGCCGACTTACCGGTCATGCATGAAAGTTGACGTTTTTGTAATATTGGCATCGAATTACCCAGAATTCTCAGCGATAAAACCACTTCCGTTATTTTCGTCTGCTATAGAGGAATGCATTTACGCTTGCATCCCGCAAATAATACCATACACAACGACGTCTGCATCGCGCAATATTACGCCGATTCTCCTGTTCTTCCAGTTGAATTCTTTGGTAGACTATCAAATTCCTCTTCTCCGCGTATACCGAAAACATGATTGAAGTCTTCAAGGTCCGACATCTTGGATAAAGCTGCAAAGGTTTCAAACTACATCGGTTACCATCGGTTCCCTTCGGGATTTTCACGATAAGTTTCTATCTTGCGCTATGATCTTAAGGTACCTCGTCAGGTAGCTTACATTTATTATCGCATGAATAGATTTCTGAGTAAGCAAAATGTATTTGGATAAAACTTTCTCAGCAGAGAATGCCTTTTACTGTCTAATGCGTTCAAACATTCGACCCTTAATCTTACATTTTTATGTATACCATTAGTTTTCAAATTATTATAACTAACATAATGTTGATATTAAGAGATTCCGGGCCAGGTGGCCAAGGTCCATGACTGGTATTTCTTCCAGATGTTTCTCCCTCAACTGCAGAGGGTATCTTCAGGGGCGAGTATTTCTAGGTAGTGTTTTTCCTGGTTGGAGGCTTCAACTAGGATACATTACCTGGAAGTACTTGCCATTGAAAATGCCCTCCACAGTTGAGGGAGAAACATCAGGAAGAAACAAGTCATGGACCACGGCCACATAGCCTGGAATATTTTAATATTATGATTACCAGCCTTGAAAGCCTGCATTCAACTATTAACATAATGGTGCATTACAAAGATAACTTCATAATGAACATCTGTAACTGCTGATAACTTGCTTATTTGTTTTTTTGTAATTGTAAGCCCATGTTTTCCCTTTACAGAGATTTAGGTGCTCTCCCCCTACAGGGAAGAATTTGAACCATACTAATTTAGTTACACTTGTTTTCGTATAGATGTCATTTTGAGTGGTCTGTGGTCAGCGTTCCGCCTCATACTGACATCTAGGAAACCAAGGTAGTACTAGGATGGGAAAATTCGGTAAATTTTGCTTAGAGGCCTTTTCATTCAGGCTTAAGGATTTTTTACGAGCCTGAAAATCTTCAGACTCAGGACCCACAGCTTAAAGTCCCTCCTGGAGGACTTGCTCCTCGGATTTTTCCATCACACGGTATTAATTTTAGGATCCTAATTTATTAAAATTATATTTCTGATTAATAACCTGATATACAGGGTGTTGCAAAAAAAACACCGACAATGGAGGAGAGGTAGTATATTGAGATATCAAGTTTTTTTTTTATTCTGGAGATATCTTACCTCAATTTAATGTTGATTTGTTCTTGAACATGTTTTGATATATTCTTCTATATCATCGTCAGCTTTACTAGACTGATGGGTTTTATGTTGTGAACCCTGGATGTTGATATCAGCTCCCTCATCCAGCTGGCCAAAGAACCTCCAAACTAGGTCACATTCAGCAGGAATTTCGAAATTCATAACTCTATTTTTGTTCTTCTGAATGTAAATTTTTTCCCAAATGGTGAGCTCCTTTGTATTTTCTAACTGTTTTAATAATTTAGTGTTTGAATTTACGTTATGTTATATTTAAATTAATATTGGGAAGTAAACATTATGAGGTTATATCATTAATAGTGAGTGGAGAACATATTTTTAATGACTCACCTCATATAATTTCAAATTTCTTTGATACCAGCGGTTTCAGACAATATCTTGTCCCTCTTCAGTCATGGCTTCCACTGATGAAATTCTCTGGTTGTTGATTTCTCTAAGGACATCACCTCTTGTGCTGCCATCTTTGGTTGGGATTATTTATAAATATCAATCTATGAACTTCGATTTTCCCGTGGATAAAAATTTAATTACAAAGTTTATAATCCCAACAAAAGATGGCAGCACTAGAGGTGATGTCCTTAGAGAAATCAACAACCAGAGAATTTCATCAGTGGAAGCCATGACAAGATATTGAAGAGGGACAAGATATTGTCTGAAACCGCCGGTATCAAAGAAATTTGAAATTATATGAGGTGAGTCGTTAAAAATATGTTCTCCACTCACTATTACATTAAGTTCTTCGGCCCAAACATGAGCAGCAACTGCAGATTTTTCTATTTCCCCATTGGAGGTTCTTTGGTCAGCTGGAAGAGGGAGCTGATATTGACATCCAGGGTTCACAACATAAAACTCATCAGTCTAGTAAAGCTGACGATGATATAGAAGAATATATCGAAACATGTTCGAGAACAAATCAACATTAAATTGAGGTAAGATATCTCTAGACTCAAAAAAACTTAATAAAAACAACCTCAAAATACTACTTTCTAAAGTAAATAATATTGACATATGATGTTTTTATTATTGATTTAACATTTCTCAATGAAAGATAAATTAAATTTGAAGAGAAAAATTTTTGCCTAGACCGGGACTCGAACCCGGGACCCTTGGCTTTCCGGGCCAAGTGCTGTACCAACTGAGCTACCAAGGCGAGTTACGATCTAGACGCAAATTTTTGTCTTATATACGTTGGTCTAGGCGAAAAAATTTTTCTCTTCAAATTTAATTTATCTTTCATTGAGAAATGTTAAATCAATAATAAAAACATCATTAGAAGCCTTACTAGCTTTATAAAGTATTGTTATATTCCCAATAAATGTCTTCTTAACTAAGAAGCCGCCATTTGCAAAGATAGAAACAATGGTTTCAAAAGCATTTGGCAATAGGGAATTACAACGTATATAAGAGAAAAATTTGCGTCTAGATCGTAACTTGCCTCGGTAGCTCAGTTGGTAGAGCACTTGGCCCGGAAAGCCAAGGGTCCCGGGTTCGAGTCCCGGTCTAGGCGAAAATTTTTCTCTTCAAATTTAATATTGAGATACGTTGATAATTTTTAATAAGGTACCAATGTCTGCAAATGATGCGTTTTCAGACTATGACTAGTTATTATGTCGCAAGATCAGTGTTAGTTCGAACGATTTGAAGACTCATTACTTGACAACACCTCACAGGTACGGAACATATGACACATGATTTGGCAACGGAATGTGGCTACAATATGATGGAGCTACAGCTCACTTCAATGTGAATGTGAGGAGACATTTGGATACCATGTATCCAGGTTGAGGGGAACCAGTCCTATGGCCTCTGAGATCACCTGATCTACTCCCTCTCAACTACTTTTTGTGGGGCGACATGAAACACTCAGTTTATCAGATTCCAGTAGACTCACATATGGATCTTATAGCCTGAATCCACGCTGCTACAGAAATAATTCAAACGAGGCCAGGCATATTTGAACGTGTGCGCCAATCACTACACCGCCAATGTAAGCTTTGCAGTGAGATGGAAGGTGGATATTTTGAAAACTTGATGTGACTGTGACAGTATTGTCAAGTATTGAGTCTTGGAATCAAACTAATGGGACCCTAGAGAAGTTAGCTACTCATAGTAAGAAAACGAATCATTTCCGGACATGGGTACCTTATTAAAAAATTATCAACATATCTCAATATATTGTTTAGTTGTTTCTTGACTCACCTCATACTTCTTAACTCCCAAGCAGACTCGAGTTTCTTCACTGTACTTGTGACATTCTCAATGCTGTATTATGTTCACAACTTGTGAATGTAATACAGCATTGAAAATGTCACAAATGAAGTGAAGAAATTCAAGTCTGCTTGGGAGTTAAGAAGTATGAGGTGAGTCAAGAAACAACTAAACAATATTAAAATAAACCTCACAGTGTTATTTCCTACCTCCATAACTTAATGTCTCAATATACCACGTCACCTCCATTGTCGAACACCCTACATTAAACTCTGTATACTAGCATTTTACCAGCAATGCAGAAGTTCACTTCAGAAATGAATGGCTTGCCTCCTCATTCTACATTAAGCATTACTATGTACCAACCTGGAAAACGCAGAATCTGAACTCTTCTCCATGCTTTTCCTCCAGGACTCCCTGCGGAATGTAGATGAGTGTCTATCCCTGCGATTACCTCCGACGCTAGGTGCAGCACGTTCCATGGGACGATAGAAATTTACGCAGATCCCATAACGACTTTTCCCTATAATCAGAATCTCCTATTTATATATTTAAACACTATTTGTACTATGAAAGCTTTGAAAGCCAATGTTATATTCTGGGTATGGCGTCAATTGTCCCTAGTGTACATTACAATACATGTATTCAGTAATGATGAAAATTGAGAAATTAAACAAAAATGCAGTTTTTTTATGGATTCCAATACAATGTGGTAAAGAGAGCTGGTAAGTTAGCTTTAAATGCTTTAAAATTTAAGAAAAAACTTAACAAAAGTTTTCTTATGAATAAAAAAAATTCAAATATGAAACTATCCTCTGACCACTGTATCTCCGGCTCTGAAGTTTAGGTTGTATGAGGGGCAAGGGGAGAAACTCGCCCTCTACTGCCAATAAGAAAATAGTTGAGTGTGAGTGAGCATCTGTTACAGCCAATCACTCCTCTTGACACCACTAGTATGTTTTGAGATTGCTGCGATGTTGTCGGCTGTATTTCTGCTAACCACGTGGCTTCAGTTGCTCTTTGTTGCAGTACAGAGTGTGTTTGTTTGCTGTTTCACTCTTGTGATTAACTGTTAACAATACAGCTTCAGTCCATTATTGTTTTAATATGGCGAGTGGCTCATCTGAATCAAAAAAGAAAATCGGCTCATACAAATCAAAGCCGAGAATTTATTAATCGGCTGCATGAATATTTTGAGAAGGAGCGAGACAATGGTGGCCATTGATTCCTGTTACGAAGGTTGTAAAGAGAGTCTATGATGCTTTGAAGGTGAGTAAAACAACTGTTAAAAGTGTTACAAAAGAAAAGTGTCCATCTGACTTTAAAACGCCATCAGCGTATCATGCAGCAGGCAAGCGAGGCTGATGGGATTCTTGAAAAGCAAGTTGAACAATTGACAATTACTTATTAAGGTAGAATTTTTTATCACTCACCTCATATTGTTCTTCTTATTTGACTATAAACTAGTTTCAGAACATAGTTTCTGTTCCATCCTCAGTATCATCACGACCGTTGTTCTGTCGTCTTGAAGAGCTGTCCTTCGCTCCTTCCATTGGCTGACTGAAAAACCTCGAAACCAGATCATTCTCACCGGGAATTTCAAAGTTCATCAATTTCTTCTTTTCACTCTTTTGAATGTAGATCTTTTCCCAAACAGTAAGTTCTTTTGGTTTTTCTATTTGTTTTAATAATTTAGCTTCTTTCTCGATAAGATGTTTTTCAGACCATGCATGGGCAGCTACAGTAGAAAAATCTGCAGGGGTTGCCCATGCATAGTCTGAAAAACATCTTATCGAGAAAGAAGCTAAATTATTAAAACAAATAGAAAAACCAAAAGAACTTACTGTTTGGGAAAAGATCTACATTCAAAAGAGCGGAAAGAAGAAATTGATGAACTTTGAAATTCCCGGTGAGAATGACCTGGTTTCAAGGTTTTTCAGTTAGCCAATGGAAGGAGAGAAGGACAGCTCTTCAAGACGACAGAACAACGGTCGTGACGATACTGAGGATGGAACAGAAACTATGTTCTGAAACTAGTTTATAGTCAAATAAGAAGAACAATATGAGGTGAGTGATAAAAAATTCTACCTTAATGAATATACCTCATAGTGAGAATTCCTAAAATAAGTAATTGACAATTATGTTAAATGCAGACAGCAGTTACGACGCCAGTGATGAGGCAGAAAATGATATATACGATAAAGGTAAGATTTTTATTTTAACAATACATGAGAAGGGGTTTTTTTTTTCAAATAAAAATTATGTTATTTATGCATTTAACATAGTTTTGAAGTGATGTATGGAATTGGAATTGTTTTTTCGTGAATTTATTAGAATTGTAAATATTTTCGAGAATAGTGTGTTTTGTAACGATAAATGAGAAATCTCATATTTTTGTTTCATTTTCAATTTCGCGTAATAAAATGAGCATTTATTTCTAATATTTATGTTCTAGATAAACAGAAAGTGCTATGATTTAATATTCCGTGTGGTACATAAAGCGCCCCCTCCCACTGATATCCATATCAGCAACAATGTCGTCAAAACTTCAGAGCCGTAGACTGGGCGGCTGCACTATAGTAAAAATTATAGAGTTGAATTATAAAAACTCTACAGTGCAACAAGCCTAGAAGACCACTTTGCCTACCAGCCAGCTGCTGCCCTCACATCCACATGTGTTAAACACAGAGGTGGACGATCTTAGAGCCAGTGTAAGGGTGACATGTGGTCACCATATCGAGTCTCTCAGCTGTTTTTCTCAAACTCAAACCACTACTCACTGTTGCTATCTAAATCCCCCCCCAAAATTGGGCTGAGAGAAATTAAAATTAATTATTAGTAAATGTAAAATAATAAGGACTTATTAAATAAGAATTAGAATAAAAATGGTGAAGATTTTCCCATTGATGAGACTATTTGAGTAGCTACATTTCATTTTTTAACAATGGTTGAATTCAAATAATTTTCCATTAAAAAGTGCTTGGCATGAGCATTCCAAAGAGGCAATTCTGGCTAAATTAGTTGCTGTCTAGCAGGGGTAGTGCAGTTTGCCTGAACAAAATCTCAAACTGATGTTTACATTCTTTGAAACACTATTTTTTAGCAACAAGATGAGGTGAAATACAATTTTGCAGTTTATGATTCGGATGGAAAATGAAAATTAGAAATGCATTTATTTGTGTACTAGTACAGTCATTAAGTTCTGAGACTTTACGCCTGAGGATAGGCATCCACAAGAACCTGAATGTCTCACAAGATGCCGATAACTAGGCATACACTTAAATAGAATCACATCCTCCCTCAAAATAGTCGCCTTTGGCCATCATGCACGTTTGCCAACAGTGGTAGGTATAGATGTTGGAAGCACTGCTGAAAGATGTTGGTAGGAAGGTCCTGTATGGCTTCTCTTGTGGCAGTCATGACCTCTTCAGAAGAATGAATTCTACGCCCACATAGGATTGCTTCCATGCGAGGAAACAGAAAAAAATCGTCGTGTGATCAACACGTTGGTCTTGCAACAGGATTCCTGGCACAATGTGCTGGGTAAGGTAACACAAGAATTTTGTAACAAGTACCATGGCTGACACCTATCACTGCTTCCAGATCGTCTACTGATTGGGAGCGGTTAGCAAGGACCAACGTCACACCTTCTTTGATCTTGCATTTAGTTTGAATTGTTTGTGTCGACCAATACACACATCTTCCAAATTGTATTTTCCTTGCAAAAAACGTCGGTGCCACCTTAACACAACACTGTGACTCAATGCATACTCACTGTAAACTTACTGGATCATTTGAAACGTTTCGACAGCGGTCTTGCCTAATTTCTGACAGAACTTGATGTTGTGACATGCGCATTCAAATCACCGCCACGACAAAGACCGTAGTTCTGCTTGCAGTGAATGCACTCAACTGTCTCTTGCTGGGACGAGAGACTAAACTGACTAAGGTACCATACCACGGCACCACTTATGCGCTATAGCATAACACAGTGCCACTATGCGCTCAGTCTCAAAACTTAATGACTGTACCACGTATAAACAAAATGGTGACGTAATTAATAGTGAGTGGAGAACATATTTTTAACGACTCACCTCATACAATTCATGGAGTCATGACTGAAGAGGGACGAGAAGTCGTTTGAAACTAATGGGCTCAAAGAAATTTGAAATTGTATGAGGGTGTCATTAAAAATATGTTCTCCACTCACTATTAATAATATAACCTCATAATGTTTACTTCCCAACATTAATTTAAATATAATGGTGATTTAGTTATTGTTTAATTACAGATACAGTAATGTCATTTTTAAATTAAATATTATTTTGAATTATATTAGAAGAAAAAAATTTTCGCCTAGACCGGGACTCGAACCCGGGACCCTTGGCTTTCCGGGCCAAGTGCTCTACCAACTGAGCTACCGAGGCGAGTTACGATCTAGATGCAAATTTTTCTCTTATGTACGTTGTAATTCCCACGTGCCAAATGCTTGAAACCATAGCTTCTATCTTTGCAAATGGCGGCTTTTTAGTTAAGAAGACATTTATTGGGAATTTAACACTACTTTTTAAAGCCAGTAGGGCTTCTATTGACGATTTTTTTTTTATTATTAATTTAACACTTGTCATTGAAGGATAATTGGGAATTACAACGTACATAAGAGAAAAATTTGCGTCTAGATCGTAACTCACCTCGGTAGCTCAGTTGGTAGAGCACTTGGCCCGGAAAGCCAAGGGTCCCGGGTTCGAGTCCCAGTCTAGGCGAAAATTTTTCTCTTCTAATATAATTTATCCTTCAATGAGAAGTGTTAAATTAATAATAAAAAAAAATCGTCAATTATTTTGACTTAGATCTGCTGAAATGAGATATCTTCGGAGGACTGCAGGATACACACTACTAGATCACAAAAAAAATGAAGACAACTTAGAAGAATTACACATGGAATTTTTAGAAAACAAAATTTCTGATTATAAGTCAAGATGGATGCAACATGTTCATCGAATGGAAGATCACAGAATACCCAAACAAATGTTAAGATATCAACCTGCAGGAAGAAGAAGACCAGGACGTCCACTCAAAAGACTTCTGGATGGTGTTTCTCTTGAGGCCGAAACAGGTCAACAAATGGCCTAAATTCGTGAATGTACTATGATGATGATGATGATTATTTTGAATGTTTCCTGACAAGAAATTTAACTATTCTTCAAAGTACAGACTTTCAGAATCTATGGTCTTAAGCCATCTTTTTAGCGAGGTTTCTTATCCTGGAATAGTACCAGTCTCTGGGTTTTTATGCAAAGAATTTGTTAAAACCCATTTCCACAGCTTCAATGTTTTATTAAATAAAACTGCATAGTGTTATTTCCTAAATATATCAGTAACATGACGTACCTGAATCCTTCTCAGTAAGTGTGAACACAAATGACGTTGCTTCTCGGAGAGCAGTGCGTCGTGGCCCCACTGAAACACATCCTTCAGGTTGGCAGAAGTACACCATGTCAAGCGGTAATGGGAAGTCCTTGTGATCTTCTGTAGGGTACCTGCGAAGGAGTTCGGGAGCCTGGACGGGAGGGGATGAGCCCCCCCGGGTTCCCGAGCTCCCCTGCGGTCTGGCCCCCACAATGGCAAGGTAGTCCACAAGTCGAGGACATAGGAATTTCTTTTGAATGTCACACATAATTACATTACTAATAAACTACTTATTGCAACATGGTGGAGCCGCTTCAAGGGTCACCGCACAATTATACCGTGCCGCCGGTACTGCTCAGCTCGTCTTGTCTTGTGTCTTGCAGTGTTGCCAAGTTTCTGACGAGACATGGCATTCGCTCACTGCATCTGAAACATCCCAATAAATACTAGCTATGAATTAACAGAACATTTGTTTTTATCTGAATTGGGATTTGGACTATACAGTTGCAACGACCTTAACTCTGGCAGAATAAGTAAAACATTATTATTATTATTATTATTATTATTATTATTATTATCGTTATTATTAATGAGTAAAAGTGGATAAAGAAGAAAAACAAGAAAGTAATATTGAGAAAAGAATAAATAAAGGTAGAGCAATAACAGCAATGATGAATGGAGTCTTATGGAACAGACATATAACCAGAAAAAATAAGTTACAAATATATAATTCAATAGTGAGAAGTATTGTCACATATGGAGCTGAAGTTTGGAAATTCAACAAAAACTTAGAACAAAAACTTATGTCGATGGAAATGGATTTCTTGAGGAGAGCAACAAGATGTTGAAAATTAGAAAAAAATAAGAAATACTGTCATATGAGGAAAAATGAATATTAGATATTCGATAGTAGATTATATTAGATACAAGCAATTAAATTGGTATGGGCATGTATGACGAATGCTAGAAGAAAGATTACCCAGAAAAACATGTTGTTGTTGTTTTCAAATGCAGGGCCTTGGCACCGAAGCCATTAGCGTTCTTGCTATGAGGACCGAGTAATGGCGGTATAACCACATCATCAGAAATAGAGGAAATGCTATTTCAACACTTATGCTGACATGCCACGGCATAGAAATGGTCCACAAATGGTGCTTGAGAGAATGGTCGGTGGATTCAAATATATAGATCCTCCCAGCAAGGTCCGATGGACCCATTAACTAACGGCATGTGGGGGTTTATGTGAGTGGGTGACGTAACCACTATTATCCAGAAAAACATTAGAATGGTATCCACCTGGAAGAAGAAGGAAAGGAAGACCTTGAAACTCGTGGATGCAAGAAATAAGAAGTGGAATGAGAACAAGAGGACTGAAAGAAATGGAGTGGATGGATAGAGACGAGTGGAGAAGAAAAATAAAACTTTAGTTTCTCAATTTGAAGTTTTCATGCACCTCTTTCATTGCCAATCATTTCACATGTTCTGCCCATCGTAGTCTATCAGACTTAACTATTCTTATGGCATCTGGGAACATAAAGATGTTATATAGTCTCTTCCATTTACCTGTCTGTTCGTCTCTCCTCGTTCAAAAAATTTCCTCCGATTCCGATTGAGGGTCTTTCCACTTTTCAGCGGTTGCCCTTTCACCAGCCGGCTGCTGGCCCTTTACATCCACATGTGTCAATCACAGAGGTAGATGATCAACAGCCAGTGTAGGGGTGACATGTGGTTAGCATGTCGAGTCCCCCAGCCGTTATAGCTGGTTCCTCAACCTGGAGCCGCTACTTATTGTAGCTACCCAATTGCCTCATGATGCTGGGTGGGCACCGGTCCCATACTGGCCGAAATACCATGAGAAAATTTCTTCTCCCATGGAGACTCGAACCAGCGCAAGTCCCGTAGCTCTGCGCCAAGGCTTCCTACCTTAACCGCTCGGCTACGGCGCGGGACAAAAATTTCCTAAGAACTTTATTCTTAAATACTCATAATGGCAGGTCAGGTGACACGAATGGGGAATGAAAGAGGGTCAAGGAAACTTCTTGCAGGAAAACCAGAGGGAAAGCACCCAGCAGGTAGACCAAGAATGAGGTGGCAGTACTTGCAGGAAAACCAGAAGGTAAGCACCCAGTAGCTATGCCAGGAATGAGATGGGAGAATGGCATTAAACATGATTTGAGATAAGTGAATTATACAGGGAGTGACTGGTAAACAGTAGCTCAGATTAGGGATATATGGAGAGCTATCTCCATGATGCCATGGGTTGATAGTGCAAGCAGTTATATCATCATCAGCATCAGCAGCATCATCAAGGATTAGACCTGCTGGTCTGTTCCACTCTCATGTTAGAATTGGTCTATCCACCTTCTTTTTTTTGGGTCTTCCAACATTTCTTCGTCCTAGTGGTTTGTTATGAAGAATCTGTTTTGGAATTCTATTGTTATCCATTCTATTGATGTGGTCCATCCATTCATCTCTGCATTGTGTAATTCTATCTAATAGTTTGAATATATTCAGTTCTCTTCGTATATCCTCACTTCGCCTTTGATCCATTATTGTATAGCTAGCCACACTCCTGTGAAACATTTCTGACGTTTCTATTGTTCGTTCCTGGTTTTTGGTTAAGACCCAGTGTTCCGATCCATACAGTAATGTAGCCCTTTTGAGGGCTCGTTGATAACGAAAATCACAAGAAAACACACAAAATAAGCGGTTATATGATGATCTTGAAGAAGATTTTCGGACTGCAGGCCGTGGTCGTGAGGCTTGTAGTTCCCCGATGTTTCGCCAGAGACTGCGTCTGGCATCCTCAAGGGTTGTCACTGACGAAACGTCGGGGAATTACAAGCCTCATGACCACGGCCTACAGCCCAAAAATCTTCTTCAAGATCATCATAGCAACTCCGGCCGGGAAAGTTTACGTAAATACAAAGCAGTTATACATTTATTTAACTTTCACAGGGAAAGAACACTATGAGGTTTAATTTAATAATTAAATTAATGTTTTTATTACCTCACCTCATATCCTTTTTCTTCTATACTGCAGTTTCGGAGCTTATCTCCATCGTCAGTAGCCTCTAGTCGACCGGTGTTATGTCGTTTCTTGGCGGTTTCCTTCTTACTTCTATCGGTGGACCGATGAACCTCTGGATCAGGTCAAAATTTGCGGGAGTTTCAAAATTCATGAGTTTGTCTTTTTTGTTTTTTTGGATATGGATTTTTTCCCAGACTGTGAGTTCCTTTAGTTTATCTGTTTGTTTGATTAGGCTAGCTTACTTCTATCGGTGGACCGATGAACCTCTGGATCAGGTCAAAATTCATGAGTTTGTCTTTTTTGTTTTTTTGGATATGGATTTTTTCCCAGACTGTGAGTTCCTTTAGTTTATCTGTTTGTTTGATTAGGCTAAAGGAACTCACAGTCTGGGAAAAAATCCATATCCAAAAAAAACAAAAAAGACAAACTCATGAATTTTGAAACTCCCGTAAATTTTGACCTGATCCAGAGGTTCATCGGTCCACCGATAGAAGTAAGAAGGAAACCGCCAAGAAACGACATAACACCGGTCGACTAGAGGCTACTGATGATGGAGATAAGCTCCGAAACTGCAGTATAGAAGAAAAAGGATATGAGGTGAGGTAATAAAAACATTAATTTAATTATTCAGTTATACATTTTTTAATTTTTTTTAATCTTGGTAGAAAATAAATTATACTTATATTTTATAAAGCTGTAGCTTACATCGCATTCTGTCAAAATTTAAGATGGCTGATTTCCTTCTTGTGTCATAAATAAATCTAGAGACCTTCATAACAGTTGATTTTCATGTACAATTTTCTATTAACTCTAAACATTTAAAAAATTAGCTAATGAATCCATTTTAGTACATAAAATGATTAATTTTGATAAAGATTCATTTTTAGAAAAATAATTACATGTGACAGCTGACCTTGAATTTTGAGTAAATTCTAAAAACACATTTCACACGTGAACTGTTATGTTTAAACATGTTTCAATGAGACCATATCTAATTGTTGATAAAACACCTATTTGTGCTTACTCATATGTCTAACAAATAATGATTCATGTCACTTTTCTGTTTTCATCAAGTAAACCAATCATGAAAAATATACAGTGGTGTTAGACAAAGTTTGGTAATCAATGGTAAAGTGAAAATGTTTAGCCTGAGCTGGGAATCGAACCCTGAACCTTCAGCTTTCTGTGTTGATGCTCTGACCACTGATTTAATTCACTGAGCTACATTCCCATCATCATCATCATCAATAGCTTGACACCCCCATGTGGGCCTTGGCCGCCTTCAGAAGCTTATGCCAGATTTCCCTGTTCTGAGCTTCATTCTTTCAGTTTTTATTTTTAAAATCTTAATGTCTTGAATTATACCATCCCTACCATCTTAATTTAGGTCTTCCAACTTTCCTGGCCAATAGAGGTTGCTCACTGTAAATTCTTTTTGTAATCCTTTTGATGAAGGAGATGCACTGTCTCCTCTACTATTTAATTTTGTACTAGAGCATGCCATTAAATCTTTAGAGAATGAGGAATGCTTACAACTCAATGGTATTAATAAGCTGTTAGTTTATGCTGATGATGTAGTATTGTTGGCTGATAGCGAGGAGATACTAAAGGATAATACGCATACACTATTGAGTCCCATTAGGACTGGAAGTAAATATCAATAAAACTAAATATATGGTCACACGTACAAATGCATTAGGCCTATATAATGGAAATGGACAGCTAATGACAAATGAGGGAAATTTTGAGGAAGTGGCTGAATTCAAATACCTAGGAACAGTAATCACAAATAGGAATGAGATGCACAAAGAAATTAAACATAGGCTCAATTCTGGAAATGCGTGCTATTATGCATTGCAGAGACTCTTGATGTCCTAACTCCTTTCAAAAAACGTTAAACTGAAAATATATAAAACTATTATTCTGCCAGTTATGTTATATGGGTGCGAAACATGGACTCTTACTTTAAGGGAGGAAAGGAGATTACAGGTATTTGAGAATAAAGTACTTAGGAAAATTTTTGGACCAAAGAGAGATGAACAGACAGGTGAATGGAGAAGACTACATAACAATGAACTACATGGTCTTTATGGGAAGCTGGATATAATAAGAACAGTTAAGTCTCGTAGACTGCGATGGGCAGGACATGTTGCACGTATGGGGAATGAAAGACTTGCATGGAAGCTTCTTGTAGGAAAGCCAGAGGGAAAACACCCAGTTGGTAGACCAAGAATGAGGTGTGAGAATAACATTAACTATGATTTGAGGGAAGTGGAATACACAGGAAATGATTGGAAAGCATTAGCTCAGGATAGGGATGTATGGAGAGCTTAATCTGCGCGGCCATGAACCTACGGGTTCGATAGTGTCAGTGAGTAAGTAAGTAAGTAAGTAATTCTTTTGATGTCCATATGAATAATGTGTCCAGCCCCGGCCAATCTATTAATTATAACAAAATTCAGAATATTCAGCTGATTATGCAGTTTATACAATTCATTATTGTACCTCTTTCTCCATGCATTATTTTCCTTCACGGGACCAAAAATGGATCTGAGTATCTTCCTTTCAAAACGCCCTAATACTTGGTTGACATAAATTTTTTTCTCTTTATCAATGATGGTGAAAGACAGTCGGGATGGTCAAAGAAGAGATGGTTGGAAAAAATGTTGTAGACCGTAACAGTCTTGCAGTACAACAACATGAAGGGAAGATGGCAATGATGATGATTAAATGTGTATTGTCCTAATTAAGGGTACATCTAGCTTTAAATATCATCATCATCATCATCATCATCATGAACAAATTTGTTTTAGGCCATGTGGCCTGTACGGTAAACCTAGCGAAGATGGTCTTGATCTTTCCACCGATGTTTTGGTCTTCCTTGGTCCCTATGTCCAGTTGGGGTATATGGTTGGTTGGTATCTAATGTCGAGCACTTGATAATGAAATCATTCGCTCTCTTGCACTCCAATATTTAGCAGAAAGGCTGGTCTCTTCTACAAAAGCTGGACAACGGAGGAGATGGTTTCTTTCCATATCTTCATTTAAATTGCAAAAAGGGCATTTAGGTAAATCTGTTATGCCAATTCTGTGTAGGTGTTTATTCAAGCAGTCATGTCCCGTTAGCAGTCTGAATGTTGCTACTGCAGATTTTCTTTGTAATGTAGTAATGTCATAAGCTTGTAGATTTTCCCATTCCTTTCCAGATGTTTTGGTGGTGTATTCTTCTCTAAGTTTATTGATGTATTTATTTGAGATAATTCTTTTGATAGAGTGAAAGGAAACTGGAGCAGAAGTTGGGTTTGAAACAATTTTGCTACCCTTCTTGGCTAGAAAATCGGCTATTTCATTGCCTGTCACTCCACAATGGGCCGGAATCCATTGAAGTACAACTTTTTTATGTAGACGGGATAAATGTTTTATCATTTTGTGACATTCGATAATTTTGATGCTTTTTGGTGTTGTGTCTCGTGTTATAGCAAGAATGGCTGCTTTGGAGTCACATAGAATTACAACTTTTGTAAATTTTTGGATGTGAGTTGGGGTATATTGGAATGCCAATTTTGGAAGTCTATTTCTTGCCATTCTCCTCAGATGATTTTTCCATTCTTGTTGGTATCTTTGGATATCTTCATTTAAACTTGCTACTCCAAGTTTTCCTCTGATAGTGGTGTTCCTTTGGTGATCCAGTCTATTAACTCCTAACAATGATTGTAAGAAGCGCATTTGGCTTACTTGAAGTTTATGAGAGTTTCTTTTATTTAAAATCCAAATTTCACTTCCATATTTTAGAGCAGCTTTTGATGTGATGTTATGTAATCTTAGTTTTGTCTCTGTCCTCATCTGTTTACCAAAATGTCTTCGTATTACCCCATTCATTTTATTATATTTTTGTAATTTTGAATCAATGTCACTCTTATACTCTGCAAATACACTTCCTAAGTAAGAGAAATCTGACACTTGTTCTATAATTTTTCCATCAATCTCAATTTTCACCCGTTGTATGTTTTTTCCATACATTGCCATTGTTTTGGATTTTGAAGTAAATAAGTATTTAGTAATCAATTTTTTTATACCCATCTTGTATATGCAAAATATATGAGATGAGGTGTAAAATCTGTTTTATTTAATATTATTAAATAAAACTTCACTGTGTTCCTTCCTAAAATATCAATTACATGTACTTTTTAGATATCTTGAATAATCCAGTCAGAATTAATTCATAAATCATTGTGGAAAAATCACTCTTTCAACACATTGGACACTTTCCTCGACTATGAAATTTTCAGAACACTTCACTTGCTATATGATGAACTTCTTTTAACAGATTCTGTAAAATACTCCTTCAAAAATCATACTTTCTTCAAATAGTTCAGATGAACAAAAAAAATTAAGAGTTAAAATTCAATCATCTAAGAATAATATAACTGCAAAGGTAGATTTTTATACATCATTACTATTAACTAAAGTGGTTAGGACATGTCTTAAGAATGGAAGATGAGCGATGGCCAAAGCAACTATATGAATGGCATCCGAACAGAAAGAAGAAAAGAGGGAGACCAAGGTTAGCATGGAAGGAAAACATGAAGACAGTAATGCAAGCTAGAGGGCTAAGCATCGAAGATGCCCAAGACCGTAGGCTTTGGAGGTTTGGCACGGGAAGACGGCAGCAGCTGTAAAAAACCGAAGATAGATAGACTATTAACTAACTAACTAACTAACACTACTGTACCTATAACTTCATTGCCATGCAGACATAATCTCCCCATACATCTCTATCCTGTGCTAATGTTTTCCAATCATCCCCTGTATAATCTATTTCCCTTAAATCATAGTTAATGTTATTCTCCCACCTAATTCTTGGCCTACCTACTGGGTGCTTTCAGTCTGGTTTTCATTACAAGGAGCTTCCATGTCTCTCTTTCATTCCCCAATCATGCCACAAGTCCTGCCCATTGCAGTCTACGAGAATTAACTGTTATTATATCTGGTTCATCTCTTTGGTCAAAATCTATCCTAAGAACTTTATTCTCAAATATTTGTAATCTTTTCTCCTCCCTTAAAGTAAGAGTCCATGCATCGCGTTCATATGATATAACTGGGAGAATAATAGTTTTATATATTTTCCATATATATATATATAAGGACTACTAACTAACTAACTGGCACTATTGAACCCATAGGTTCATTGTCATGCAGACATAAGCTCTCCGTCTATCCTGAGCTAATGTTTCCCAATCATACCCTGTATAATCTATTTCCTTCAAATCATGGTTAATGTTATTCTGCCACATAATTCTTGGCCTGTCTTACAAGGAGCTTCCATGCCTCTCTTTCATTCCTCAGTCATGCCACATGTCCTGCCCATCACATTCTTAACATATTATATCTGGTTCATTTCTCTTTGGTCCAAAATTTTTCTTAAGAACTTTATTCTCAAATATTCATTACCTTTTCTGCCCCCTTAAAGTAAGAGTCCATGTTTTGCATCCATATGATATAATTGGGAGAATAACAGTTTTACATATTTTTATTTTTATTTTTATTTTGAATGTTGGACGATCACTAAAAGACAAGAACAAAGATTGGAAGCAGTTGAGATGAGATTTGTAAGAAATATAGCAGGATATTCTCTGCTGGATAAGAAAAGAAATGAAGATATAAGAAAGGAACTAAATATTTTCAAACATACAGATCAAATAATTAAATATAGGAACGCCTGGAAAGAACATGTCTATAGAATGTCAGAAGAAAGATTTCCAATATTATTGCTAAATTATAAACCACATGGAAGAAGAAATGTTTGATTCCACACAGAAAATGGTCTGAACAATTTTAACAATTCTAGCTTTCATGAAACCGGAATTAACCAACAGGCTTAATCCTTGGATGATAAAGAAGAAGAAGACATATTTTTAGTATACATAATGACTACTTAATATTAAAATTTCACTTTGTTAATTATTACAAAAGATGGGAAAATTGTACCTCAAAATAGATATATGATGGCCAAACTTCATTTATTTAGAAATTAATTTAGACTTTTAAGGTTTAAGATATCTAAAAAAAATATGTCTTCTCCTTCTTCTTCCTTTCCAGGATTAGGTCAATGTGATCTGTTCCGGTCTCAAGTCCATCGTTTCCTTGGCCGTCCCAAAGATCTTTTTCCATGAGGTTTGTATGTGTTGATCTTTTCGGGTAATCTTATATTGTCCATTCTGTCTAAATGTTCTTTCCATTGGTATTTGTGCTCTTCTACTTTATCGAATATTGAAAATATCTCCAGTTCATTTCTTATTGATTCATTGTGTAATCTATCCATGCGTGTACATCCTTTTATGGATGTTAAAAATTTCATTTCAGCGGCTTCAATGTGAGATATATTTTTTTGTAAGTACCCAAGATTCAAATTCATATAAAAGAACAGGAACAGCCATAATTTTATAAAACCTGAGCTGAGTTTCTCTTAGAGTCTTTCGGAGGGTTCTTCTTATGGTGCCACACATCATTTGATATCGGTTTAATTTATTATGTATATCCCAATTGTAGCTGTATGTTATATCTGAACCAAGATAGTTAAAATGTGCTATCTGTTCTATTATTTCATTACTGATTACTATTTTTGCTCTCACTGGCACTTTGGTCTGAAGAGCCAAAATTTTAGTTTTTGAAGTTGAGACTTTGAGATTTTAAGAGTCCTAATTGATTAAAATTGAGAAATTTATAGGAGATGTTGGGGGCATGCCGTAGCGTAGTGGTTAAGGCACTGAGCTACAAGCCGGAGGGTCGAGGGTTCAAGTCCCGTTGGGGTCAGGATTTTTAAACTGACCCAAACCCTCTGGCGGCACTATGGCCCTGGGGTCGACTCAGCCTCTAACGGAAATGAGTACCAGACGCTTGTTCTGGGGGTAAAGGCGACCGTCACGCAGGGCTGACAACCCGGCTGACATAAAGTGCTGATTGTCTAGAAAAAGTGGGAGCCCTAACCTCCTACTACCCCAAGGGCCTCCGGGTCTGTTGTGGGATCACTTTATAGGAGATGTTGAATATGACGTATATGGCAGGCAAGATTTTGCATTAAAAAAATATGTGCTTATTTTTAAAGCTAAAATAACCTTAATTAACACAAAAAGATTTAATAATGCTGTGCAATTAGAATCAGAGACATAACTATTTTTGATTGCAAACTACTTTTCTATTTCTTCACAATCATCTTCCCTTAAACTGGCCTTTAAATGGATTAATAAATGCAATTTTCTTTAAAAATGTACACTCAATTATTAACTGCACATATAGTTTTAAAAACTAACAAAAGAACTGATACGTAGATGTTAAGACGTAATGAAAAATTCAACTATTCTTCATGCTTATAGATAACCATTGTAATATTACTTACTGAATTACAAAACAAATGATTTTGTCAAAAGAAACACACATGCAATGAAGTAACAATAAGCTAGCACTTACAGATACAGTGAAGACAAGCACCCTAGCTCCACCCTACAAAAACTAACTGTAGAATGTTGACCTTAATTCTCCTCTCTACACGGAGACCGGGTCCGATCAATATCTGGCTGGGTGTAGAGTCAATACTCACAGAGGGTGGTGTCTGCCCAGGCCAGCTCACTGCTAGGAGAGGGGTGTTTCCTATCTTATTGTTATTTATATACAGGGTGATTAACAAAATGGGCTCAACTTCAGAATAAGTTACTCTAAGCTTTTACCATACAACATTATGACATTGTTGGACTACATACTTTTTCCATTTTTTGATAACATTTCACGGTATTTAAAAAATTGTGCAACAATTCTTAAAACATATTTTACAATTATTAAATATTTATCTATTTATGCAAATTGAGGTATTTCAATATATATATTTTAAGTTCCAAATTTAATATGGAAATATCAATTAACAAAACTAAAATTATGGTATTTCATGGGAAGGACCCCATACAAAGTAAAATCTGTCTCCAGAATAAAATTTTAGAGAGATCTAATCAATTTAAATATCTTGGATATTATCTCTCTATCTGGGATGAAAAGGATATCCCTGAAAAAGTTACTAGTTATAATAAAGTTTAGGAATTATTAATCAAGTTATGAAACCATCCCTTGTACAAAAAAACACCAGATTATGTTTTATAACACTTTGGCTAGACCAGTGTTGACCTATGGTAGTGAAGCATGGACACTAAGAAAACAACATGAAAGCAGAATAACGGCTTGTGAAATGAGATTCATGCGCAGAACAGTGGGTTACACCAGATGGAATCGGAAAAGGAACACCGATATCTTAAAAGAATTGAAGACTACGCCAATTTTGGAATATATTAAACAGTACCAACTAAATTGGAAACACCATCTTGAAAGAATGAGTTCAAATCGGATCCCCAAAGCTGTTTATAATTATATACCAAGAGGACAAAGATCACTGGGCCGTCCTATGAAACGCTGGAGGGAAAATTTTCTATAGGATCGTAACAGGCCTTGGCCTAATACTTGGAAGGAAGAAGAAGAAGAAGTTCCACAGAATTTCAATGCACATGCATGAAAGCTTAATGCAACTTCCACCAGATGGCAGGGCAAATCTGTGAAATTGGTGTGACCAACACTTGCAATTAATTCCAAAACATTTAAAGAAATTCATTCATTTTATTAGGTTCAAATCGGATAAGTGACTGTGAACCAGATTAGTTTGTAGTTTATTAAATAATATGCATGAATTTACTTAGGTTAGGTTAGGAAGGAGAAATTGGTGTACGCCCATACATTATAAATATGTACCAGTATGGAAATTTATTGTGTCACACAGATTTCACAGATATGTCCTGTAATCTGCTGGATGTTACATTAAGCATTTGCACATGCACACTGTGATTCTGACAACTTAAAAAAATTGAGTACCAGTAAGTATAAAAGTACATTATATAATGGAAATGGACAGCTAACGACAAATGAGGGAAATTTTAAAAAAGTGGCTGAATGCATATACCTAGGAACAATAAATAATTACAAACAAGAATGAGGTGAAGATCAAAATTAAACATAGGCTCAATTCTGAAAATGCATGATATGTATTACAGGAACTCTTGATCCCAACTTCTCTAAAACATAAATAATCATCATCATCATGAACAAATTCGTTTTAGGCCATGTGGCCTGTACGGTAAACCTAGCGAAGATGGTCTTGATCTTTCCACCGATGTTTTGGTCTTCCTTGGTCCCTATGTCCAGTTGGGGTATATTGGAATGCCAATTTTGGAAGTCTATTTCTTGCCATTCTCCTCAGATGATTTTTCCATTCTTGTTGGTATCTTTGGATATCTTCATTTAAACTTGCTACTCCAAGTTTTCCTCTGATAATAGTGTTCCTTTGGTGATCCAGTCTATTAACTCCTAACAATGATCATAAGAAGCGCATTTGGCTTACTTGAAGTTTATGAGAGTTTCTTTTATTTAAAATCCAAATTTCACTTCCGTATTTTAGAGCAGCTTTTGATGTGACATAAATTTAAACTCAAAATATAGGCTAAAACTGATATTGCATCAGTTTTATTACATGGATATGAAACATAAACTCTAACTTTAAGGAAGGAGAAAAGATTACAAGTATTTGAGAAAAAAGTTCTTAGGAACATTTTTGAACCTAAGGAAAGGCAAATGGAGAAAACAACAAAACAGTGAGCTACATTATCTTCATGGGAAACCAGATATTTGAGTAATAAGAAGAGTTAAGTCTCGTAGATAGCGATGGGCAGGACACGTGGCACTAATGTCTAATGAAAGAGGGGCATGGACACTCATAGGAAAAGCGCCCAGTGGCATGCCAATAATGAGGTGGGAGAATAATATTAACCAGGTTATACAGGGGATGATTGGAAAACATTAGCTCAGAATATGGATGTATGGAGAGCTCATGTCAGCGTGGTCATGAACTTATGGGTTCAATAGTGCTAGTGAATTTGTTAGTTATTATTATTATAACATCAAGTGGGATTTAATTAATCTTCCCATCTAGTAAATGGGCATCCAACACTTCTATGTCCTATTGGTTTGTACTTTAATAACAGCTGAGGGATTCTATCTGTAGGCATTCTTTTAACATGTTCATACCAGTTGTTTCTTATATTGTCAATTCTATTTGTTAAATTAAAAATATTTAAGTCTTTTCTAATATCTCCATTTATTTTTCTGTCCAAAATTATTATTATTATTATTACTATTATTACTGTCCACCACTGTGGTGTCGAGGTAGTGTGCTGCCTTGTCACGCAGCAGGTCCGCGTTCGATTCCCGGTGGGGACAGGCTCCTGGGTGAGGTTTTTTTTCGGGGTTTTTCCTCACCTGTAAGACAAATGTCAAGAAGCTTAGGGCCCAACGGTCCCCGAAAATCATCCGGTCACCATCATCATCCTTATCATTATCACCATCATCCTTATCATTATCATCATCATCCTTCACAGGTGTGGAAAGCAACGGGAAGCTACCACACCTATAATTCCCTAGTAAAGCTGCAAAGAATAGCATGAAAATGCTATGATTGCAGTGAAAGACCTGCCCTCAGGCAGAATTACTATGGATGGATGGAAAAATACTTAAGTCTTTTCTAATATCTTCATTTCTTTTTCTGTCCATTATTATTATTATTATTATTATTATTATTATTATTATTATTATTATTATTATTATTATTAGTCCACCGCTGTGGTCTCGAGGTAGCGTGCTGCCTTGTCACGGCAGCGGGCCCGGGTTCGATCCCCGTTCGGGTGAGGTTTTTATCGGGATTTTTCCTCACCTGTAAGACAAATGTCAGGAAAACTTTAAGGCCCAAACGGTCCCCGAAATCATATGGCCAGCATCCATATCATTATCATCCTTACCATTATCATTATCATCATCATCCTTCACCGGTGTGGAAAGCAATGGGAAGCTACCACACCTACACAATTCTCTAGTAAAGCTGCAAGCATAGCATGAAAATGCTATGATTGCAGTCAAGGACCTGCTATGGATGGATTATTATTATTATTATTATTATTATTATTATTATTATTATTATTATCATTATGATGATGATCATCATCTGCTGGTGTTCTTACTACTTCAGAAATTCAGTCAGGTTGGTTAAATAACTCACCCAATGGAGCACCCTCGCCCCCAAGTAGGAAATAGAAAATAGAGATAACTTACGGTAACATGTTGAAGTGGTTGATCTCTTACAGTACACTGGGGACAGATGGCCTGTAGCTGGCTATTTAACACCCCCTTGTTTACACAAATCACATTCACAAACAAACACGTGTCATTCACTTTGATTTATTATAAATGTCACATTAATTCTAATCTATTGCTCTTCATATTTATTTTACATCTTTCAAAATCACAATTATTCTACAGAGTGTTGAAAATTTCATTTACAACGTTTACGGAATCATAATCATCAAATTCATTATGAAAATCAGGATATTGGTAAATTCAGACACATAATTGACAAGCGGTGCAGGATAGTGTAATACGATGCGAGGTTGGGAAGTGGTTTTTACAGAAGCGAGGAAATGTTTAAAAAACGAGCGATAACGAGGTTTTTAATTTCCGAGATTCTGAAAAACACTTCACGAACGCGAGTTGTGCATTATTTTTTGCTCGATGGTGTTTTCAAAATAATAAATAATAGTAAAATAATAACATCTTTATTGGAAATATTTGCGTTCATTATAGACAACTGACTAACGTTAACAGTGTGGGCATGGTTCAATAGTTGAGACTACAGTAGGCCGTGACACCAATCAGGCATAAAATGGCGGCAAGTACGTATTTATTGTTTTATATTGTTTCAAATAAAGTTCAGTTCATTTAAAATGCAGTGATTTGTTTCGTACAAATGTATATTAATACTATCTTCTGGATGTATTTTTGTTTTCAGGGTCGTAAAAAATCCTTAAGCTTGAATGAAAAGGCCTCTAAGGAAAATTTACCGAATTTTCCCGTCCTAGTACTACCTTGGTTTCCTAGATGTCAGTATGAGGCGGAACGCTGACCACGTACTACTCAAAATGACATCTATACGAAAACAAGTGTAACTAAATTAGTATGGTTCAAATGCTTCCCTGTAGGAGGAGAGCGCCTAAATCTCTGTAAAGGGAAAACATAGGCTTACAACAAAAAAATCCCTACATGGTATCTTTACCTTGTCGTGGTGGAGTGTCTTGCGTGCTTAAATGATCCTGAGAGCTATGCCGGCGGTAGCATTGCTGGCGATAGGGTTACCCATGCCGGACTGATCGAAGGTGATAAGCCAGACGAAAAAAGTACCTTGGGCGAAAGAGTGACGATCTTTCACCGTAAAAATACAACCGTCAAGAAATGCGGACATGGGTTCAACTGGGGTAAAATTTTCCGGAGGTCAAATAGTCCCCCATTCGGATCTCCGGGCGGGGACTACTTCAGGGAACCCATGCCAAAGGAGGTGTGAGAATAACATTAATTTTGATTTGAGGGAAGTAGATTATACAGGGAATCATTGGAAAGCATTAGCTCAGGATAGGGATGTATGGAGAGCTTATGTCCGCGCGGCCATGAACCTACGGGTTCGATAATGCCAGTGAGTAAGTAAGAGTAAGTAAGGATGTATTTTTGTATATACATTGTATGTAGTATACATAAAGGGCAGTGGTTTTACTTCCCGCACGAGGTCTGTAATATGTAATATTACAGTATAGTTATTTAGGTTGGCAACCCCGAAATTTAGGAAGTTGAACTTCTGGTCATGGTCGCCATTGCTATAAGTACGGCAGAACGCACTATCGCGCAAAAATAATGATTAATTCAGCCATTGATGTGTAGGGATGGAAACATAAATTCAACTGTAAAATATAATCATCATACAGGGTGATTACAAATGATTGGAGCGATTTCATGATTTTATGGTAGCTGTAGTATTCGACATATTTTCACGAACTTTTACAGATACATAGAGCAACTTCCCAGGTTTTTTTTGAGATGTTACAGGTGCTCCATATGCTCCCCCTTGGTGATTCTGCAGATATCAAGTCTGTAATCAAGTTCGTCCCATACTCGACGTAACATGTCCCTATTAATTTGTTCAAAGGCATTGATTATGCGAGCTCGCAGTTCTGGTAAGTCTACTGGTAAAGGAGGCACAAACACTGAATCTTTCACATACCCCCAAACAAAAAAATCGCACGGCGTCAAATCGGGGGAGCGTGGAGGCCATGAAAACAATTTCTGATCATTCTCTCCACTGCGACCGATCCATCGGTTTGGCAATCTCATGTTTAAAAATTCACGAACATCGTGATGGAAGTGTGGTGGAGCACCATCCTGCTGGTAGATGAAGGTCTCACTGTCGGTCGTCAGCTGCGGCATGAGCCAATTTTCCAGCATGTCCAGGTACACGTGTCCTGTAACGTTCTGCTCGCAGAAGAAAAAAGGGCCATAAACTTTGAACTGAGAAACCGCACAGAACACACTAACTTTTGGGGAGTCGCGAATGTGCTGCACAATAACGCGGGGATTTTCTGTGCCCCAGATTCGCACATTGTGTTTGTTCACTTTGCCATTCACAAAGAATGTTGCTTCGTCACTGAAGACAAGTTTCTCACAAAAACCATCCTCATCCATAAACTGCTGCATTTGTGTACAAAATTCAAACCGACTCACTTTGTCAATGGGCGTAAGGGCTTGTAGAAATTTGCAAGTGGTAAGGTTTATGCTTCAATCTTTTCCGCAAGATCTTCCAAACGGTCGGTTGTGGAATGTTCAGCTCTCTGCTCGCTTTTCGTGTTGATTTCTGTGGGCTACGTGTGAAACTCATCCGCACACTCTCAACCTTTTCTTCACTCACTGAAGGATGACCCGTTGATTTCCTTTTACAGAGGCATCCTGTAGCTTTAAATTGCGCATACCATCGCCGAATGGAGTTGGCACTCGGTGCATCTTTCTCGAACTTCGTTCTGAAGTGTCGTTGCACAGTTATCACAGATTGAGTTGAATGAAATTCAAGCACAGCATATGCTTTCTCCTCGCCTGTCGCCATCTTTGATAACTGCTGCGCTCTCTCGGTTTAAAGCTGAAACACGGCTGCGAGAGAAAACAAAAAAAAACCTTATGAGTTTTTATACATAACTTTAAAGTTCTGTGAAGATATGTCAAATAAGATCGCTACAATAAAATCATGAAATCGCTCCAATCATTTGTAATCACCGTGTATACAGTTGACCTGTTTCGGTCACAACTAGACAGGGTCTAGAAGTCGTTTTGTGGATGTCCTGGTCATCGTCGTCCTCGTGGGCGATAGCGAAGAACTGCATTGGGGATCAATAGGAATATAATAGTAGGATTATTAATTATAGTTATTTTACGGGGTTCTATTTTAAGCTGATTCATTTTTCCTACACCTTCATTTATTTGTTTACCTCTACACTTAAAATTGTTAATAATTTTTGTTAGAATCATCGGGGGTTGAATTGGGTTTTGAGATTTATTATCAAAATGTAAAATCTTATAATGCTGGAATACTAACTGCACTATCTAATCGTTTTATTTTTTAGAACTTATTTATAGGTTATGGGACTCATACATTAAAATTGATTATTTTTTAGGGGATATTTTGATGCACTCGAAAATCCGGAAAAATGCACGAATTTTTCGAAAAATGGCTTAAAAAATCGAAAATTTTGCCCTAGTTGGTGACATTCGGGACACATTTTAATTTAAGTTAACCATTATTCTATTGTAGGCTGCCCCCTATCCCCAACACTCTTTGCGATTTATATCAACGAAGTAATATGTTGCTGAAACAAAAAATATAAATTTGGAATAAGAATATCAGAAAATACAAAATTAAACACCCTATTGTTTGCAGATGACCAAATAATAATAACAAATTCAGAAGATAATCTGCAGAAAGGTCTGTATGAACTTAACAAAATTACAGAAGAATATGGATTGAAGATATCTACAGAGAAAACGAAAATTATGGCATTTCAAGATGTAGATCCTTTCAGAAGTAAAATTGTAATTGACAATAAAATTTTGGAGCAAGTGAATAATTTTACATATCTAGGATGCAATATCTCGTATGAAGAAGAAAAGGATGTAAATGCAAAAATATCTAATTTTTTAAGAATTTTAGGGTTAATAAATTCTATCTTCAAGCCACAGTTAGTCCAAAAACATTCAAGACTAAAAGTGTATAAAACACTGGCTCTTCCAACTCTTTTGTATGGTAGCGAAGTACGCATATTGAAACAGAAGGATATACAGATACTTAGATCTGCTGAAACGAGATACCTTCGGAGGACTGCAGGATACACACTACTAGATCACAAAAAAAAATGAAGACATCTTAGAAGAATTACACATGGAACCTTTATAAAACAAAATGTCTGATTATAAATCAAGATGGATGCAACATGTTTATCGAATGGATGATCACAGGATACCCAAACAAATGTTAAGATATCAACCTGCAAGAAGAAGAAGACCAGGACGTCCACTCAAAAGACTTCTGGATGGTGTTTCTCTTGAGGCCGAAACAGGTCAACAAATGGCCTAAATTCGTGAATGTACTATGATGATGATGATGATTCTACTGCCTCGCAGCCTAGACGAGCTGTTTAAGGCATCTTGCCTTGGTGCAGAGCTAAGGGATTTGCACTGGTTTAAGTCTCCATGGAGGGAGGGAATTCATTTCCTCATGGAATTTCGGCCACCCAGCATCGTGAGGAATTTGGGTAGCTATAATAAGCAGTGCGCAACCTTTGACCGCTCGCACTCTACCTTGGAGCTACCCAATCATCAGTATAGACATGTATTTTTCTCACTTCTAAAACCTCTTTAGTGTACAATTTGTAGTAAGGGCTGCTTCACCACGAAGATGGTGGAATTTTATGCCGTGCTGTATCAGCTAATTACGGATGTAATATTAAAATTAATATACTCAGGGTTGCCATCCGTATGCAATAGTTAATGTAATTAAAGCTGGAGATCGGCGTTCAAATTCCGATTCAGACATATAGGCCTATATTATTTTCTTTAGTCCCAGTTAATGACAAATGAGAGAAATTTTGAACAAATGGCTGAATTCAAATACCTAGGAAACAATAATTATAAATAGATGCACAAAGAAATTAAACGTAGACTCAATTCTGGAAATGCATTGCAGGGACTCTTGTTGTCCCAACCTCGCTCATAAAAATTTTAAATATATATATATATATATATATATATATGTGTGTGTGTGTGTGTGTGTGTGTGTGTCAGGAAAACTTTAAGGCCCAAACGGTCCCCGAAATCATATGGCCAACATCCTTATCATTATCATCCTTACCATTATCATTATCATCATCATCCTTCACCGGTGTGGAAAGCAACGGGAAGCTACCACACCTACACAATTCCCTAGTAAAGCTGCAAGCATAGCATGAAAATGCTATGATTGCAGTGAGGGACCTGCCTTGGGGCAGAATTACTATGGATGGATATATATATATATATATATATATATATATATATATAACTGTTTTTCTCCCAGTTATATTATATGGATGCGAAACATGGACTCTTACTTTAAGGAAGGAAAAAATATTACAAGTATTTGAGAATAAAGTTCTTAGGAAAATGTTTGCACCAAAGAGAGATGAACAAACAGGTGAATGGAGAAGACTACTTAATAGTGGTCTCTATAGGAAGCCAGATATAATAAGAACAATTAAGTCTCGTAGACTGCGATGGACAGGATATGTCACAGGAATGGTGAATGAAAAATGGGCATGGAAGCTTGTTGTAGGAAAACCAGAGGAAAAACGTTCAATTGGTAGATTAATGAGGTGGGAAAATAATATTAACTATGATTTGAGGGAAACAGATTGTACAGGGGATGATTGGAAAACAGCGTAGGATAGGGATGTATGGAGAGCTTATGTCCGCGCTGCCATGAACCTAGGGATTCGATAGACCCATTGAGTTAGTTAGATAAACTATTAGGGTAAACAGTTTTCGGGTACTTTTGAAATTCACTATGGGTTAAAGCAAGGAGATGCACTATCTCCTCTACTATTCAATTTTGTATTAGAACATGCCATCACATCTTTGGAGAATGAAGAAGTCCTACAACTCAATGGTATTAATAGGCAATTAGTTTATGCTGATGGTATAATATTATTGGGTGATAAAGAGGAGATACTAAAGGCCAACACGCATACTCTATTGAGTAACACTAAGAAATTGGGACTGGAAGTAAACATCAATAAAACTAAATATATGTTCACACAAAGAAATGCGTTATATAATGGAAATCTAAAACTAATGAATGACAAATTAAGGAAATTTTGAAGAAGTAGCGGATTTCAAGCATCTACGAATAATAATTACAAATAGGAATGAGATGCACAAGTAAATTAAACATAGGCTCAATTCTGGAAATGCATGCTATTACGCAATACAGGGACTCTTGTCGTCCCAACTCCTTTCAAAAAAACGTTAAACTGAAAATATATAAAACTGTTACTCTCCCAGTTATATGGATACGAAACATTGATTCTTACTTTAAGGGAGGAAAGAAGATTACAAGTATTGAGGTTCTTAGGAACATTTTTGGCCAAAAAGAGATGAATAGACAGGTGAATGGAGAAAATTACATAGAAGTGAACTACATGATATGTATAGGAAGCCAGATATAAGAACAGTTAAGTCTCATATACTGCGATAGGCAAGCCATCGTATGGGGAATGAAAGAGCTGCATGGAAGTTTCTTCTACTAAAACCAGAGGGAAAATGCCCAGTTGGTAGACCAATAATGAGGTGGGAAAATAATATTAACCATGATTTGAGGGAAACAGATTGTACAAGATAGGAATACATGGAGAGTTTATGTCCGCGCGGCCATGAACCTACAGGTTCGATAGAGCCAATAAGTAAGTTAGTTATTACGGAAGAGATCATTAAGAAGAACTAAGCATTTATTGGTGGATGTTATGAATACAGTCTTTTATATAGATTTTTTTATTGTTTTATAGATTATTTTAATTATTTAAGCAAAGTCTTTTGTAATAGAGTTTAGACATTCAAAGTCTGTTGAGATAGAGTTTAGACATGATATAGTTCAGAGCAAAGTTTTGCACAGCTAACTGTAAACATCCCTACATTTAGATTATTGGAATGTTAGTGAGTACAGTTAGGGTAACTAGAGGTCAAATTGAGTATATAACACTTGAGAAGTGAGGGTCTCGTGTCTGTCTGTCTGTGTAAACTGCTGAAGGGTAAGTCACCGACCATTTTTCTTAATATGTGTCAGGGACTTTTTGTAAAAAGAATCAATTACCTTAACTATTTTGATACATGCTTTTCAAAGGATAGTAGAATTCTAAACAAATGTAGACTGTTTTAATACTATATTTTCAAAAGGGGATATAACATTTTTAAACATGTAGATTAGGGTAGATGTATAACTTCCACAACTCCCACTCTCTCAAACCCCAGAAAGTACTGTAGTTTTTAATATTGGCTTAGATTAGTTATTTAGGGCTAGAATAGTTAGGGATTCTAATTATTTATACTTTAGTAATAAAATAGTTTAAAATAAGACTTCATTTGTTTATTTCAACACCTGTATAACTGTACATCCTCATACTAACGCTCTGCTAGATAAACGCTACCAGATTTTCCAAGTCCCGGAGGTCCTTTAAGCCTAAGAAATCCAGTTGGGTTTATAATAGTGGACAAAGTTAGAATGGATGTTACGGGACTAACATCAGAGATACAACTGGATTAACATGGCTGAGATAGGAAAGTGTTAGTGAATGCAGTATTGAACGTAAAGGATTTTAAGGCGTAGATTTAGTTTGCACTACGTTATGTGTCGGCCACGTAGGTTGAGTACGTGACACATAATGACACTCTAATTAAATTCCAGTGCAGAGGCGAGCACTCTCCTGACAATATTTGTCAATTAACTAACCATAAATTCTTTCTTATAAGGAGCCCTAATGATTTTACATTAGTTCTAACATTCGCCAATAGAAAGCTCTCACTTATGACGTCAGTTGCTGTACTATTGATCCCCATTGTCTGCCCTCTTTATCAATATATAGATGTCGCTAAAATAGCCTGTTTCGTGTTACGTAAGGAAATCTATTTATAAATAAAATATAAAACGTAAAAAAAGTTCGTCACGCAGGACTTGCGTAAACTAATCGAATTCCTCAGAAGTCGGATTTATGGTCTCATTTTACTTGTTAAATCGTATATAACCTATGACGTTGCGACAAAACTTAGATTATGTCCGCTACATGTTTTTTTTTTCTTTTATGGTTTTCATCTTTCTGATGGGTCATTAGTCTTAATGGTCGGATTTCGCATATATTCTGTAGAATGTCATTCTTGTTTTATTTCAATGGCATTTACCGAGTTTCGTTACAAAAAATCGAAAATTTCGGCCGCTAGAGCAATTTTTAATTCTCGCTTTTAGGCTAAACGCCTACTGTTATTATCCCAGTTATATAATAATAATAATAATAATAATAATAATAATAATAATAGCTTTATTTTACCTGGCAGAGTTAAGGCCTTAAGGCCTTGTCTACCACTCAACCAGGTTTAAAAAAAAATACAAACAAAAAATAGTCTTAAATCTAAATTGCAATATATATATAAACGATTACAAGGATGCGAACGTGGACTCTTGCTTAAAGATAGGAAAGGAGATTACGAGTATTTGATAATAAAGTTCTTAGGATTTTTTTTTGAACAGACAGGTGAATGGAGAAGATTAATTACGTAACAATGTGCAACACGATCTTTATGGGAAATAAGATATAATAAGAAAAATTAAGTCTCGTAGACTGCGATGAGCAGGACATGTGGCACGATGCCTTTGCTTATCGAATAATGCAACAATTCAAATGTTACTCTTGAATGGTTTCATCACCGGCCAACAATGTAGCATTGCCTTCTCCGAGTAGTTATTGGGTTGGATTGTTTGTAACGTAGCAACGATTGAATGGTTTAAAATTTCGGTTGGATAATTATAATTCTGGGATCTTGATGTCTCAAGTTCTGTAGTTCAAATGAGATGGAAGTTAGGTAAGTTTGAATGCATTCATTATTTTTTTTATTATATACAACTTTCCTCATTAGAGGATTGCCTCAAAAAGTGATACAGACAATTAATTTTTGGAATTGATGAAATACATTTTGTAAATACATTCAAAAGAATTTCAAATTGTAATTGAAGTATACATACTATAAAGTAAACACTTTGTAAAGATGGTTTCTTGAAATTGAAATTGATCCTCAAATGGCAGCGATGGCAATTTTAGAAGATATACCCTGTCCAAATCAAAGGAATTCCAAAATTTAGCTAAGAATCCTGGTATAGTACCTCTTGCCCCGATCATCAATCCTGTGACAGTTATACTTCTAATTGGTATTTATCTTTGTAATAGTCAATTGTTGACTCATATATGGCTTTCTTTTCACAGTCAACTTCCTCAGGTTGGCCACTATGCGTCTCAAAACGAATTGTGGGATCTAATATCATACCAATTTTAGATGATGATCTAAATGCAATAATATATATTCGTCTATTACTTCCATTAGTGGCCACACCATGAACTTCCTCATAAACTGTGTATCCATAATCTCGCAAGGCTTCTGCCATCATGTTTCGAATAATGTGGTGCCGAATGTTTCTCAGTGATTCTCCAAACGGACAAAGCCCAAGGACGTGTGCAAGGGTTTCATGCTCTCTGCTACGTCTACAGAGGGTATCGTCCCTAGACCTGCCCGGCAAAGAACGCACCGCCGCGCCGATACATTGGCTTGCATTTTAATTGCTTCTCTCCATTCGGAACAAGACAATCCCTGATGATCACAAATCCATTGATTTACCGGTGTATATTCATTGTAGAGAACAACGCCTTTTCCTTTATGAGGAAGTTGACTCCAGAGAACTGCTTCTTTGTCTCTTAGTTGTTTCCTGAGTTGCCTTGCATCTGGTAGAAGACTTCGAGTGTTAATGTTGATGTCACTAGGTTCAATGTTAAGGTCTCTCACACATTGTAAACTTTCCTCTTTTAGGTTTCGGAGAGTAGTAATGTATGTATTACTGTGTTGGTGAAGAATGTGGCAAATGTTTATATGCTGTAATTTTGTTTCCCACGCTGCACAAAATAAACCAAGTCCTTTATTCCGACGTTCAGTATATAAAATTAATATATAATTATGGAATATTCACCTGAAAGGTCCGTCTCCTCAACTTAATGATCATTTAACTGTAGCGCTTTCGGGACTTGTCCCATCATCGGCAGGATTCAAAACTGGTGTTTCACTGAAAATCTGGTAGAGGGGGTTGCATGTATTGGGTTCGTTTTCGTTTATCAGGCTGTCGTTGTTGTGAGCTGCTTTCATGATTTCCATCTCTTCGAGTACGTTTATCTTCGCTGGATTATTTTCTCTGTGCATTACTGTTAGGGTGTTTTCAATATTTAACATGCGATGTCCTTCATGGATAACGTTACAGTTAAATGATAATTAAGTTGAGGAGACGGACCTTTCAGGTGAATATTCCATAATTATATATCAATTTTGAATAATACCTCAACGGAACACATCATGAATATTATAAAAGTTCAGTATATAACATGTGATCAGGGACATCCATCGGAAGATGTAACATTTCTTTAATTCCACTTCTCAAAAGTTTATCACAATTCACTAAAAATGTTGTTGGTATTTGATTTCGTGGTACTGTTTGAAACGGGTAAATTAGAGTTGGAGATATGGAACAATTTAAAACTGTAAATTTCTGATCAGGCTGTAACAGCGGTGAAGCAATGAGAGTTTCAATATTATAGACTGCAGAAATGCGCACAAATAGTTCATATTACAATACAGTTTACCGAAAACAAAACATACTTCTTATTAGACACTGGAGCTTCATTTAGTTGAATACTTACGACTTCTTAAAAAATTAATTACCAACAGATTGCCTAGGAAAAGTCTGAATTATCAACCAAGAGGAGGAAAAAGAGAACGGGGACGCCAATGAAAGAGATGGACAGAGTAGCTGTAATACTTGGAACCCGAATGAACTAAAAAGGTCCAATCCTTGCAAGATGAAGAAGAAGATAATTCTGATAGTAAAGACACAGAAATTCTATATTATGATATAATAGTAGGTTGACAAGTAATTATTTACCAAGTAATTTAATTAAATTTGAGGCCATCCATTTACAACAGATCCCCAGATTGTTGGATTACATATGGAGGTCAACCGAATACTTAGACATTGAATTTCAGACATTAAAAATTGGTGTTACATGTGCCTAAAATAACGTTAAAATTTTACAAATTAGACACTTCAGTAAAACTAGGCATTTCAGGCACAATGACCAAGACTTAAAAAGTCTCTATTTCACTGGAATTAACAAACTGTTCTCTGAAATACACAAAAAAAAGTAATTAAGAAATGGACGAAGACAACTGCATTATAAACACATCTGCACTAATTAATGTACTAAAAAAAGTAAAATATGTTTTTAAGTTTTCCAAACTCAGTTAAAAGTTCATTCATGCTCTTCCATAATTATCTACGCACTACATCATCAGCTTTTGCTAAATTATTCACAGTTAAATGTTGCCTTTTGTCAGTAAGAATCATTCTGAATGTAGCAAAAATTATTTCTACTGAAAAGTTGTCTAAGGAAGAAATTTTAAATTAGTGCAATATAGTAAAAATATCAATACCTATTGGAACGTTTACATTCTCTTCCAGTATCATTCTTGATACTTTCTATAACAATGAAAACCATACATTCTTATCTAGTGCATTATCAAATTTACTTTTAACTTTTTTTTCCAATTTCTCCAAGACACAACACAAATCCAAGGTCTTCTATATTTCTCTACAGAAATTCGGAATGACAAGTCTCAATCACGCACGGTATGTAGTATGTATTTCTATAGTTGATTCTATGTATAAAATATTTCTGTTTGTAATTATCGTTCGAAGGTATTTTAATTCCGTCACTTCATGAAAATGTTGTGAGGAAAATACATCAATCATGTAGGGATGACAACCCAGCTCACAACTCGTGCCGGTGGAATGCTCAACCACCTGCTACCCCAAACATCTCCTAAAGCCTACAGTGGAGCCACTTTACGTTTACCTCTGATTTTCTGAAGATTTTTTTTTTGCCTTTTTGCCCCTTTCTTGAACTTTTAATATCATCACCACCGTCTTCTTCTTCTTTTCGTCTAGTAGTTCTGAAAGTACTGTTACGATGTACAATCTTTTTCCAACCATTTCTACCTAGGCCGTCTCAAATATCTTTTACCATTTGATCAGTACTTTATAAAATTGTCTCAGGAATCCTGGATCTGAGCATACGGTGCACACGTCCATGCCAGTTAATTTCATACTGATGAATGTAATCCTAACACTTTTTTTTTGTTCTTTATATAAGAGCACATATTCACACACAGTCCCTGATAGGCACCACTTAATTTTCTTTAAAGAAAAAAACCTGATGTCCAAGTTCAGGAATCTAACCCGGAGCATCTGGTTCTGTAGCTAGGAACGCTGACTACAAGGCCACGAGGCCTATCAGTGTTCACGCACTGATTTCTCTAATATTTTCGTAAAATTATATATTTTTTACGTTGCCTATGTTAACTTGATTGCTATTTTTAACTTTTTTTTCGTGTTATGTTATTTTTTAACAGGATAACCACCTGTTATTCAATTAGAAAATAACTGAAATAATCGGGTTACCATGGTAACTACAATATGCATGTTCATGTGATTGTCAAGTTCCATTTATTGTTCATGTCTACAGTTTATGCTCTCACAGGCTCCAATAATGTCTGCCGGTTTTCATTAGGAATATATTGTGCCAAATTTCTAGATATTAAGGTAATCATTTCCCAATTTCTTCTCCTCGAGTCGATATAATGTAAATTCCATTAAAAAATATGTCATCAATATCAAGTATGCAATTTCAAAGCGTCTAAGTGGTACAAAGTACAGGGTGCGGGTAGGCAAACAGTTTTCAGATATTTTTGAAATTCACTATTCAATTTTGTACTAGAGCATTCCATCAAATCTTTAGACGATAAAGAAGGCGTACAACTCAATGGTATTAATAAGCTGTCAGTACATGATGATAAAGTAGTATTATTAGGCGATAGCGAGGAGATACTACGGGCCAACATGCACATTCTATTTAGTAAGACTAACACATTGGGGCTGGAAGTAAACACCAATAAAACTAAATATATGTTTACGCATAGACGTACATTATATAATGGAAAAGGAAATTTAATGACAAATGAGAGAAATTTTGATGAAGTGACTGAACTCATATACCTGCGGAAAAATTACAAACAGGAATAAGGTGCAGAGATAAATTCTACATCAGTTAGGAAAAACCAGGTAAGTCAACTTTTGGTCGAAAATGAGTTATTAACACCTCCCGATAGCTTTTGGTCCGATGCGCATTCGGTAAAAACGGGTAAGTCGTCAAGCGAATAGTGACGGTGTTATTAACCCATTCGCCTCAAAAGACGAGATAGACTCGCCGGCAGTTAAATGACCTTCAACTCAGAAGATGAGGTACACTCGCTTAACTCTGCTGTTATATACTTTGCAATATTTTGTACATCTCTTGACAGGGTAATCTTTTATTAACATTTATGAATAGGAGAGGAATGTGTTTTGGCCTCCACCTTTATTTTGATCTCAAGTACCGTTATATTTTGTTTGTTTTGAATGTCTTAAAATAGGCAATAAAAGTTACGGCAACTTATATCCGATTTCTGGGAAAATGCATTGAACTTTTAAAACCGAATGGAATGGGTTAAGCATTGAATTATCGATGATGTAAGTCATTGAACTAGTTTTTGCTCTCCTGTAAAAAAATACTTTCAAGACTTACCTGGTTTTTTCTAACTGATGTAGAATTAAAGATCAGCTCAATTTTGGAAATGCATACTAATACGGATTAGAGGGATTCTTGTACAAAACTGAAAATATATAATACTGTTATATTAAATGTAAACAAAACAATGACTTTAACTTTAAGGGAGGAGAAAATATTACGAATATTTGAAAATAAAGTTCTTAGAAAACGTTTTGCAACAAAGAGAGACGAACTGACAGATAAATGAAGAAGACTATATGACAGTGAGCTGCATGATCTTTATGGAAAACCAGATGTAATAAAAAGAGCTAAATCTTAAATTTCGTCGACTGAGGTGGGCACGACAAGTGGCACGAATGGAGAATGAAAAAGGGGCATTAAAGCGTCCAGTAAGTAGGCCAAGAATTACATTAACCATGGTTTGAGAGAAATAAATTATAAAGTGTGTGATTGGAGAGGTTATGTCTGCGTGACCACGTACCTACTGGTTGCAAAATGCCAGTGTTAATATTTTAGTTATAAAGTTCGCAACATGCTTATGGAATTTTAAAAAAAAATGTTTATGTACTTTTAATAAGCATACAAAATTCTAATGCCTTTCTGAGAAATAAAATTTTCAAATTGTGTCACTACGCGTATATCATTTAGTGTTGAAGGTTCTGTAAATAGACCTAGGCTCTATCTAATATTATAACTAACTGACTAAATCAGTCCATTGCAACGCATGCCATCAAATCTTTAGACGATAAAAGACGTACAACTCAATGGTATTAACAAGCTGTCGGTACATTCTGATAATGTAGTATTATTAGGCTAATTTAGTTACGCTTATTTACGTATATTTGTCAACGAGTGACATGTGGTTAGCACATCGCCTCAATGAGACATCTAGTAGGCAACAAAGGTATTACCTGGATGGATGAAAATGATAATGCAGCAAACTGTTAATCAGTTTTCTCTATTCACCTGTCCGTTCATCTCTCTGTACATCAAAACGATATAAGTTTTTTTCCCCCCGTTTCCCCTGCAAGCTACTTCTCCTCCCAAATTATTGCGGGCTATTTACTAAAAAATATGTTATGTAGAGTAATTTATAAAAGTATTACTACACATTGAAAATGAGCCAGGATCAATACCAATTGCATATTCAATACATCTAAAAGACTCGTGGAGTATCATGAAAAACTTCAAAATGCGAAGTCTGAAGAACGCCATGGCTTAAAGTGATGGCATCCCTCTCGGCCAGCAAACAGAGTACAGCAGGATAGATGGATCATAGATTCATTAATGTGTTTGACATCGTCCGATTCCTAATAGCCAATCTTGTCTCCTGTTGTAATGTTTCTGTAAAGTGAAGATGCTAAGAGGGGGGATAGCCTCTTATTGCTTTAAATTTTAAGACTTGGACCTGTATTGTCCACAGACGAAGTGAATGAAAGCAGCAGGTATTTCATACGTCATGAGTAATCCTTTATTCTCAGATATTGTGTCATTGTATCGCTTGCAATTCCCCGTGCCCCCCTTCGTCCCGTGCTTTCATTCTCTTCATCTGTGAACTATACGTCTTCCTAGTGTCCAGTCCTACCTTCACGTGGTGCAGCTGTTAGTAACTTTTGTAACTTATGTGGTGAACGACGGGATGGGCACTCACCAACCGCCCTGACCAGCATGATGAGGTATTAACTGATATGGTATTAATTCACTTCCATACCACATCTCTTTTTTATCCAATCTCTCTGGACTGAAAACTTCTTGTTTTCCCACCCCGATGGTATTAAAGCATTCGAGGCCTAGGGTATTATTTCATCTTATATTTTCTGGCAAATTCTTCCATATAAAGGGCAGATGAGGTTCTTAGCTGTGGTGAAAGCAACGGATCTAAGGATGGACACCTGCAAAAAGAAACCCTGGTCCTCCATGTTGGGGGTTGATGCGGTAGGCCAGCTCCCTCCCATCAGAAAAAAAATACAATGCTAAAAAACCTAATAGAGATAAGCCGGTACACAATATGCTTTGCTACATGTTTGAAGTGGGGCATTAAAGTATATAATGATCAATGAAGTAGGAGATAGTGGCCTAAAGGGAGAACCTGCTACCAGAATCGAAGAACATTGTGAACGTGCATTTGGTACCCACATCACACTTGATTGTCTCTGATGCACATACAACTAGGACTGATGAAGCAGTACGTGAGAGCATTGGACAAAACAGGAAACGGTTTCCAATACCCAAATCTATCAGTTGGAAAGTTAAAAATGGGATATTTGTTGGACTACTTCATGTCTGATGAACACTTTGAAAGTATAATGGCAGAAATTGAACAGAAAGCATGTAGAAGTTAAAACAAAAAGTTGTGTATCGATCCTTGGCCAGAATAAGCAATACGTAGTGGAAGATACTCGTCCGTATGCTAGAGAAACTTAAACAGTTATGATGCAGGGTGAGCTTAACAATTAATTTTCTAATGTCGCACTTAGACAATTTTCAGGACAATTTGACCGACACACCAGGAACTGGAACATCGTTATCAAGGTCGCTGGGGAATAAACATGACGGCTGACTACTGCTGGGTATCAAACACGAAGAAAAAGTGACACATACAGAAATGTATCAAACGATCATTCATAGACAAACGCCAACGGAAATACCTCCGCACAGTAAGTGTCCACATCACCATATTTGCTTTTCTAATATCATAAAATGTCTCTCACGCTACTTTCTATTTTATGCGTATCATTTTGTCTCCAGCTTCCTGTAATTGTTGCATCTGGTTTCGAGGGTCGGCGGGTTCAAACCCGGCCGGGGTCGATGGATCTATCGAATCCTGTGGTGCATAGCAGCGCAGACGTAAGCTCTCCATACATATATATACTGGTATAACATTCCATTTGTAATTTATTTCCTTCCGATTTTATTATCTCACCCCATTCTTGCCCTTCCTACTGAATGATTTCCACTTTGTGTTTCCTACAATAAGTTTCCTTTCCTCTCGTCCATTTTTAAAACGTATCAAATGTCCCGCCCATAGGAGTCCACGAAACTTACTCCTCATATTATATCTGATTTTCTACTAAGACCATGGAGTTCACTGTCATTCAGTTTCCTCCATTCACCGGTCCATATGTCTCTGTTTGGTCAATAGATTGTCCTATGCACTTTATTCTAAAATGCATGCATTTTCTTTTAAAATATAACTTGAGATATCGCCATTTTATATGTTATTAATTTAACATTTTTGAGAGAATTTGGGACAAGAATCTCCGTCATATATATAAAACATAGCGTATATCATGCGATTCCAGAGTTGATCCTATGCATAATTCATTTCTGTTTGTTACTGTTGCAAGTTATTAGAATTCATTGAAATGTCCATAATTTGCTGTTATTTTGCATACATAGGAAGAAAAAATTATACAATTACCACAATAACAGTGAAAATGTCGATTTTAGCTACTAATCAGTTATAAACTATTCTATTTCTAGGAAACAACAATTGAAAATAAATTTGATCCAATGAAGAAAAACAAGGCAGTGAGATTGAAAACAATAGTACATGGAAGTCACTCAAATAATCCCAGCACTACGAGTATGTAAAATAAATTATATGAGGAGATAAACAGTAGAGGAACTATTTCGTAAAAATATGTTAGCTTGGATGGATGCAACAAAATTGACGATTTCATTACGCTATACATAAGTTGATCGTATGAACTTTATGGAAAACAGGTCATTTTATATCAATTTAAATGTAAAATAATTTAATATACTCATATTTGTTTAAATGCAGAACCATTGGTCAAGAAAACACAACATGAAACAGAATCGCATACAGGCTGTTTCTATATTAAATTGAATTTTCTTTAAGAAAGAAAAAAATATTTAATGGGATTTAATTCTGTGTGCAGTTACCAAATTCCGCCATTTTTTGTTGCACTTGGAATCGTTTATCCCTGAGGTGAGTTTATAGGCGATTCAAACACTGTAGTACACAACCTTCATTCTGGGTTTTGTCATAGTGTGATACTTAAAGATGATAGGTTGTCTAGAAATGTAATATAAAGATGTAAATAAAAAAATCATCACTCCACAGAAGCAAATATTATTTGGCGTAAAATTGGATGAAGTTGTAGTTAAGGTAAGCTATATGCAAATTATTGGCTCACAAAAGTTGCACATTGTATCCAATAGTAACTACGATGCCCCGATACTTGAAGGGACATAAATAGCTGGCTGGATCTCTAGTGTTGTGCTACATGATGTCTTTCTTGTTTTTCAGGTTATTGATGTGTACCTGCAGGATGAATTCAAGTTTCAAGAATGTTTGGCTGTATTTCCAGGACGACAGGTAGTGTCGCCTGGTTGTATAGTTGGGCAACCCACCGTTCTGGGGGCTATAATACTGGGGCAAAAGAAACCCACGCCTGGGGGTCTATCTGGGCACACCCGAATTCTCGAGGGGATTAAATATCGGGTCCACGTTTTGTTGTCGTGGTAAAAGAACAACAAATTAAGTACCTGAGTTAAATTTCTTGTTTCTTTATGTTAACTAATTTTAGATTCCTGTGTCTCTTCTTCTTCCTTCGGCTCTGGGGTCCTCTAAGATTCTTGGCTTCCTTCATAACAACTGTCCATTCTTCTCTATTACTAGATTTCTGTCTCCACCTTTCCACCTTCAGTTCTCTTAAGTCTTCCTCAATCTTATCTAACCATCTGAGTTTCCGTCTTCCAACCTTTCTTCTTCCTTCCGGTTGCCCTTCAAAAATATTTCTTGCACCTCTTTCTTGTTCCATCCGCATACATGTCCTACCCATTCAAGTCTCTTTCTTCTAATATATCCTACCAGAAATAAATTCATACATAATTCTTTCAGTTCTTGGTTCGTTCAAACTCTCTATTACACTTTGTAATCCATACTCAAATTTAAGTCTATATTTTAAAATTGTAATAATACTTAATTTTCGTTTATTTTTACTATAATCCTTATTATTATTATTATTATTCCAAATTCGTTAAATACTCTATTAATATAAGATGTAATTATATTTCAGGATGTAAGTAGTTTGTTAAAGTTTGCTGACCTGCAGGTTGCGGGTAACATCCAGGTAAGATATCTCTTAACTTTATAAATTAATTTACAGAGTATATTTATAATGTACAATTTATGATTCCTGGAATTGATTGGATGCATTGTTTGAATTCTTAAGTTTCGTAGACAATCATCTTACACATTTTTTACCTCAGCCACAAGACTCTTCTGGACGAACCGTTGTGAAACTTTTGCTAATTTAAGAATGGTGATGCACCTTAACTACGACTTCATCTAATTGTACGTCAAACAATATCTACTTATGTGGGATATGATTTTTTATTTACATTTATAAATTACATTTCTACAAAACTTCTCATTTTGAACATTTACGCCAAACAATATCTACTTATGTGGGGTGATGGTTTTTTTAATTACATCTCTATATTACATTTCCAGAAAACTTACCATTTTGAAGTATCACAATTACAGCAGACTTGTCATGTGTTAAGTTAATTACCAACGTGAAGATGAATGTGGTGTACTACATTTGTATGAAGAACCTATGAATTCTATTCAGTGTAAATTGATGTATAGTGACAAAAAATATAAAATGACAGGAGTACTGTATTCAGAAATTCGTTCCTGTGTAATATTTTTTCTTTCTTCAATACATTTTCCTTTGAATATAAAAAAAAACCTGCATGCCATTTGTTTCTAGTTGTGTTTTCTTCAGCAATGGTTAGATACATACATAATCTGCATTGTAAGTGTTAATGATTTAAATTTCATGTTTCAATATTACGTTTATATTCAAATGACATAATATTTTGGAAACGTAATTTTTCAAAGTGAATTTTATACCAAGGTTCCCTATTTTCCGTATTTCTAATTCATAATACCTTGATTTGAAATTCTTTTGAAAAAAAATAATTGTTATTCTTTGCTTTACAGAAGATAATTAGTTTGTTAAAAACGTAAAAGGTTAATTTATCCAACAGCATTATGGAATTGTCTGAAATTTGATGTGGTAACTAGAGGCAAATCAAGAACTCCTGATATTTGTGGTCAGAACAGCAAATCATGCTGCTTGCTTTGTCGAGTAAATGGAAACAAGTGACTGGGCCATCCTGATTCTCGAGGGGGATAAATATCGGAATTATCGAGTGTTACTGGAGCACTTCTAATTTTATTACTGTTGTTGACTTAAATATTCGTATCAATAAATTTACAATATAGTGAAACATATTTTTATAATGTTCAATTATATTTCAGGTTGAAATCATGAACAAGAAAAAACTAATTTTCATTATGTAAAAATCACAAAGAAGAACTTTATGTATACAGTTCATGGAATGTGCATCTTAGTTCCTACAATTCCATTTAGGAACTACTATCGACATAAGTAATAACTATCTAGGCCTGTAGGTTCATGGCCATGCTGACATAAGCTCTCCATACACCCTTATGTTTAGCTAATGTTTTCCAATCACATATTGTATAATTTAATGTAATCATGGTTAATATTATTCTCCTATCTCATTCTTGGTCTGCATACTGAGGTTTTTCCTTTGGTTTTCTCAAGTTTCATGCCATCAAAAGCGATCTTCATTTTCTTGTAATAATGATATGAGAAATGCGCACGGGTGTGCGATGTTTCATTATTTATTTTTTGTATTAACGAATATTTTATTAGTTGGCCATTATGTTTCCTCTATATAGGCAGCCATCAGAGAACACCTATATAGTGTTATGTTGAGCGATGATTTTTAGGTTATATTTTCATGAACTTCTCAATCGATTTTAAGAATTGTAAGTTTTTTTATGAAAGGTATTTCACCCTGTGGTCTCGAGGTAGCGTGCTGCCTTGTCACGCAGCGGGCCCGGGTTCGATTCCCGGTCGGGTTAAGTTTCCTGGTCGATGGGTTTTTCGTGGTTTTTCCTCACCTGTAAGACAAGTGTCAGGAAACTTTAAGGCCCAAACGGTTCCCGAACATCATCTGGCCATCATTAACATCATTAAGATACTCATTAAGTTTAGGATTGAAGCCTCTCCTGGTGCATCATCACCTCATCACCTATTATATAATATCATCGGGGCAGCGTAACGCCGTCTTCCAGGCGCCCCAAACTTAGAAGTGAGTTACAATAACACCACGCCAGGAGGGAATACCAGAATATTTTAATGACAAAATGGTGGCATTGAACAAAAAATAAAAGAGAAATCTAATACCCGGTTTGCGCTGCTGCACATCTAAATAAATGAACAGTGGTTTTATGTTTAGTTGAATAAGTAGAAGGAAAAATAATTATAAATTGATAACGTAACTATCTTTATATACCCCGTGCTGATTATCTGGCGTTGCCCGGGATTCTACTTATCCCGATCTTCTTGGCATGAATGAGCTGAAAGACAATAACAGTTTTGTGTGTTATCCGTAAAATATAGAATATGCTGTTACGGACTTTCTTGTAGAATTTTCTTGTGATATTCATTTCCGTGTACATTAATTTGGTGTATCTTTTATCGTTTAGGCAGCGTAAGCCATTTAAGTGTCCAAAGGCGACTTTCTGAGTATACCGATACCCTTTTTTTTTCTTTAGCTCCGGCCATAAAATACGAACAGTAACGTTTTTTATACGTTAATTGTCCCAGGAAAATTCTCCAAATGACAATGAAATCTCCAATCAAATCTGTCAAGTTGTTTTTTGAGTTCATAAATTATAGAATCACGCTCATTTTTATACATACAATTTTATGCGTTTTTCGATAAAAAATTTGGTATTGCTGATATTTGCTAGATTCCCCGAATTCCTTAACAATATAATAATAATATTATTAATAATAATAAGTCCCGCGCCGTAGCCGAGCGGTTAAGGTAGGAAGCCTTGGCGCAGAGCTACGGGACTTGCGCTGGTTCGAGTCTCCATGGGGGAAGAAATTTTCTCACGGTATTTCGGCCAGTATGGGACCGGTGCCCACCCAGCATCGTGAAGCAATTGGGTAGCTACAATAAGTGGCGGCTCCAGGTTGAGGAACCAGCTATAACGGCTGGGGGACTCGACATGCTAACCACATGTCACCCCTACACTGGCTGTTGATCATCTACCTCTGTGATTGACACATGTGGATGTGAAGGGCCAGCAGCCGGCTGGTAAAAGGGCAACCGCTGAAAAGTGGAAAGACCCTCAATCGGAATAATAATATAATAATAATAATAATAATATAATAATAATAATAATAATAATAATAAATAACTAAACAACTATATCACTGGCACTATTGAACTCGTTGGTTCATGGATGAGCGGACATAAGGTCTCCATACATCCCTATCCTGAGCTAATGTTTTCCAATCATTCTCTGTATAATCTACTTCCATTAAATCATAGTTAATGTTATTCTCCCACCTCATTTTTGGTCTACCAACTGGTCTTTTCCCCTCCGGTTTTCCTACAAGAAGCTTCCATGCACGTATTTCATTCCTCATTCGTGGCACATGTCCTGCCCATCGCAGTCTACGAGACTTAACTGTTCTTATTATATCTGGCTTCCTATAAAGACCATGTAGCCCACTGTTAAGTAGTCTTCTCCATTCATCTGTCTGTTCATCTCTCTTTGGTCCAAAAATATTCTAAAATGTACCTAATCAATTTTAGTTAAGTCTCATAGACTGCGATGGACAGGATATGTGGCACGAATGGAGAATTAAAGACGTGCATGGAAGCTTCTTGTAGGAAAACCAAAGGGAAGACGCCCAGTTGATAGACCAAGAATGAGGTGGGAGAATAACATGAAATATGATCTGAGGGAAGTAGATTATACAGGAGATGATTGGAAAACATTAGCTCAGCATATGCATGTATGGAGAGCTTATGTCCGCGCGTCCATGAACCTACGGGTTTGATTGTGCCAGTGAATTAGTTATACCTATCAATATTACAACTTAAAATAGTTTATTACATATGGATGAATCGGCCGCGGTGGACTAGAGGTTATGCTCGTTGCCTCTGGTCCCGAGGGTCGCGGGTTCAAACCCGGCCGGGGTCGATGGATTTTTTAGGATGAAAAAATCCAAGGAGCAAGTCCTCCCGGAGGAACTTTAAGCCGTGGGTCCCGAGTCTGAAGATTTTCAGGCTCGTAAAACATCCTTAAGCCTGAACGAAAGGCATCTAAGCAAAATTTACCGAATTTTCCCGTCCTAGTACTACCTTGGTTTCCTAGATGTCAGTATGAGGCAGAACGCTGACCACGGACCACTCAAAGGACATCTATACGAAAACAAGTGTAACTAAATTAGTATGGTTCAAATTCTTCCCTATAGGGGAGCACGCCTAAATCTCTGTTAAGGGAAACATGGGCTTACAAAAAGAAAACATATGGATGGTGCATTTGAGTCATATATTACTACAAATTTTAGCTGATGATAACGTTCCACAACAATATATTACTAATATCTTCAACATCTATAAAGATAATGAGATCTCTGTTAAACAAGATGGCAAATTATCTTCTTGGGAAAAGATCAACACTGGAGTAAGACAGGGATGTGGACTTTCACCGGTGCTTTTCATTATATATATGAATAAATTAATAAATGAATGGAGGAAAACACAACGAGGATATATACCCATCAATAGGAACCTCAAACTCGATGCTATTCTTTTTGCAGACGATTTAGTTCTTCTGGCACTTTCCGAAAATGATTTGCAACGATCAATTTATAATTTACAAAAAATAGGTGCCAAATTTAATACGGAAATATCAATTAACAAAACTAAATTATGGCATTTCATGGGAAGGACCCCATACAAAGTAAAATCTGTCTCCAGAATAAAATTTTAGAGAGATCTAATCAATTTAAATACCTTGGATATTATCTCTCTATCTGGGATGAAAAGGATATCCCTGAAAAAATTACTAGTTATAATAAAAGTTTAGGAATTATTAATCAAGTTATGAAACCATCCCTTGTACAAAAAAAACACCAGATTACGTTTATATAACACTTTGGCTTGATCAGTATTAACCTATGGTAGTGAAGCATGGACACTAAAAAGACAACATGAAAGCAGAATAACGGCTTGTGAAATGAGATTCATGCGCAGAACAGCGGGTTGCACCAGATGGGATCGGAAAAGGAACACCGATATCTTAAAAGAATTGAAGACTACGCCAATTTTGGAATATATTAAACAGTACCAACTAAATTGGAAACACCATCTTGAAAGAATGAGTTCAAATCGGATCCCCAAAGCTGTTTATAATTATATACCAAGAGGACGAAGATCACTGGGCCGTCCTATGAAACGCTGGAGGGAAAATTTTCTATGGATCGTAACAGGCCTTGGCCTAATACTTGGAAGGAAGGAAGGAAGAAGAAGAAGCATTTGAGTCATCTTCAATCGATTTCTGATGCAAAAAATGGCGGAAGGTGTCGAGTCTTCTGTTGCTGTGTCGTCATCTAAATTTTTAAAACACAAGTCTGGCAAACCTTTGACTAATGGTAAAAACAAGTTATTTTAAATGTGTTTCACAAATTCAATGAAAATTTTCACCAGCTTTCTTCTAATTTACTCCATTCTACGATCACATGTCTTATATACTTCACACGTGTTCCCTGTCAATGTGACAGTAATTCAAAATTAATATAAAATTATGGAATATTCACCTGAAAGGTCCGTCTCCTCAACTTAATTAATTATTTAACTGTAGCGCTTTCGGGACTTGTCTAATCATCGGCAGGATTCAAAACTGGTGTTTCACTGAAGATCTGGTAGAGGGGGTTACATGTATTGGGTTCGTTTTCGTTTATCAGGTAGTCGTTGTGAGCTGCTTTTACGATTTCCATCTCTTCGAGTGCATTAAATATTGAAAACGCCCTATGTTATGCCACAAAATTTAGAGGTTTTTTCTTTGTTTATTAGACTGAACATTGATAGTGTGATAGCCGGAAATTATAGTTACCACAAGGGTGTTAAAAAATTAATTATTCCCCTATAAATATTCATCATCATCATCATAGTACATTCACGAATTTAGGCCATTTCTTGACCTGTTTCGGCCTCAAGAGAAACACCATCCAGAAGTCTTTTGAGTGGACGTTCTGGTCTTCTTCTTCCTGCAGGTTGATATCTTAACATTAGTTTGGGTATTCTGTGATCTTCCATTCGATGAACATGTTGTATCCATCTTGACTTATAATCAGAAATTTTGTTTTCTAAAGATTCCATGTGTAATTCTTCTAAGATGTCTTCATTTTTTTTGTGATCTAGTGTGTAGTGTGTATCCTGCAGTCCTCCGAAGGTATCTCATTTCAGAAGATCTAAGTCTCTGTATATCCTTCTGTTTCAACGTCCATACTTCGCTACCATACAAAAGAGTTGGAAGAGCCAGTGTTTTATACACTTTCAGTCTTGAATGCTTTTGGACTAACTGTGGCTTGAAGATAGAATAAATATTTGATATTATAATTATTAGGGTTTTTTAGACAATTATTTAATTATAAATGCATATCCGATGGACGTGTACCAATCACGTATTGGCACGAAAGGATTTCTTACAACCGCTTCCACGTCAGGTGAAAGCGACCCACTTTAAGTATATAAAAACTAGGGGTTTCAACCCCTAAATCATCTCTAGCGATCTCTAGCACCGACGAAATCTCAACGCAGTTGTAACCAGCTCTACTTGGATGTCACCTATAATAATCATTTGTAAGTCTGCTTCTTTATTTTGACTTAATATAAATAATATATGTCTTATACATTTGGTTTGCTGGAATAAACTCCTAGTAGGTCAAAGACATTTAACTTATTAAAGATATTTTATTATTTGCTGAGGTTCATTAAGTATTCAAGTGAGGCAATTGGTTTAATGTAGTAAATTTAAAGATAGAATAATGTTTAACTCTTTAACTAATTTCTATGGTGGTTTTTGTTTATCTTCTTTTAATTATTGTTTTAATCTGTTTCTTTTAAATATAGTATTATTGGCACGCCGTAGCGTAGTGGTTAAGGCACTCAGCTACAAGCCAGAGGGTCGAGGGTTCAAGTCCCGTTGGGTCAGGATTTTTAAACTGACCCAAACCCTCTGGCGGCACTATGGCCCTGGGGTCGTCTCAGCCTCTAACGGAAATGAGTACCAGACGCTTGTTCTGGGGGTAAAGGCGGCCGTCACGCAGGACTGACAACCCGGCTGACATAAAGTGCCGATTGTCTAGAAAAAGTGGGAGCCTTAACCTCCTACTACCCCAAGGGCCTCCTGAGGCCTGTTGTGGGATCACTTTACTTTTAGCATGCCGTAGCGTAGTGGTTAAGGCACTGAGCTACAAGCCGGAGGGTCGAGGGTTCAAGTCCCGTTGGGTCAGGATTTTTAAACTGACCCAAACCCTCTGGCGGCACTATGACCCTGGGGTCGACTCAGCCTCTAACGGAAATGAGTACCAGACGCTTGTTCTGGGGGTAAAGGCGGCCGTCACGCGAGCTGACAACCCGGCTGAATAAAGTGCCGATTGTCTAGAAAAAGTGGGAGCCTTAACCTCCTACTACCCCAAGGGCCTCAGGGTCTGTTGTGGGATCACTTTATTATTGTGAAAATATTCACTTTATTTATGTGAATGCCTCTGATTCCTTAGTTTTTGCTATCCCTTGCAACGTTAGGTAAATCCTGACCTTGTTTTAATGTTAAGCCCGTCTCATTTATTGTACTCGGCCTATATTTTATATCATGCTACCACTTGACAGGAGACGGGCCGTAACACCCTAACAGTAATGCACAGAGAAAATAATCCAGCGAAGATAAATGTACTCGAAGAGATGGAAATCATAAAAGCACCTCACAACAACGACAACCTGATAAACGAAAACGAACCCAATACATGCAACCCCCTCTACCAGATCTTCAGTGAAAGACTAGTTTTGAATCCTGCCGATGATGGGACAAGTCCCGAAAGCGCTACTTACTTATTCACTCATTGGCACTATCGAACCCGTAGGTTCATTGCCGCGCGGACATAAGCTCTCCATGCATCCATATCCTGAGCTAATCCTTTCCAATCATTCCCTGTATAATCTACTTCTCTCAAATCATAGCTACAGTTAAATAATTAATTAAGTTGAGGAGACGGACCTTTCAGGTGAATATTCCATAATTTTATATTAATTTTTAATAATACCTCAACGGAACACATCATGAATCTTATAAAAGTGACAGTAATTGTGGCGCGAATGGCGGAAGGATACAATAGGTGTTTGTTTATGTTAGGATCGCTCTATGGGCGGATAAGGTATAGACATAAATAGCTGAGTTGGCAACACTGTTTAACGGTCTGTAAACCCCTAGTGTTCCCCTCAGCAGGAGGCGGAGCCAGGGAAACATCCAGTAGTCCGGCGCTAGGGCCATACACATACAGCCTTCAGTAGCATAAAAATATTCTGTGGTGCAGTGTTATTGACTAAATAGTTTTTTAACTGTACTCGTATGCAGGTAGTATTTGCAATAGTTTTCATTTCCAAACTTATTTTTAAAGTGTTATTTAGACTCAATGTAGTACTATTGGGCGATATCGAGGAGATACTAAGGGCCAACACGCACACACCATTGAGTAAAGAAATTGGATTCGAAGTAAACATCAATAAAACTAAATATATGGCCACACATGGAATACATTAAAGTAAAGTGATCCCACTACAGCCCTCAGGAGGCCCTTGCGGTAGTAGGAGGTTAAGGCTCCCACTTTTTCTAGACAATCGGCACTTTATGTCAGCCGGGTTGTCAGCCCTGCGTGACGGCCGCCTTTACCCCCAGAACAAGCGTCTGGTACTCATTTCCGTTAGAGGCTGAGTCGATCCCAGGGCCATAGAACCGCCAGAGGGTTTGGCTCAGTTTAAAAATCCTAACCCCACGGGACTCGAACCCTCGACCTTCCGGCTTGTAGCGCAGTGCCTTAACCACTACGCTACGGTGCGTTCCCAGTGTTTATACTGGACACTGCAAGGTCACAGTTACGTCATCCATCCTTATATTTCGTGTATTCTTAACTTAATTGAATACTTACATGAACCCCGCTCCCTGGTCATTAGCTGTCCATTTCCATTATAAAATGCATTTCTATGTGTGACCATATATTCAATTAAGAAGGAGAAGTTATAGGCCTATAGTATCCTGCTGGAGTTCGGAATTCCTAAAAAGTTAGTTAGATTTATACGAATGTGTCTAAATGGCACAAAGAGTAGGGTGTGTGTAGGCAAACAGTTTTCGGGCACTTTTGAAATCCAAAATGGATTGAAGCAAGGAGATGCACTATCTCCTCTACTATTTAATTTTGTACTAGAGCATGCCATCAAATCTTTATAGGATGAGGAAGGCCTACAACTCAATGGTATTAATAAGCTGTTAGTTTATGCTGATGATGTAGTACTATTGGTCGATAGCGAGGAGATACTAAAGGACAACAGGCACACACTATTGAGTAACACTAAGGAATTAGGACTGGAAGTAAATATCAATAAAACTAAATATATGGTCACACGTACAAATGCATTAGGCCTATATAATGGAAATGGACAGCTAATGACAAATGAGGGGAATTTTGAGGAAGTGGCTGAATTCAAATACCTAGGAACAATAATCACAAATAGGAATGAGATGCACAAAGAAATTAAACATAGGCTCAATTCTGGAAATGCGCACTATTATGCATTGCAGAGACTCTTGATGTCTCAACTCCTTTCAAAAAACGTTAAGCTGAAAATATATTAAACTATTATTCTACCAGTTATATTATATGGCTGCGAAACATGGACTCTTACTTTAAGGGAGGAAAGGAGATTACAAGTATTTGAGAATAAAGATGCTTAGGAAATTTTTTTGGACCAAAGAGAGATGAACAGACAAGTGAATGGAGAAGACTACATAACAATGAACTACATGGTCTTTATAGGAAGCCAGATATAATAAGAACATTTAAGTCTCGTAGACTGTGATGGGCAGGACATATTGCACGTATGGGGAATGAAAGACGTGCATGGAAGCTTCTTGTAGGAAAGCCAGAGGGAAAACGCCCAGTTGGTAGACCAAGAATGAGGTGGGAAAATAACATTAACTATGATTTGATGGAATTAGATTATACAGGGGATGATTGGAAAGCATTAGCTCAGGATAGAGATGCATGGAGAGCTTATGTCTGCGCGGCCATGAACCTACGGCTTCGGTAGTGTGCCAGTGAGTATGTAAGTAAGTATGTGTGACCATATACTTAGTTTTATTGAAATTAATTCCAGTCCCAATTTCTTAGTGTTACTCAATAGTGTGTGTGTTGGCCTTTGTACACATTCTATGTAGGAATTTTCTTTTCCTTTCCAGGATATGCCTAACATACTTTTTTATGAAACTTCTTTAATAATAATAATAATAATAATAATAATAATAATAATAATAATAATTGCTTTATTTTATGCTTGTAATGCTGATTAGTGATTACCCACAATCTGTAACAGGTAAATTCCACGTAAAATATGACATAACACAGAAAAAGTAAAGTTTCTTCCATGCTTCATAAAGTGGTATATGGAATATTAAAAATATTTTCAAGTACCTAACATCCAAAAAGATAACATAGTATATGAAAAAACGTCCACCGCTGTGGTCTCGAGGTAGCGTGCTGCCTTGTCACGCAGCGGGCCCGGGTTCGATCCCCGGTCGGGGCAGTTTTTCTGGGTGAGGTTTTTATCGGGGTTTTTCCTCACCTGTAGGACAAATGTCAGGCCCAAACGGTCCCCGAAATCATATGACCATCATCTTCATCATCCTTATCATTATCATCATCACCATCATCCTTCACCGGTGTGGAAAGCAACGGGAAGCTACCACACCTACACAATTCCCTAGTAAAGCTGCAAGCATAGCAGTGAAGGACCTGCCTTCGGGCAGAATTACTATGGATGGATATGAACAAACTCTTACGTAAAAAAGAGTTGTTTACTTTAATTAAAACTCTTCCATCACTCAGAACCGTTAGTTACGTCAGTTACCTTTATTTTGTATAATTTGTGATTAAAGTTTATTAGAAATAAAACTCAAGACATGTATTTTGTAACCCCTCCTATATATACTACATTCACACATGCTTGTTGAAATAAAATTGATAACTTCGCAGAGACTATTATTTTACTGTCTTTTGTAAAATAATTCTGTAGTTACGTCAGTTACCGATGTAAAACCGTACATTTTAAATAACTAACTAACTCACTGGCACTATCGAACTTGCAGGTTCATGACCACGCGGACATAAGCTCTCCATACATCTCTATCCTGAGCTAATGTTTTCCAATCATTCCCTGTATAATCCACTTCTCCCAAATCATAGTTAATGTTATAAAATAAAATATACCGTCTTAGGTAAGATCAGTCGTCCTCAACTTATAAAATATATATTCTTTATGTCTGTAGGCCTTTCAGAACATCCGTTCCATCTTCATAAGGTCTTTATTCGCTACATTATTTGATGGTGGTTGATGGTGCTAGTTGTCGTGACAACACCACATTAGGACTAGCACCATCAACCACCACATCAAATAATGTAGCGAATAAAGACCTGCTGAAGATGGAACGGATGTTCTGAAAGGCCTACAGACATAAAGAATATATATTCTATAAGTTGAGGACGACTGATCTTACCTAAGAAGGTATATTTTAACTTATTTTATTTTATGACTCTCCACCTCAATGGTTTTAACAATGAATTCTATTAGTATTGATAGTTAATGTTATTTCCCACCTCATTCTTGGTCTACCTACTGGGCGTTTTCCCTCTGGTTTTCCTACGAGAAGCTTCCATGCACGTATAGTACAATTATTAAATATATAAACTCCCAATTTTACGTTAAAGTCATTGAAAACCTATAGGCCTATATAAATGTTTTGATGAGGAAAAGAAGTGTCCTACTATCTAAAGCTAAAAAAATAAGTTATTTTATTTTGTTGCAATTCTTACGTCAGTACCACAGAATTCACCTATATCTGTTATGTCTGCCAAACTTCCCCATGTGGAACAAGGGTATTCCCAAGCTAATTTAAATACGCTTATCTCCTTACAGATGTCAGCGAGTGGCAAGTGATTTGCTCATCGCCTCAAAGAGACACCTGGAACTTGGATGGGAAAGCATGATTAAATTTCACTCAGGCACTTTAATTTAGTCTTAAGGTTCTTTTACAAAATCGAAAAATCATCAGACACAGGACCAACGGCTGAAAGTCTCATTCGGAGGTGCCTTAGATTTTTCCATTCTAATATTCATATACCTCGGACGGGTTTGAACCCGCGATCCGCGAGACCAGAGACAAGGAAATAACCCCTGGGCCACTGAAACCGATATATATTTGTTATAGTGATTTTAAAACAATAACATGTGTAATATGTTTCAATAAGTTGTAAGACAGTTTATAGTAATGTAAATAAGTGTCGTATGAGTTTTTTTTAGAAATATTAGCTTCGTATTTGGAACCTAGAATTGGCAGAAATAAGTATGGAAGAAATTAATATCATTCAATCAAAACGTTAAATTTGTGTAAGTCAACCAGTGTGTTAGAAAGAGTCTACGAAAGTTGTTTTTTTATGTACACTCAAAGGCATTTAAAGTTTTTTGAGAATATGAACAGAGACTGATGATTTGTACATTGGGAATATTTGTTTTTACATTTTATGTTAGTTCTGAACTAACTTATGTGTAGTGCAACATTTCACTGGTTCAGTTCTTCATTGTTGTGATTGTTTAATGAATAAGAAGGATTTCTATGAACTAAAAAAATGGAAAATATGCATGCATTTATGACCTAAATAAAGGTTCAAATATGACCTAAAAAGACAAAAATATGACCTTATAATTGAATTAATTTTTTACCCAAACTATATTAATTGTTCATTCATATATATTTTTAATTGTATCATAAGAGAAAGGAAATCTTCTTCTATTGTCCAGTGCAAACGTTTGCTACCTGTTAACAGAAACCTTCGAAACAAGTGAACTGTGAAACTGACGAGTTTTATACAGATACAATGTTGGTTATTTACAATCACCTGATGACTAGGCTATTAAAAAACCCCAAAATATGACTTCATCATAAAAATAAGCAGAAGTATGACCAAAGATCTGAAAAAGTGAGAAATGTGACTTTTAAGACCCAATAAAAACCACTTAATTTTAATAATAAGGCATATATAAATGTTTTTACTTACTTGAAGCTTAGAATATAGGCTTTGGTAAAAATATGACATGTCATAGGAATCCGCCCCTTATTAATGAATATAGAAAATGAGTACAATCTTCTTCATTCAGTTGTTATTCGTACTTTTTGGAGATTATATTAAATACTTAAGAACAAATTTTGGGGATTATTGGACCGGCCCCCAAATACAAAGATTGAAATAAAAAAAAAACGAAATACATTTGATTAGGATTGTGTGAATAATTACCCGAGGAATAGATGTTTTTTTTTAAAGAAACGTGAGAAATGTCTGAAAACAGAATGTGATGTAGAGCCAGTAAACATCAATATAAACAATAGGACAAATTTTATTGGTCATAGCAAGGATAATCTATGGTCATAGTGTAAACGGAATAGCCAACATATGCATTGCAATTTCCCAATGAGAAACACATTAATATTGAAGTCTTAAATTTAAAAAGCTAATCAAAATACAAATTCTCGCTCTAACCGTAAAATTCTCCTAGATAATAAAGAAATAAATGCGCGGTAAATTGTGAATTGAGTACAGTTTAGTTTCTGCGAATGTTGGCCACACTGATTTCGTAATGTGCTGCTATCTGTGGACAATTTCATAATACTTACGCATGCGCATTACTATTCAATACAACAAGAAAAAAAATTGTGTAATGACAAGTCCAAATTTAATCCATGTTTTTGTTTTGGATTGTTAGTTTTTAATTAATCGTATCCATAAATAAGAGTGTCACATGTTGACCACTTTAAGCAGTTTAAAACTAAATGGAGATGAATTATAATACAATTTAATTATATGCATTATTAAACTTAATATATTTACGAAGGTGAGTTTAATAGTAATTTTATAAGAAGTTTTTTTATTTGATTGGTCAGAATTAATTTTAACCACAGCCGTTAAAACCGGAAAGAACTGTGTTAAAACCATATACTGGGAAAAACTTGCCAATACTGCTTTTAAATAATTCATCAAACAATGTCAGCGAATGAAAAACGTAAACATAAAACATTATCTTTAAATGATAAATTAGACATAATAAAGAAAATAGATAATGGAGATAGCCTTAATAGTTTGGCGAAACTGTACGGCGTGGGTCGTGCTACTATATATGACATCAGAAAATATCGACATAAGATCGAAAATTACATGAATAATATTCCAGTTGGATCCAGTCGAAGACAGACTCTAAAATCTGGAAAATATCCTAAAATGGAAGACACTTTATACAAATGGTTTAAACAAGAAGAAAGCAGAAATGTTCCTATATCGGGAGAAATGATCAAAGAAAAGGCAAAATTATTTTATAAAAATATCACTGGCGAAGATAATTTTAGCGCAAGTGATGGCTGGCTTGAGAAATTTAAAAGACGTTTTGGTATTCGTTTTCTGGCAACAAAGAAAACATATGAAGATTTGTTTACGGATCCTTATCTGAAGATATTTAATAAAAGGATTGCAGAATTAGGTGTTGGGGCAGATCAGATTTATAGCGCGCAGGAGGGCGGATTACATTCCAAGCCTTCCTTGAGCGAAACAGCAAATCTCCATAAAACTGAGCCTGGCATAAATACGCCAAAAAATTGGATTACAATTATGCCATGTGCAAATGCTAGCGGCACACATAAATTAGATATGTTGGTAGTTGGGAGAGTAGAAAATCTTAATGCTATTAGACCCACCTCTACATGCCTTCCTGTTATTTATAAAACAGAACGAAGGGGTTTGATTACTCGAAACATTTTCACAGAGTGGTTTCATACCAATTTTGTCCCTTCTGTAAAACAGTTTTTAGAAGAAAAAAAACTTTCGAAGAAAGCATTACTGATTCTAGATAATATGTCGGGATACTTACAAGAAAATGACTTTCAAACAGAAGATAATATTATTGAAGTATTGCTTTTGCCCAAATATTTACAGCCCATAACCATAAATGTCATTCAATCAGTCAAAATGAGTTACAAAAAAAAGGTTATTTTCAATTCCATTGCTAAAGGTAATACAATCAAATTTCTTCAAGAGACTAGTTTGAAAGAAGTGGCCTTTAATCTTGCTTCTGCCTGGGAGAATCTTCCGACGTCGATAATAGTTTCCATATGGAATAAACTGTTACCGAATGATCCACTCGTAAAAGAGGAAAATGCTGAAGGATACAAGGAAGAAATGTTATTACAGATTCAAGAAGCAATGGCAAAATTGCACGATAATGATGGATATGTTTCAATCCAGAAGGACTTAGAAAATTGGTTGATGGATAGTGAAGAGGAGGATTTTCAATTTCTAACCGAAGATGAAGAAATTGAAGAAGCAGAGGAACAATCGTCATCAAGATCAATCAGACATGAGGACGCGATGGCAGCATTTAATACTGTGATACAATGGGCAGAAGAAAATACAGCGACCAGTGATGACATACTTAGAATGAGAAACCTGCGAGAAAAAGCTCTTATGCAATGTTTGAAAGAAAAAACACAACAACCAATTGATCCATTGTTTATAAAAATGGAGGAGGAAAAATATTAGGCTACTCTTTCTATGTGGTACAATGGTTGCTTGAATTAAACCACTTTTTTTTTCTTTCGTAAAATGTTTTAGTATACACCGTGTTCCAAAATGATGGACGGGGTTTTAGTAGTTGGTATAGCTATACAAACGAAATTGGATGCATGATTATTTGCTATAATGAACAAAAAGCTGTGAAAGTTTCATATCCTGTCTGCAGTAATTTGTTTCTTGTCATTATTACGTCGTCAGCGTTAAATTTGTGAAAATGGCGACTCCTGTACAGAAGTAATTCTGTGTGTTGCAATTTGCGAGGTCTGGTTCCAGTGTTGCGGTGCAGCGAGTTTTCCGACGGCAATTTGGAATTGATCCTCCGACAGATAAAATTATCCGTCGATGGTATAAACAGAAACAACTAGATGTATCTGTAAAAGGAAACGTCCAGGACGTCCACGAACACCAAATGACGCGTCGGTCCGAATGACATGATTCATTCCCATACCCTTCACGGTCTCCCGATCTCACACCTTGTGATTTCTTCCTGTGGGAGTATGTAAAGGACCATGTGTACGTACCACCATTTCCAGTCGACCTTCCAGACTTGAGAAGGATTGTTGCTACTGTTGAATCCATTACTCCAAATATGCTGACCAAGGTTTGGGAGGAATTCCACTATCGGCTAGATGTTTGCCTTGTGACGAAAGGTGCTCACATCGAACACTTATAAAGTAGGCCTATGTTATAAAAACTCGAAGAGTTCCTGTTTAATCGCATGTAACTTTATATATATATCATGTAAGGGGGTTGGAAATGGACAGTAATGACAGATGAGGGAAATTTTGAAGAAGTGGCTGAATTCAAATACCTAGGAACAATAATCACAAATAGGAATGAGATGCACAAAGAAATTAAACATAGGCTCAATTCTGGAAATGCGTGCTATTATGCATTGCGGAGACTCTTGATGTCCCAACTCCTTTCAAAAAACGTTAAACTGAATATATAGAACCATTATTCTACCAGTTATATTATATGGGTGCGAAACGTGGGCTCTTATTTTAAGGGAGGAAAGGAGATTGCAAGTATTTGAGAATAAAGTACTTAGGAAAATGTTTGGACCAAAGAGAGATGAACAGACAGGTGAATGGAGAAGACTACATAACAATGAACTACGTGGTCTTTATAGGAAGCCAGATATAATAAGAACAGTTAAGTCTCGTAGTTTGCGATGGGTAGGACATGTTGAACGTATGGGGAATGAAAGACTTGCATGGAAGCTTCTTGTAGGAAAGCCAGAGAGAAAACGCCCAGTTGGTAGACCAAGAATGAGGTGGTGGAATAACATTAACTATGATTTGAGGGAAGTAGATTATACAGGGAATGATTGGAAAGCATTAGCTCAGGATAGGGATGTATGGAGAGCTTATGTCCGCGCGGCCATGAACCTACGGGTTCATGTCCGCGCGGCCATGAACCTACGGGTTCGATAGTGCCAGTGAGTAAGTAAGTATCATGTAAGAGGAATTAAATAACTTAGAAACCCCGTCCATCATTTTGGAACACCTGTATAAAATTATCAAAACTCGGCTGTCTGTATGTCCAAACTCGTCCTTAAAACAGTCTACTAATATTTATATAGCATTATTAGCTAAAATGAATATAGGCCTACCTGTAATGTAATCATTAGCTTATACTTTGCATATTTATTATTAAAGTGTTGATACACCATTTCCCCTATCTGTGTAATATTCAAATGTATGATCACTTTCTTATTAATAAAATATTATTGTATTACTTATTTAGGAATTATCACTATGAGGTATATTCATTAAGGTAGAATATTTTTTATCACTCACCTCATATTGTTCTTCTTATTTGATTATAAACTAGTTTCGGAACATAGTTTCTGTTCCATCCTCAGTATCGTCACGACCGTTGTTCTGTAGTCTTGAACAAGACGACAGAACAACGGTCGTGACGATACTGAGGATGGAACAGAAACTATGTTCCGAAACTAGTTTATAATCAAATAAGAAGTATCGTCACGACCGTTGTTCTGTAGTCTTGAACAAAACGACAGAACAACGGTAGTGACGATACTGAGGATGGAACAGAAACTATGTTCCGAAACTAGTTTATAATCAAATAAGAACAATATGAGGTGAGTGATAAAAAATATTCTACCTTAATTATTGTATTGTTGCAGACTGCAATTCAGAGAAAACTGAATAATGTGAAATGTGATATGTACTTGACAATATTTGCTGAATAAATATATGTTTACACAGAAAAAAATAAATGTTATACTGTAGTATTGACTAGACTTTCACGGCCGGAGTTGCTATGACGATCTTGAAGAAGATTTCCGGGCTGTAGGCCGTGGTCTCGAGGCTTGAAGTTCCCAACGTTTCGCCAGAGACTGCGTCAGGCATCCTTGAGCGCAGTCTCTGGCGAAACGTCGGGACCACGGCCTACAGCCCGAAAATCTTCTCCAAGATCATCATAAACGTTATACTTATTTTTAAACAATAACTTTAGAATGTATAATGAACCACCATTGAAGTTCTTCTTCTTCTACTACAAGGTTTAGGCTATGCAGCCTGTTCCGGCGAAGTTAAAAGTGGAGTCCATCTTCTGCGTGGTCGGCCAACATCTCTTGTTCCTCTGGGATTATACAGGAAGGTTCTTTTTGGTATTCTTTCGTTGTTCATTCTCATTAAGTGTTCTGTCCATTTCTTATTATTTTCGCTGATTTTATCTTCAATTTTATATATATTTAATTCATCTCGTATAGTTTCATTCCTTATTCTATCCGCTCTTGTGCATCCTTTCACATTACGTAAAATCAGCATAGCGTCTGTTCCAGATTGGACGGCTATAATGGGCAGGTAGAGCTCAGAGCCGAAGAGAAGGCAATCTATCTAAGGGAAAGCACCCTAAAAACAAAGCTGAAGCAAGTTGGGAGGCTGTAAGGTGGCAATCCCACCACCCAACTATATCTGCGCAGCCCTTGTAAGGCGGCCGGATGAATCTTTTATTACTAAAAAGCGAAGGAGAAAACCATTGAAGTTGCTATGTAAAAATTAAAATCTTAGAATGAATACCTGATATTTCAGTCGTCTTCAACCAACTAAAATTCAGTATCACTTTGTCAGTCAAATCACTTAGGCCTTTCAAAAACATATTCCATCATCACCATTTAAAATGGTACTGGGTGTCTTAGTTTACTTTGTATGTCCACCGCTGTGGTCTAGAGATAGCGTACTGCCTTGTCACGCAACGGGCCCGGGTTCGATCCCCGGTCAGGACACGTTTTCTGGGTGAGGTTTTATCGGGATTTTTCCTCACCTTTAAGACAAATGTCAAAATACTTTAAGGCCAAAACGGTCCCCGAACATCATCTGGCCATCATTATCATCAATAGCCTATCATATTCACCTCATTAGATTAAGTTTAGGTTTAAGGCTTCTCTGGCGCATCATTACCCATCGTCATTACCCATCATATCATTGGGGCAGCGTAACCCCGCCTTCCAGGCGCCCCAACCTCACAAGTGGGTTACAATACGCCAATGCCAGGAAATAACACCTGAAATGTCGAATGACAAACAGGTGGCATTGAACAAAAAAAAATGAAAAAGCTTACTTAATGCTAATGATGGAACATGTTTCTAAAAGGCCTTCAAAGTAATTTGACGAAATGATTAAACTGAAATTTAGTAGGCCTAATTATTTACTTGTGACTCAACGATTTCACCTGAATCGTTCAGATGAAAATATAGGACTATCGTAAAAGCTAAATAACCGAAATTCAACCTAACTATACAAAAAACGCCATAAAAAAGGACAAATATAAGATTACTGTAAGTTATTTCGATTTGTTATATTTATAAATTATATATATATATATATATATATATATATATATATATTCAGGATTGTTTCTGTTATTTACACAGGTATCCTCAACCAAAATATACAATTTTTTCCTCCACATTTCCCGATCTTGTGTGTCTGCTTCTGTCATATTTCTCTTCTTCATGTTGTCTTGAATGCCCTTTATCCACGTTGGCTTTAGTCTACCACGTTTCCCTTTTCCAGGAGGTATCCATTTTAATACTTCTTTGTTTGTTTCTGTCCCTTCTTCCATTATAGCCTATGTCTATGCCATCGTAGTTGGATTTCTTCATCTCTTGTACAATATCCTTTTCTACATTCATAATTTCTGTTATATTATTTTTTATTTTGTCTAATTTTTATATTCTTGCCAATCTTCTTAAAAATTCAATTTCTGCGACACACACACACACACACACACACACACACACACACACATATATATATATATATATATATATATATATATATATATATATATATAGCCTATAATAATTAACTTCACATTTATACACGCACACTAATTCTGGAATTCATACTATTATGCATTGCAGAGACTTTTTATGTCCCAACTCCTTTCAAAAAACGTTAAGCTGAAAATATATAAAACTATTATTCTACCAGTTATATTATATGGGTGCGAAACATGGACTCTTACTTTAAGGGAGGAAAGGAGATTACGAGTATTTGAGAATAAAGTTCTTAGGAAAATTTTTGGACCAAAGAGAGATGAACAGACAGGTGAATGGAGAAGACTACATAACAATGAACTACATGGTCTTTATAGGAAGCCAGATATAATAAGAACAGTTAAGTCTCGTAGACTAAGATGGGCAGGACATGTTGCGCGTATGGGGAATGAAAGACGTGCATGGAAGCTTCTTGTAGGAAAGCCAGAGTGAAAACGCCCAGTTGGTAGACCAAGAATGAGGTGGGAGAACAACATTAACTATGATTTGAGGGAAGTAGATTATACAGGGAATGATTGGAAAGCATTAGCTCTAGATAGGGATGTATGGAGAGCTTATGTCCGCGCGGCCATGAACCTACGGGTTCGATAGTGCCAGTGAGTAAGTAAGTACACTGTTCTTAAAACTGTGCGCTCAACCGTGTATAGCTAACATTTCAAAATATGTGAGACCACCAATTTTCATAACCCAAGAGATCCATTTGTGTGAAAACTGTGCGTTCAACCGTGTGCAAATAGGCCTATATCACAAGATGTGAACATGTGTGTGTGTGTGTGTGTGTGTGCTCTAATGCCTCCTACTGCACTTTATGTGCTTCGGGTTCCGTGCTGGGCGGATAGACGGAGTTAATGGGTCTATTTTCAATTTATGCACCACTTCGGCAGACCACTTTACGTAATTGATGTATTTTATATTGAGAATAATGTAGGATGAGCATGTGTTTGTGTAGTGTAAAGTGTTCTGTATGAGGGATGATATGAAGACAATGGAGACGGTGAAACTTATAGCCTACTCCTATCGAAAAGCACCAAGGGGGCCGCCAGGCTTAATGTCCCCATCCGACGGACGAATCGCTATCAACAGTATCACATGCCTTCTCAACGTATGTACTGCGGAGAAGTTTCTAATTTAATGCAGGAATCTGGTGCACAATCACATAATTATAAGGAGATTCTATTCCAGGAGTACATCTACATTAGTGTGGAAGTTAGGGTAAGAAAATGATAAGTAATAGATAGGGCAAGCTAAGGTGGGAAAATGGGCGAGTTAGTGTAGGCCTACCAGATTTGTTTAGCGTTCACCTGTGTGAACAATGGCTAATCCACATTTTACATTGCAAATATGGTGATTTTAGGTTACTTTGAGCTCAACTTCTCACTTCATTTTAAGATATTTCTCACATTTTTTGGAAAAACATCAACATAGCCTATAGATTTCTCTTTGGTATTATCGCCTCATTATAATGGTTGTCCAGCGGTTCGCTTTGTTTCCCCGCAGCTGTTATAAATAATTAAATACAAAGATGCCGACTACCGCCACTATAATAATTCCGCATGTTAATCATTGCCAAGCATAGTCGCGCGGCACCCGCTTTTATATAAACTGACAACCATCATAATGAGGCGGTAATAATACATTATTCACATGTTGCAACAATAAATTGTGTTTTGAAAAGAAAAATTAACGCTTGAATTTCCGATCCGATTGAGGGTCTTTTCACTTTTCAGCGGTTGCCCTTTTACCAGCCGGCTGCTGGCCCTTCACATCCACATGTGTCAATCACAGAGGTAGATGATGAACAGCCAGTGTAGGGGTGATATGTGGTTAGCATGTCGAGTCCCCCAGCCGTTATAGCTGATTCCTCAACCTGGAGCCGCTACTTATTGTAGCTACCCAATTGCCTCTCGATGCTGGGTGGGCACCGGTCCCATACTGGCCGAAAAACCATGAGAAAATTTCTTCCCCCATGGAGACTCGAACCAGCGCAAGTCCCGTAGCTCTGCGACAAGGCTTCCTACCTTAACCGCTCGGCTACGGCGCGGGACACGCTTGAATTTGATTTTCTAAATAACGCCCAGTAATGGAAAATGTTAAAATATACATAAATATCCTCAACTCGCGTCCAACTCAGGATCGGGTAGAGGGATGAGAAGAGATGAAGTCCCCTATATAGAGGTATGTGAATGACAAGGTGGCCGGCCGACCACGCCTGACGCACCATCGCAGGGGCAGATGAACGAGATGAAACGAAATGGACGAGATGAGTGTGGAGAAATGGTGGAATGAAATTGCGGCAGGGGAAACGGGAGAAACCCCCGAGAAAAACCAGCCCCAGCTCCGTTTCGTCCACCACGAAACCCACACGGAGTGACCGAGACTCGATCTCGGGACCCTAGCGGTCAGAGGCGAGCGTCTAACCGCTTGTGCCACGGAGCCACCTAATGGAAAATGTTAAATTAAAAATATCACATCAAAAATAAATTGTGTTTTTCTCCGTTTTATTTGAATTTATACAGATGGCATAGAATCCGCAAATTAAACCCTTGTAATTGTAGTTTCCTCAACTGGTAAAACATTTAAAATATCGTAAGCCTTTCGCGATCAATCCCATCCACAGTAGAAGGTTGTTTTACTTCCCTTCCGAAGGAACCCATAATCAGGATTTTTACGTCTTAAAAAATCCATCCCGCGCCGTAGCCGAGCGGTTAAGGTAGGAATCCTTGGCGCAGAGCTACGGGACTTGCGCTGGTTCGAGTCTCCATGGGAGAAATTTTCTCATGGTATTTCGGCCAGTATGGGACCGGTGCCCACCCAGCATCGTGAGGCAATTGGGTAGCTACAATAAGTAGCGGCTCCAGGTTGAGGAACCAGCTATAACGGCTGGGGGACTCGACATGCTAACCACATGTCACCCCCTACACTGGCTGTTGATCATCTACCTCTGTGATTGACACATGTGGATGTGAAGGGCCAGCAGCCGGCTGGTAAAAGGGCAACCGCTGAAAAGTGGAAAGACCCTCAATCGGAAAAATCCATCGATCGGCCGCGGTGGGCTAGTTGGTTATGCTCCTTGCCTCTGGTCCCGAGGGTCGCGGGTTCAAACCCGGCCGGGGTCGATGCAAAAATCCAAGGAGCAAGTCCTCCGGGAGGGACTTTAAGCCGTGGGTCCCGAGTCTGAAGATTTTCAGGCTCGTAAAAGATCCTTAAGCCTGAATGAAAAGGCCTCTAAGCAAAATTTACCGAATTTTCCCGTCCTAGTACTACCTTGGTTTCCTAGATGTCAGTATGAGGCGGAACGCTGACCACGGACCACTCAAATGACATCTATACGAAAACAAGTGTAACTAAATTAGCATGGTTCAAATTCTTCCCTGTAGGGGGAGAGCGCCTAAATCTCTGTTAAGGGTAACATGGGCTTACAAGAAGAACGCAAGTAAAATCCATCGACCCCAGCCGGGTTGATCCCACGTACCTTGAACCAGAGGCGAGGACTATAGAGACTATATCACTAGGACCGAAGAGACATGTGGTTTCTTCTGCTCACGTTATTGATTTACAATTTTCCTCGCCCTAAAGAATAATCTATCTTGATCAGGTTTTAACTTATGAATACTGGATGCATATATTATACTAATTCACTTGCACTATCGAACCGTAGATTAATGGCCGCGCGGACATAAGCCCTCCATACATCTCTATCCTGAGCTGTTTTTCCCATAGATTTCTTGATGCAGTCACCGCCTGGAGATACGAATGAGGGACTGTTTTACCTTCGGAAATGGTGCGAAACATGGACTCTTACTTTAAGGGAGGAAAGGAGATTACGAGTATTTGAGAATAAAGTACTTAGGCAAATGTTTGGACCAAAGACAGATGAACAGACAGGTGAATGGAGAAGACTACATAACAATGAACTACGTGGTCTTTATAGGAAGCCAGATATAATAAGAACAGTTAAGTCTCGTAGACTGCGATGGGCAGGACATGTTGCACGGTTGGGAAATGAAAGACGTGCATGGAAGCTTCTTGTAGGAAAGCCAGAGGGAAAACGCCCAGTTGGTAGACCAAGAATGAGGTGAGAGAATAACATTAACTATGATTTGAGGGAAGTAGATTATACAGGGAATGATTGGAAAGCATTAGCTCAGGATAGGGATGTATTGAGAGCTTATGTCCGCGCGGCCATGAACCTACGGGTCGATAGTGCCAGTGAGTAAGTAAGTAAGTAATGTTTGCCCCAGTGGAAATCATTTCCGCATTTTTTGACGGTTGTATTTTTACGGTGATCGTCACTCTATCGACGAAGGTACTTTATTTTTTCGTTTGGCTTATTGCGTTTGACCTGTCAGCATGGGTGCATACATTACACTAATGTGCATACATTACACTAATGTGCATACATTACACTAATGTGCATACATTACACTAATGTGCATACATTAACGACGCTCTTAACTCTAATCATTAGCACAATTCAAAACTAACTATGGAAGTGTCGACAAATTTTTCTCAGGGGCTTATTATTTTAGGCTTGAGGTTCTTTTACGTGTCTTAAATCAATGACATGGGATTCGTGGTTTCACTCCATTTCCGAAGGAAACCGTATAGGCCTAAACCGTTCAGTATTTTTATTCCCTGAAAAAAATATGGAAGACCGTATATACATAGAAAATTGAAAGAAGGAGCAGAAAAGGAAGATCAAGAACAACCTGGAAAAATAACATTCAGAATTCAATGAGGAAATTTGGTGTAACGGATGAAGACACAGAGGACAGAGAACGACGGAGAACTTCAATCAAGGGGCATTTTTGAATGTGCATTACAAACCGGTAGTCTGTAAGTCCGTAGTCATTTATGTATTTTTTAAAAACTCATGTTAATTATTAAGATTGGTTGGAGAAAACTCTCAATGATGAGGAAAATTCTCAAAATGAGTGAAACGAAAAAAATAATATATATATATATATATATATATATATATTTTACTTTATAGCAGTAATGCTTGTATATTTAGATGTTATAACTATATTTTTTACCTTTGGCAATGAAGGCAAAATATGATATGAAAAGAAAAAAATATATATATCTCAACATTTGGCCGGGTTTTAACCCGCCAACTTCCAAACCAGAGGCAACCATGGGAACCACAAATCTATTGAGACTTTTAGCCCCAGAGATGTAATTGTTCTACGATATTTAGCGGATTTTACCCATTAGAAAGACACAGATATACTTATGAAAGTCGGATGGGTGGGACCTGGAATTTTAAAAACATTTGAGAAAGAAAAAAAAATCCCCGGCATCGAACCTGAGTCGTCAGCTGTACCGAGAATCTTGAGTTCACGTATTTTGTTGAAATATAAATTACTAAATTTTATTATACAATATATATATATTGTTGCGCATCCAGGTTGTTTTATATTGTTCTCCCACTCGTTGTAGCAGCTGTTGTTATCTTAACGTGGCATTAAAAATATGTGTGCGGTTCATTAGTCTGCTCGCACTGCCGCGATAGCACAAGAACCGGCATTTTGTAGCAACATAATAACTAAAGATCATTTAACATACTATATATTATTTACATGTACACTGCATAAAACTATAAAAGAACAAACAGAAATGACAACTTTAACATCAATGTCAAATTTACCAATGCTCTTAAGGAAGAAGGAAATGCTACAATGACAACTAGGCAAGCCATTGAACATGAGATGACAACAAATCATATTATTATCTACATACTGTAAAAAATACTACAGCTCATGTAATGTAGAATAAAATACTTACACGTATCTCCATACGTTCCCCAAATGCTTCCTCACAGTCTTCTCAACACTTGAGTTATAAAAACAACAAAAAATTCAGATTTAGCCATTTTTACTAACATGATTCCCGTAATCCTATTGGTTAATTTCATTATCAATATTGTGACGTCATGCCAAAAATCCATGGCCTTGCTCCATTTCCTTTCGATTCATCGATTTACCACATCAGCTGCCATCTAACGAGAAATAAATTAACTAGTGGTTTACTGCCATCTATTACAGAATTTTGATATTTCAATGAGTTTTTTTTTTTTAATTTCCCGCGAGTTTTACATTGTTAAATTGCAGTTTGTCTATATAAATGTGTTCAATGATTTATTAAAATTACTGTGTGTAGATGAACAATTTGAAAATAAAAATGAAACAAGTGTCTCTTCATGGTCAAAATAAATTTGTTTCTACGATGGCACAAAAGTAAGTGGACATCATTTATTAATTGCATTACAGTTTATGGGACCTTTTTTTTTATGGATTTAAGATATAAAAATACTAAATTTAAAAGCATGATTATTGTTCAAATTTCCCTTTAAAGAAAAATAAAATTAATTTACTACTATATAGTTAATATATGCCTAAATTGAGTTACCAGCATTTTTTTTTGCAGAATTAGGTTGGTGATTGGTATCTAATGTCGAGCACTTGATAATGAAATCATTCGCTCTCTTGCACTCCAATATTTAGCAGAAAGGCTGGTCTCTTCTACAAAAGCTGGACAACGGAGGAGATGGTTTCTTTCCATATCTTCATTTAAATTGCAAAAAGGGCATTTAGGTGAATCTGTTATGCCAATTCTGTGTAGGTGTTTATTCAAGCAGTCATGTCCCGTTAGCAGTCTGAATGTTGCTACTGCAGATTTTCTTTGTAATGTAGTAATGTCATAAGCTTGTAGATTTTCCCATTCCTTTCCAGATGTTTTGGTGGTGTATTCTTCTCTAAGTTTATTGATGTATTTATTTGAGATAATTCTTTTGATAGAGTGAAAGGAAACTGGAGCAGAAGTTGGGTTTGAAACAATTTTGCTACCCTTCTTGGCTAGAAAATCGGCTATTTCATTGCCTGTCACTCCACAATGGGCCGGAATCCATTGAAGTACAACTTTTTTATGTAGATGGGATAAATGTTTTATCATTTTGTGACATTCGATAATTTTGATGCTTTTGGGTGTTGTGTCTCGTGTTATAGCAAGAATGGCTGCTTTGGAGTCACATAGAATTACAACTTTTGTAAATTTTTGGATGTTGATATAAAAGATTTTGTAAACTTAAGAAAATTGCTAGAATTTCGCCATCAAAGTTTGTTGAATTTGTGTTTAGTTTACGATAAAAGGAAAAAAGTGGACATACTGCACCAGCACCAGTGCCACCATCATTTGGTAGGCTGGAGCCATCTGTAAAAATATGTATCCATTCAGGAGCTGGGTATCTTAGATTTATCATTTCCAGTGACATTTGTTTTAAAATATATGGAGGAGTTTCAGATTTCTTGATGTCTTCTGTTAAATGAAGGTTATATTCGATTTTTTGCAGAATTATGAAACATTGATTTTTTATAAAGTTCTAAATTAAGTAGTAATTTAGAGCAAAAATTTTAGTTAATGAGTCTAATATGCTATTTTAATTGGTTACATGCAAATGCTTGATAATAATTCTGATGAAGAAATGCAGAATTATCGGTAGTTACTCCAGTCTCCATATTAGGTAAATCAGGTTAATTAAGTATGCAGTGTTCCAAAATTATGGACGGGGTTTCAAAGTTATTAGTTTCCCTTACATGATATATATAAAAACAAAACTTATATATTATTAAAGAGAAACTCTTTTATACTTTATAAGTGTTCGATGTGAGCACCTTTTGTTACATGGCATGCATCTAGCCGAGAGTCGAATTCCTCCCAAACCTTGGTCAGTGTATTTGGAGTAATGAATTCAACAGCAGTAACAATCCTTCTTCTCAAGTCTGGAAGTTGACGGGAAGGGTTGTACGTATAAATGGTCCTTCACATACCTCCACAGGTAGAAACCACAAGCTGTGAGATCGGGAGACCATGGAGGCCATCAGGAATAAACCATGTCATCCAGATTCTTTCATTTGGTGTTTGTGGACATCCTGGGTTTTTCTTTTTACAGATCAATCCAGTTGTTTCTGTCTATACCATCGACGGATAATTTTATCTGTCGGAGGATCAATTCCGAATTGCTGTCGGAAAGCTCGCTGCACTGCAACAATGGAACCAGACTTCGCAAATTGCAACACAGATTGACTTCTGTACAGGAGTCACCATTTTCACAAATTTAAGGCTGTGACATAACAATGCCAAGAAACAAATTACTGCATATAGGATATGAAACTTTCATGGGTTTTCTCTCATTATAGCAAATAATCACGCATCCAATTATATTGTAAAGCTGTGCCAACTACATAAAACCCCGTCCATCATTTTGAAATACGGTGTAGATTACTTCACTGAACTATTTACCCTAGTTCTTTTCTGTGAACAAATATGTTAGTGAACTATTTTAAATGGTTTTTTTTTAGTTACTTTATTGTCAAAAATAATCAGATCTAATCAATTTAAATATCTTGGATATTATCTCTCTATCTGGGATGAAAAGGATATCCCTGAAAAAATTACTAGTTATAATGAAAGTTTGGGAATTATTAATCAAGTTATGAAACCATCCCTTGTACAAAAAAACACCAGATTACGTTTATATAACACTTTGGCTAGACCAGTGTTGACCCATGGTAGTGAAGCATGGACACTAAAACATAACATGAAAGCAGAGTAACAGCTTGTGAAATGAGATTCATGCGCAGAACAGCGGGTTACACCAGATGGGATCGGAAAAGGAACACCGATATCTTAAAAGAATTGAAGACTATGCCAATTTTAGAATATATTAAACAGTACCAACTAAATTGGAAACACCATCTTGAAAGAATGAGTTCAAATCGGATCCCCAAAGCTGTTTATAATTATATACCAAGAGGACGAAGATCACTGGGCCGTCCTATGAAACGCTGGAGAGAAAATTTTCTATAGGATCATAACAGGCCTTGGCCTAATACTTGGAAGGAAGAAGAAGAAAATAATCAATATCCTCACAGTAATTATTGAGAATGGGCAGTGACAAAATATATTCACATAAAATATTATTCAATAAACTGTAAACTAATCTAAGATTAAAAATTCTAACTTGCTCCTCCTTAACTTAATGAAATAAATTACTTATGATTAAAGTGGAGCCGTTTAAAATCCAGAAACAGTCAATTATTTATTAAACAAGAAAGTAAACAATTGCAATATACTGGATCATTTACCAAAAAGAATTTAAAAAACTGGGAACAGATCAGTGAAGGAGTCTGCAGAGTTAAAAGGCTGCGCCAGTTAAATGCCACCTGCAAGCAAATCTTTAAACTTGTTTTTCCACACTTTTATTTCCACTGCATTTCTGTACATTAAAAGTTGAATGGAATTCAGAAATTTTGTCCTAGAAGATTCAAATTTTTACTGCACGTCCTAAAAACAATGGGTAACAAAGCAATGCATGGGTTTCATGATTGAAGTAGTATTTTAAGAAATAAAAAATAAAATGTATGCAATTATTAATTTTTTTTTGTAATTCCACGCATGAGGTACATTATTTTTTTCTCCCTTTGTATTCACATTATATGAATTCTAATGCATGATGTTTTTCTAAATATTTTAGGGGTCTTGTAAAAAAAATCAGACATTTCACTAAAAAATTGTGGAACCCAGTTAATTATAATATATGTAATTTTTTTTAAATATAATAATTAATATTTAATTTTAGGAAGTTACATTTTGAGGTTTTTTTAATTATATTATTTTTGGTCTGGACATCTTACCTCAATATTAATGTTGATTTGTTCTTGGACATGTTTCAAAACAATTCTGTTTTATCGTCAGCTTTCCCAGACTGGTTTTATTTATGTTGCATTATGTTGCAACAAAATGTAACTTCCTAAAATTAAATATTAAATATTATATTTTAAAAAATTACATATATTATAATTAACTGGGTTCCACAATTTTTTAGTGAAATGTCTGATTTTTTTTACAAGACCCCTAAAATATTTAGAAAAACATCATGCATTAGAATTCATATAATGTGAATACAAAGGGAGAAAAAAATAATGTTGTACCTCATGCGTGGAATTACAAAAAAAAATTAATAATTGCATACATTTTATTTTTTATTTCTTAAAATACTACTTCAATCATGAAACCCATGCACTGCTTTGTTACCCATTGTTTTTAGGACATGCAGTAAAAATTTGAATCTTCTAGGACACAATTTCTGAATTCCATTCAACTTTTAATGTACAAAAATGCAGTGGAAATAAAAGTGGGAAAAACAAGTTTAAAGATTTGCTTGCAGGTGGCATTTAACTGGCGCAGCCTTTTAACTCTGCAGACTCCTTCACTGATCTGTTCCCAGTTTTTAAAATTCTTTTTGATAAATGATCCAGTATATTGCAATTGTTTACTTTCTTGTTTAATACATAATTGACTGTTTCTGGATTTTAAACGGCTGCACCACCTGGTGGTGCAACATAATGCAACATAAATAAAACCAGTCTGGGAAAGCTGACGATAAAACAGAATTGTTTTGAAACATATCCAAGAACAAATCAACATTAATATTGAGGTAAGATGTCCAGACCAAAAATAATATAATAATATTTAATAACTCATAAAATAAATGTCTCACAAGAATGAAACTTACACATATCATTATGTATCATGCAGTGAACACCTGTATAAAAAATCAAGTCTCTAGCTCAAAAAATGTATAAAATAGAAATTTCACCTATTTCAAAATCTGCCTTATACTAAAAATCTGATCTGTTGTAGACCTGTTTCTTCTAAATGCACATTGATGATCTCCTAGAATGTCATCAATATAGGGAGTAAGTCTGCTTACTAACATATTTGTTAGAATTTTGTACGAAGTTGAAAGTCATGAGATGCCCCTGTAGTTGTTGCAATCAGTTTTATCTCCTCTCTTATAAACTGGTACGATAATTGATTCTTTCCATTCATCTGGAAGAGCTTCTTTTTCCCAAATCATACTAAGCAACCAGCATATCTTGCCCATCAATTTTTCTCCCCCTCCTTTTATCAGTTCTGCTGGGATCTCATCTGAACCTGATGCTTTATACATCTTCAATTTTTCAATCGCCATTTCAACCTCTAATGCACTTGGCTCTGTGACTAGCATTTCTGCTGTCTGTAAATTATCCTCCTCAATGTCCTGTTCTGTATGTACATTTAATAGCTGATTAAAGTAACTTTTCCATCTATTTAATATACTCCTGGAATCTGCAATCATATCCCCATTTTCATTCCGAATTAAGTTTGTTCTGTCATCAAAATTCCAAAATTGTTCCTAGGTATTTGAATTCAGCCACTTCTTCAAAATTTTGCTTATTTGTCATTAGTTGTCAATTTCCATTATATACATATTTTTGCTAGCAAGAAATTTTTTTTTTTTTGACTGGTGAGTTCTTTGACAAACATTGTTTAGGAGATGAAACATTAGATCTATGACATGATTGCTTAATGAGTGATGTTCAGTGGGAACTTTAGTTCCTGGTACTGTCACGGTAACTATGAAGGCCCATTATGACCTGAAAAGATTGCTAATTTGGGCTCCATGAAGCTATGTCAGGCCCAGCAAGTCAATAGTGGATTTTCAAGTTGCTTTAAAAAAATAAAGAGATATGCCTCTAACATAGGGTATCCATAATACTTTCAATGTAAAGGGGGACATGTACAAAAAATTAAAGGAAAAACCTAGGACATTTTAAAAAAAGGTGGGACATTAACAAAATAAAAAAAACAATAATTTTCTTTTTATCACGACACTGTTGTGAATATAAATTTATAAGAATCAACCATTCACAAATCAAAAACCATTTAATGTAATTGTTCTTCTTCTTCTTCTTCTTCCTTCCAAGTATTAGGCCAAGGCCTGTTACGATCCTATAGAAAATTTTCCCTCCAGCGTTTCATAGGACGGCCCAGTGATCTTCGTCCTCTTGGTATATAATTATAAACAGCTTTGGGGATCCGATTTGAACTCATTCTTTCAAGATGGTGTTTCCAATTTAGTTGGTACTGTTTAATATATTCCAAAATTGGCGTAGTCTTCAATTCTTTTAAGATATCGGTGTTCCTTTTCCGATCCCATCTGGTGTAACCCGCTGTTCTGCGCATGAATCTCATTTCACAAGCCGTTATTCTGCTTTCATGTTGTTTTCTTAGTGTCCATGCTTCACTACCATAGGTCAACACTGGTCTAGCCAAAGTGTTATATAAACGTAATCTGGTGTTTTTTTGTACAAGGGATGGTTTCATAACTTGATTAATAATTCCTAAACTTTTATTATAACTAGTAACTTTTTCAGGGATATCCTTTTCATCCCAGATAGAGAGACAATATCCAAGATATTTAAATTGATTAGAACTCTCTAAAATTTTATTCTGGAGACAGATTTTACTTTGTATGGGGTCCTTCCCATGAAATGCCATAATTTTAGTTTTGTTAATTGATATTTCCATATTAAATTTGGCACCTATTTTTTGTAAATTATAAATTGATCGTTGCAAATCATTTTCGGAAAGTGCCAGAAGAGCTAAATCGTCTGCAAAAAGAATAGCATCGAGTTTGAGGTTCCTATTGATGGGTATATATCCTCGTTGTGTTTTCCTCCATTCATTTATTAATTTATTCATGTATATAATGAAAAGCACCGGTGAAAGTCCACATCCCTGTCTTACTCCAGTGTTGATCTTTTCCCAAGAAGATAATTTGCCATCTTGTTTAACAGAGATTTCATTATCTTTATAGATGTTGAAGATATTAGTAATATATTGTTGTGGAATGTTATCATCAGCTAAAATTTGTAGTAATATATTTCTGTCTACTTTGTCAAAAGCCTTTATGAAGTCAACGAAGGCGATATGAGTTTCTATATTGAATTCCTTGTGCTTTTCTAATAGTAGTTTTTAGAGTAAAGAATCCATCTGTACAAGATCTACCCTTTCTGAATCCATTCTGCTCTTCTCCAATTATATTTTCATAAATTTTCCTCAATTTATTCTTAACTATATTTATTATGTTTAATATATTTATTTATCGCTGCAAGGGGTATAAAAATCCACTAACTAAATGTCTTTCATCCCAAGTTAAAATTGTATTTGTCCACCGCCAACGTGACAGAATCAGCAGGAAATCTCCGACATTGGCTGCACTGACCATGGATTGACAATTTGAAAAATGTACCTGTTACCAATATATGAGAGTAAAAAACAAAGATTATAGACCAAACAGTGCATTGTGGTCATACAACTGGCATTTTCTAATGTTCATATTTATAATTACATAGTAAAGAACAAAATGAAAGTCGCCATTCATAAATACATTGACAAAGCATCCCAAAAATGCGACATTTGAGTGTCCCCAAGAAAACTTTCGAGACAGCAGGACATTTTTCAAAAAATCAGGACTGTCCCGGGAAAAACAGGATGAATGGACGGACACCCTACTCTAACCCATGGAGAGAAAAACAAAACATTCCTATTAAATTAATATTAAGAAGCTAAAGCTGTTACTATGATTGAAATAAGTATATTAAAGTACACTACTAAATTATTGTAATCAAATGGTAAAGAGAAAAATTTATGCCTGAACCAGGAATCGAACTCCAAACCTTCAGCTTTCCATGCTGATGCTCTTAATCCCTGAGCTAATTCAGGCTTCCTTCCCATCCTAGCATAAATCCTTCCTTTACCTTACTCTACTGGTCCCACATTCAAATGCAATGAATCATCATTCACAAATACACAATGAATGGCTTCTACATTAAGAAAACATGAAGGGACTCCATATAGCTAAAGCATTATTTATTAAATTAATATTAAGAAGCTAAAGCTATTACTATGATTGAAATAAGTATATTAAAGTACACAACTAAATTATTGTAATCAAATGGTAAAGAGAAAAAATTATGCCTGAACCGGGAATCAAACCCCGAACCTTCAGGTTTCCGTGCTGATGCTCTTAAGCATTGAGCTAATTCAGGCTTCCTTCCCATTGTGTACTTTAATATACTTATTTCAATCATAGTAACAGCTTGAGCTTCTTAATATTAATTTAATAAATAATGCTACAGCTATGTGGAGTCCCTTCATGTCTTCTTCAGGTAGAAGCCATTCATTATGTATTTGTGAATGATGATTCATTGCATTTGAATGTGGGACCAAGACAGTAAGGTAAAGGAAGGATTTATGCTTGGATGGGAATATAGCTGAAAGCTGAAAGTTCGGGGTTCGATTCCCGGTTCAGGCATAAATTTTTCTCTTTACCATTTGATTACAAAACATTCCTATGCTGACATTGTAATATATAACATAGGCAGGTCATAAAGGTGAATGTGAGCTATACCTGATAGCCATATTACACAATGAATTAATCACTGGACAATGGAAACCTCTTAAATCCATTTCTTCAAACTTTACAGGAAAAAAAACATAATTACACATGAATTGATGGGGGGAAAAAAATCTACTGTTAGATGAATAGATTGTTCACAGGACTTACAGTTTTTGTGCAGATTAGGTGTCATTTACTTTTATACTCGATGCACTTAAACGGTTTTTCAATGTTAAGAGGTTTTCATTACCCAGCGATATTATTTTGTTTTCTAGAAGATAATGAAAAAACTATGTTAATTTTGTTAAGAGAACTTTAATATAATGTGTTAAACTTTGGTTACAATCAGATCTGCAACAATGTTTACATCTTTTCTTTGGTTGCTCAACTGTTTTTTATAAATTATATAATACTTCTGAATGTTAGTATAATGTATCATTACAAGTTTCAACAATGTATTGTTGGCAGCTTTATAAAGTATAGGGGATTTGTTAGTCGTGAATCATGTCACGAGTCATCATGTACTTATAGCAAGCATTCCACATAACTTTCTAGAAGAATCACCTTCTCAAGGTTTCAATTCAATAAATATTGAATTCTCATAGACTTGAGAGTTCCAGGAAGACTGTTTTCTGGATGGTTTGGCCTTCACAATATATAAAGGGATTCTATTTGAAATTAATGTTGTGAAGTAAACATCATGAGGTAATAATCATTTAATATTGGTTGGAGTAAATTTTAAAAACTCACCTCATAAATGTTGTGTTTTTTCTCGATGATACCGATGGTTTCAGATGGGATCACGCCCAATTTTGGTCATAACTCCGACTGATGAAATTCTTCCACCATCATCTTTTGAGCTGCCATCTATGGTCGAGATTATAAACTTTGAAATTATATTTTGTTCATTGGGAATATCAAAGTTCATTCAGAAGTATAAATTCAGAAAAATAAACATAGATCAAGGTTAAAATCAAATGTTTCCTACCTCTCCTCATATAAATTTTGAGAGAGTGATGGGGTTATCAAAATATATCCCATCCAGGCTGACATATGTGATGGCTCGAGAAACATTCCTGCTTCAAGACCTGATGCTGAAATTCTTGTTACCCACAACAGAGGCAGCAGCAAAGGTACTACACAACAGAAGGAGAAAACAAGACGAGATCTGGGACGAATTCTACTCCACAGAGGCGATGGCAAACAACAATTGGATGTCGGCGAACTACGAGCTGCGACACCTGGTGACCAGGATGGCGGTACACGGTTTCCACCACAGAATATGCACCAAGAAGACATATCACGTACCAGAAGACACATGCGTATGCGAGATGTGCAAGGAAAGATGTGACCGATACCACATCACAGTGTGTAAAAACAGAAAGAAAACCATAAGTGAATATGCACGGGACAAATAAAAAAACAAAACAATACACAATGTGTGAACATTCTCATTATTATTATATAAATTTTCTAAGTAGATCGCAATTTCAAGACCATAACAGCCTCATCTTCAGTACATCAGTCCACCAACAGAGGGAAGAAGAAGTGTTTCTTCCGATAGACATAACATCAGTCGCCAAGATTGTACTGAAGATGAGACCGTTATGGTCTCGAAATTGCAATCTACTTAGAAGATTTATATGAGGAGAGGTATGAAACATTTGATTTTATCATAAATTAAACCTCATAGTGATTAATTCATGTAAAAATTAAATAGATCGAGGAACTTTGATATTCCCAACAAACAAAATTGAATTTCAAAGTTTATAAAACTCGACCATAGATGGTAGCTCAGAAGATGTTGATGGTGGAAGAATTTCATCAGATAGGCCCTCAGGGGTCCTCATCTAGGGGATATGTGGATGGCAACCACAAGGTGCCCAAGCTGTGCAAAACATTTCTTCCACTTACTTATGTTTTGCACTCTTTTAACTTTACTATCTAACCTCTCTTGGTTAACTCTTGTTTTTTTCGACTCCGACGCTATTAGGGCATCCGAGGGCTAGGGAGTCTTTCCTTTCTTCCATTTCTTCTTTCCTTTATTTTCTTTCCTTCTCCAGAAAAGCCTGACCAGAGGCTATAAGATGGTAGCCCATCACTGGTCTAGCCTTCCTTTGGCCAGCAACCAATCGAAGGGACTATTATTATGCTTTCAAGTCTTATACGAGAATTTCCCATACGGGAAAATTTTCTATAGGATCGTAACAGGCCTTGGCCTAATACTTGGAAGGAAGAAGAAGAAGAAGAGTTGTAACTGTAGATGGACCGGATCTCATCTCATCTAACCATTGGTATCACCGTGAAAAAACATGAAAATTTATGAGGTGTGTTTTTAAAATTTACTCTGACCGATATTATAAAAAAATATATATAAAGGAATGCAAGATGGTTGCGAGTCAGTTGTGACTGACGACTCAAGTCTGAAGAGCAATCAGTTAAGTGAATTGGAAGTTTACAAAGACTATTTAACTCATGCCCCAAATGGGAGTCAATGACCAATCACGTTTCAATGATTTCTGTTTTACAACCAATCAGAGTCGTGTTTCACGAAATATTTATCAGTGTTAAATTTACCATATTAAAGAACGCTCCTCCTTTTTAATATTCTGAACAGGTTTGACCATTATTTTGCAGTGACTGAGCCTGTACAGAAATACGGCTACCAGATTGTATATATAGTGCATAGATGTCAACACATAGCGCTTGCAGGAGTTAATATAAAGACATTTGTAGCAATTTAATATACCACCAAAAAAATAAACCACTGTTTGCACTTTCTTAAATGTATTTTTTCCCAGGTAATAATCCAGAAAAATATAATTGTCATATTTACATCATACGACATCAGAAATGAATTAATATACAGTTTGATGTGTTTTATTTTTTCTCCACTAGAGAGCATTCTTACAATATTGTGTTCCTTTGGCAATAAATAGTATGATCTGGTTGCAGTGATAAACAAAAGAACCAGATGAAGCGTATACTTATTGTTCCTCATTTGTTTTCAAACATCGCCGTTTACATTAAATACCGGTATATAAATATTTTAAAATAAATATAGTTAAATAATGATTTGTGAGTAAACAGCTTAATTTTATTCATTAAATAGTCCTAACAAATGCCACTCTTGATTTCCAAATTCTCTAGATAAATTTGAAATCACTCGTGGTATTACTTATGATAACTGGTATGGACAGCAGATATCACAGATGTTTAGTAACAGGCTGTCTCAAACACTGTTTGCTTACAGACATAAAGGGGAAAAAAAAATCTTGTAAGGCCAAAAGAAGAGATGGAAGACTGGCTCACCTGAGGCAGAACAGGCCAGAATGCCTAATCGTTAATAGAATTTGGTGATAACTTCATAAAATTGTTTGTTTGAAATGCAGTCATTCAGAAGTATTGTACATTCAAGGACATTAAAGTGTCTTGGATGTGGCATCAACATTTACTTGCAATTTCAGAAGAGACATGTAGTACAGCCTTTGAAAAAAAAATGGCGCAACTCTTGATGATGGAAAGTTAAGAGTTTTGAAGAGCGATTCACACCAGTACGTTGTTACATGTGCTGACTTGTTTCAGTATAAAGCGGATGGCATGTCTCTCTTCATGCAATATTCATATAGTTCACTTCAGTGGAGTAGCCAGCAAGATGCTCTCATGCGACAATGCAGACCCGGGTTCAATCCTGGTCAGGAAGATTTTTTTTTACTAATTTTCATAATGCCTATATGTTACCAGGCTTTGTTATATAAATAAATAAATTTGTATATATATCAAAATAAATTAATTAAAGGAAACATATATATATATATATATAGAAAATGTGTACCGAAATCACGTTTTCGGTACGTAATACTACGCAACAACTACGTCATCGTGTCTTCCCTCTGCAGTGATCTTATAGAACAGTGCCAAATTCCTGTCTTCGTTGTCCTCTCTCCTACATACCCCCCCTTCCTTCTTTATGTTCTGAGTGTGACTGTGCATCTTTCCTTTGTTATCGAAGGCCTCAAATAAGCTGTGCAAGATAGTATCAGCGTCATCATCAATTTTGGAATCGTCGTGGTCTGATCGACGGTAGCTCAAGGGAGCTGTTTGGTTTAATCAGTCCCATAAGCCAGCGTAGGGCAACCAGGACTGTGAACCCTAGTCCTTGGCTGGATTGGATTGTGTGTGTGTGTATGTATGTATGTATGTATATACTTATTTTAGGAATTATCACTATGAAGTATATTCATTAGGTAGAATATTTTTATCACTCACCTCATATTGTTCTTCTTATTTGATTATAAACTAGTTTCGGAACATAGTTTGTGTTCCATCCTCAGTATCGTCACGACCGTTGTTCTGTCGTCTTGAAGAGTTGTCCTTCTGTTTAGCATACAGAACAACGGTCGTGACGATACTGAGGATGGAACAGAAACTATGTTCCGAAACTAGTTTATAATCAAATAAGAAGAACAATATGAGGTGAGTGATAAAAATATTCTACCTAAAGTATGTATGTTTGTTTATTATTATTGCTATTGACTTTTTTCTTTTGATGACCGATTTATATTATTATTTTATTCATGTCTTTTCTTTCAATGATCAAGAAAATATACTTTTGTTATATTATTTGTATTTCAATTATCTGACTTATGACTCTAATTAAAAGTTACAATTTTTTAGTTAACTTATGTTTACTAATTGCATAGCTAGTCATGTTTGGTATTGATTTATATTCCAAAGCTTTCTCAAGCCAAATTAATCCCCTTTTTCCTTCTAGCTTCCACGATTATAATACTGTTTAGCATTCAGTACTATATGTTAAATAATTTACTAAGGAAAGGTGGATTAATCTTTGCCTTCTATGGGCCCGGGCAAAGGAATGTGGATATAGTCCCTCAAAACTTTCAAACTCAAGGTAATTACAAAAGATTGGCAGGATCGCGAGGTGCAAATGAATAACGATTGTAACGTCTCATTACTTTGTTTACTAATCACAAGGCATAGGTAAAGGTAAAGTGATCCCACTACAGGCCTCAGGAGGCCCTTGGGGTAGTGGGAGGTTAAGGGTCCCACTTTTTCTTGACAATCGGCACTTGATGTCAGCCCTGCGTGACGGCCGCCTTTACCCCAGAAGAAGCGTCTGGTACTCATTTCAGTTAGAGGCTGAGTCGACCCCAGGGTCATAGTGCCGCCAGAAGGTTTGGGTCAGTTTAAAAATCCTGATCCCACCGGGACTCGAACCCTCGACCTTCCGGCTTGTAGCACAGTGCCTTAACCACTACGCTATGGCGTATCACAAGGCATAACAAAATTATTTATTTCCATTGCAAATACAAAATGCGTCTGATTAATTTAAATTAAGTCAATTTAATACATAATTTAATTATACAGTAAGTCCTGTTGTATTGCATCGCTTCATACAGACAATTTCTAGGAGGGAGCTTCTGTTTCCCATGTATGAGGTTGCGTGTTCGATCCCGCTCTCATGCTTTCTCTCTCTCGTACGTATTTCAATTAATTTTCTTTCTTTGGTTTCATTTGTTTTGCTTGGTATTATTTTCAATATTTACACCACTTACTTATTTTAGGAATTCTCACTATGAGGTATATTCATTAAGGTAGAATTTTTTATCACTCTCCTCATATTGTTCTTCTTATTTGACTATAAACTATGTTCCAAAACTAGTTTATAGTCAAATAAGAAGAACAATATGAGGTGAGTGATAAAAAAAATTCTACCTTAATTTACTGCACTACTTATTTACATTAAATTATTTTTCCACTGCACGATGCACAACAGAATAGAACAGATTTTAGTTTCTCAAATAGTTGTTTACTTGTGAACCAAATGGCTGATCTCTGATCATGCGCAGTAGCTTCGTTCTGAGACTTGAACATTATCTGTGCACCATCAATTATTTCAAAGGCTGTACATTACCTGCTGCCTCTTCAGTCATACATCCTTAACCTTCGATGTTATAATTAAATTTTAACATTTGAAATGATGGACAAAATTATTCATTTGTAAAGAAAAATTAATGCCTGAACCAGTATTTGAATCCAAACCTCTAGCTTTTTATGCTAGCAAACAAAGCTAGAGGTTCAGGTAAAAGTTCCATTTCACACATCAGTTTTTCTTTACAAATTAACCCTTAATCTTCTTTACTATGCGAGTTATCAATGTTGTAACACAATAACAGAATAAGTGCAATGTGAATGCAAGTGTCATAGCAATGTGATTACTAGAAAAATTTAAAAATTAGAATAAATTCTTCTACGTGAATACAGAATAAATTCTTCAAAGTTAAAATTGGGAAACACATTATGAGGTTCTTAATTAATAAATTAATGAGTAAGATGTTAAAATGACTCATTAATTTATTAAGAATAAATTCTGTTCGCTTCACCTCATATCTCATCTTCTAAATACACCAGTTTCAAAACCAAGGTGGTTTCATCATCAATAATTTCACGACTGACGTTTTCTGTTGTCCAGGAGCACTACTTCCTTACTCCACCTGTTGGTGGACCGATTAACCTCTGAATCAAAACAACTTCCCCAGAAATATCTTCTTCTTCTTCTTCACAGTTTAGGCTTATTTACTAGCCTGTTCCGGCTCCAAATTGCTGCTCTTTCCATCTTTTCTTTGGTCTTCCCAAACTTCTTCCTTGTGGTGAATAGCTGTATGCTGCTTTTGGTATTCTATTCTCAGTCATCCTTGCCAAGTGTTCTTTCCAGTTTGTTCTGTATTTTTCTATTGTTGTGTTTAATTCCTCTATTTTTAGTTGTTGTCTTATTTTTGTGTTATGTTTTTTGTCTGTTCTTTGATATCCTGCTATTGGTCTGAGGAATCTCATTTCAACAGCTTGTATTTGCGTTTTCGTCATCGGTTGGACAGTCCAGCTATCTCTTTGGAGCTTGTAAGGATTTTGAAGTGTTCTGCAGGGTTAGTCCTTTGCAAGGGCTGCCTCCTTAAAGCCTTTGGACTTGCTTCCTTGTGTTTTATCCCCATGAGGAGGGTTGCCTCTTCCGCCTTCTGCCGTTGAGGACTTCACTCTTGTTTCTCCGAGCTGGGTATCTTATTTCATCCCCAGAGATTGGGTTGCCACTTCCGCCAGTTCCGATATTTCTATCTCCGCCGTGTCTGCCGTTGTGGTCTTCTGTGTTTGCAGCTTCCAGTGTGGTCGTTGCTCCCACGTTGCAGATTATTCTTAGTTCCCTCTCCTCTTATCTAACCGCAAGCCATGGCTTCCCGGTTATGATCGTTTGGGTCATTGGTACTAAGCCTCCCTACCACGTCAAGGTGATAATCCACAGGGAGGCCCAGAAATTTCAAAATTCATTAATTTTTCTTTTTTTTTTTTTTGAATGTGTGTTTACCCCCAAACTGCGAGCTCTGTTGGTTTTTCTATCTCCTTTATTAAGTTCCTTATTAATGAAATAGAAAACCAAAAGAGCTCACATTTTGGGAAAAAAATCCACATTAAAAAAAAACAGAAAGAAAAATTAATGAATTTTGAAATTCCTGGGGAAGTTGAATTGATTCAATGGTCCACCAACAGATGGAGTAAGAATCAATACTCCTGGATAACAGAACATTGGTCTTGAAATTCATCATCATCATCTTCATGGTAGGCCGTCAGCCTGTTCCGCTCTCAGAATTCATCTTCCCATTGTCTTCTAGGACGTCCCACATCTCTTAGCCTTGAGGTTGGTACAACAGTGCTTGTTTTGTTAGCCTAGAAGAGTCCATTCTTAAAATATGTTTATGCCATTTTTGTTTATAGTTTTGTATTTTTTCATTTAGATTAAAATTTTTTAGTTCTTGCCTAATTGTTTCACTAGGAATGTGGTCTCTTAGAGTATATCCTGCAACGTATCTCAGGAACTTCATCTCTGATGTTTCTAGTATGGTCTTCAAATTACTGATGATGAACTGCCAAGGTTTTGAAACCAGTCTTTAGAAGACCACTGATTTAATAACTTACATTCTATATATCACTCATTTGCTGCAACAACGTCATAACTCAAAAAACATAGTTTCTCAGGAGAAGCATTTAAAGGTTTGAAATCCATATACCTTTGCCTGTATTTGTCATAAATATCAAATTACTATACCAACTCATTGTATACAATAGCTTATGTCGTTCTTCTTAAATACAGAACTCAGTTTTATCTTTCATGTAGTACCAATAACTCAAAATCGATAATTTTTTAGTTATGACGTTGTTGCAGCAAATGAGCAATATGTCAGTATGAGGCGGAACGCTGACCACGGACCACTCAAAATGACATCTATATGAAAACAAGTGTAACTAAAATAGTATGGTTCAAATTCTTCCCTGTAGGGGGAGAGTGCCTAAATCTCTGTAAAGGGAAAACATGGGCTTTCAATACAATACAATACAATACATTCTATATTCATTAGGTGACTTTGTTTCATTTTTAAATCAAATACTAAAGTAAACACAAGACAGAAACTGAACTAAAGAATATATATTTCAGAGCTTGGTGAAAAATAGTGTTTCCGATGCATAAATCACTCCTCCTTGTTTATATACTCAAGACATTTTAATGTCCCTGACTGAACTTTTAAATATTATATATGGGTAATCGGAATGATGCTACCTCCAGCTGTTGAGGGCAGTAAATTTTGCTAAGAGACCTTTTTTGAAAAAATCAGCTATAGCAGCACATAGTTTATTAGAGAATCATAGAATTGAAAAAGAAGCAAAACTTTTGAAACATCTATCTAAAGCATTGGATTTAACAATTTGGGAAAAGATATATATTAAAAAAAGCGTATTAGAACTATGAACTTCGAGATTCTGGACAAACCAAGCTTGATTACAAAGTTCTTCAAAATGCAACAGATGGCAGTTTAGAATTTTTAGAAAATTATCCTTCAAAAGAACACCAGATGGCAGTTTGAATGATTACGGCAAAAGAAAAAATTGACAGTCGTGAAAACAACTGACGATTGTGACGATGGTCACCGATACTGCAGTGCTGTGTTTAAAAAACGTAGAAGTATGAGGTAAGAAGAATTCACGATTCATTTTGTTCTTAAGAAGAAAGCATCCATCTTGAAAATGCTGCAGTAACAATAGACTGATGAACATTCATAAAAACAATCCTGGAATCGCTCACACAAATGAACAAAAAAGACCAGCTGGAGGGAGCATTATTCGTAGCACCCATTAATGCTGTGTCTGATACACTGTTAATATATAATAAGTGTTAAGTACTTTATACTCATTAAGAGTAAACAAAATAAATTAAAATTATAGTTAGTACATGTTGCTCCACTTCACACTTCACTGTAAACAAGCATGTCACATGTCCCACAACTGCTTTGCAAAATAACATTACAAAGTTTAGAATTAAAGCGAGCCCTGTAAAGCAGGTAGTTGAATAAATTATATTCTCTTCTGTTAGCTTGAATATTCATGTAAAGCCATAATTCAGTCATACACGTCTTTAAGTTTGATGTATAGACAACATGAAAATATCATTCCAAATATTTGTAACACGCAGATGCCAAGTCCGACGGCACTTAGGATGATCAAATGCTGCCGGATTTCATCTGCCAAGCGATGTCGACAGCCCTGGACAAAATAAAACATTACAGTAAAAATAAACAAATATTTAATTAAATAAAACTTAAAGTTTTATGTGATTTTCATATTTATTAAAATATAAATTAGTTACAGCAGTTTCGGTACTTTGTACCTTCTTCAGACATGTTAACAAATTATGAATTGTGTTCCAACTGATCTAAGCAACAATACAACAATAATTTATTTAAGTTTTTTTAAATTAACAAAGGTGATTCATTCAAATCAAGTTGAGAATTTAACAGTTTTATTACTACTTTCAATTTATTTATTTCTACAGCCTCCAAAAGGTCCAACTTCTTACTCTTATCACAAACATGTAAAATTTCAAAATTTGAATCGAAACAATGATTAAATTGGAATAGGTGGTTAGCATATATAACAGAAATTTAGAATATTCAAAATATGTTAAATTTAAATAAATTATTGTTGTATTCTTGCATATACTCACAATTTGGGAAAAAATTTACATATACAAGAATAAAAACATAACTATGAATTTTGAAATACCCGGTGATAAGGAGAGGGGATTGATTTGGAAGTTCATTGGTCAGCCATCAGATGGCACAGAGGTCAGTCTGCAGGAGAGGAGACCATTGGACGTCAGTTGTGAACATGATACAGCATTGAGAATGTCACAAATGCAGTGAAGAAATCCGGGTCTGCGAGGGAGTTAAGAAGTATGAGGTGAGTCAAGAAACAACTCAACAAAATTAAAATAAACCTCATAGTGTTATTTCATACCTACATAACTTAATTAACCCATCCACCTCTCATTTAAAGTCGAGCTCTGCTACCCCAGAAATCTGATTTAAATCCCAAGTCCTACTGCCTGGCATTTAAATGTTACGCAGCAACTTAATATTGCCTCCAGTAAGTAAAAATGGATGTAAAAACCACTAAACTGATATACAACAGGGTTATTCTCAGATTTCACCCACTTCCAATCACTTGGCGTGATATCAGGTGGCGGGACAATAAGTTCATTATCACTCTCACCGCTCTCTTCTTCAGCAGAAGTTGCTTCCGAATCACTTATAGATTCATCAATACTTCTCTCATCACTAAATATATCAGAAACTTCTGAATCACTGCCTAATTCACACTCTAATAATTTCCTAATTCCATCACTGTCAATACCCTTAACTTTACTTGGTGCCATTTTTCTTACTACTGACACATTTTTTTTTCTGAGGGTAAAACTCGTTCCGGAAATTTCTAAATGGCATGGAGGGGATGAAATAGCATTCTTGTGAATGTGTAGAAGAAGAAAAAGTGTATGTAACAGATATCTATGAGCAGCAAAATAAATTTAAAATGCGTTTTTTCGATCTCTGCACTGCGCGACCACAGGTCGTCATACGATTTTAGTGCTTAAGAACGTCATGCGACCTCAGCTCGTCATCCGATTTAAATGGGTTAAGTGTGGTACATACTGTATAATGAACATTGCTGGGATGATCGCTCTTGCCACACCAGGGTGTGATGGTCTTGCAGCATGAATCTGGTACTTTGAGGCCATTGTTGAGATTCTGTTTCCGCCAGCGACTGTATTGCCAGTCTTCAAATAAGTTTGCTCCACAACAATTGTACTGCAACAACATACAAAATTATTCTTATAATTCTTTGTCACAATGTCATGTTACAAAAAATCAGAATAGAGCTTGTACCGAAATGGACATTTCGATACAGGAATTACGTCTTACTGCGCAAACTATACGTCATTGCGTCTCCATCTCGAGTGTCATCTTTATGAACAGTGCCAAATGATTTCCTATCTATCCCTTCCCTTTCCTAGTGCGCACCCTGTGCTATCGCACACTCCCCCCCTCTCCCTGTGAACTCTCATAAATAGCTGTGTTTTGTAACATCGAATCATCATCTACTTAGTTACGATTGGAGTCTGGTCAGAGCAGCTCAGGAGAGCTGGTTTAGTTTGTTTAGTCCAGTAAGCCAGGGTGGGGACGCTAGGTCTAACCCGAGGCTGGATTAGAGTGAATGATAATGTATGTATGTATATTGATTTATATCATATTTTCTTTTTGTATAGATGATCTATTATGATTTCTTTTCTTTGTAAATCAAATATTTATTTATTTATCTTTATATTATATCTGACTACATTTAGACTCGCATTAAAAGCTTTAGTTGTGTTTTTTACTTATTCTATGCCTATTCTTTCAGTAGTTAGCATAAGTCAGATATCAAAGTCAAATTCCAAAAGCTTGCTCAAGCGTGTGTTAGTTCCTTTATCCCAAAGCTTCCACGATTGTATTTTATAAGTCAGTAAGCATTATATTGGGAGAATTTAGTAAAGAAAGTTGAATTCCTCTTTGCCTCTATGGGCCCGGGCAAAGATGTCACAATTTGAACAATCTATGCTTCCCAATCAAAATAGTTATCAACATAACGGTTTGATCCAGCACCTATACGGTGCAATTTCTGGTAGCACTGAGCGTTGAGCGTGGTTTTGCAAGCTTGCAAAAGAGAAAAGAGGTAAAATAAATATTAAATTAAATATAGAATGATTATGAAATGAATTACAAGTGACACAGTCAAAGTAACAGATAATAAAGACATTCCAGATAATGCAAATGAAAATAATAATAATTTATAATACTAAAAATAATGTACAGATAGAACCTACTGGTTCTAAACTTGAAAAATGGGAATTAAGTTAGATGCAGCAGGCCCCATTCGGGGCTGTTTTTCTGGGTGAGGTTTTTATCGGGTTTTTCCTCACCTTAAAGACAAATGTCAGGAAAACATTAAGGCCCAAACGGTCCCTGAAATCATATGGCCATCATCATTAACATCATTATCCTTCACCAGTGTGGAAAGCAACAGGAAGCTACCACACCTACAATTCCCTAGTAAAGCTGTAAGCATAGTGCTATGATTGCAGTGAAGGACTGCCTTTCTGGCAGAATTACTATGGATGGATAGATTATTTAGAGCCTCATGGTCTAATGGTCAGCATTTCTGACTACAGTTCATGAGGTCCCGGGTTCGATCCCCAGTCAAACCATTGGAATTTTTTCTTAAAGGGAATTATTCTGTGGTTGCTCATGGTCTGGTATTTAGGTTAAATACTCTCCTGGTGCTTCATTATCATTTATCATCCTTCATCGGGGTAACATAACTCTATCTTCCAGGTCCCCCAACCTAAAAAATTGATTACAATTCCACCAATGCCATGGAAGAAACCACATATGTCATAAAAGACAATCTGGTGGTATTAGACAAAAAAAAATTAATTTTCACAAATGTGTGTTGTATTGCATCACTACAAAAAATACTATAATTATAATCTATCTCTATCTATCTTCGGGTTTTTACAGCTGCTGCTGTCTTCCCGTGACAAATCTCCAAAGCCTACGATCTTGGGCATCTTCAATGCTTAGCCCTCTTGCTTGCATTACTGTCTTCATGTTTTCCTTCCATGATAACTTTGGTCTCCCTCTTTTCTTCTTTCTGGTCGGATGCCATTGATATAGTTGCTTCGGTCATCGCTCATTTCCTTCTTAAAACATGTCCAAACCACTTTAATTCCTTTTCCTCAATTCTTTCAATTACGCTTTCTTCTGCTTCCATTATGTTTCTAATTTCCTTATTTGTGACATGTTCTAATTTTGACTTTCTGGCACTTCCTTGCATAAATAATCCATTTCTAGAGCTATTAGTCTGTTCTTGTAGTACTTATTGATTGTCATACCTCACTTCCATACATTGCAACAGATTCCACCAATGTTTTGCCAATATATTTTTTGTCTCTTTCCAAATATGCTTATCCCACCATATGGAATTTAACGATGATATTATTTTGCTACTCAATTCAATTCTATGTTTTATGTTCTCTTTGCCTATACCTTCAATGTTATCCATAATTATTCCCAAATATTTAGATTGTTTCACTTGCTTTATTTGGATTCCTTCTTCCAATATTAAATTTTCTTTTCATTGCTATTTATTACCAAATATTCTGTTTTTTTGTAAACTTACTGTGAGACCCCATGATTCATATGTGTTTTCAACCTTTTATCATGAATTCCATATCAAATTTGTCTTGTGCTAAAACCAGTTGATCATCAGAAAATTGTAATGTCAGCAAAATTCTGTTGCTATTGGGATACCCATACCTTTTTATTATCTTCTTCTCTTCTTCTTCCTTCCAAGTATTAGGCCAAGGCCTGTTACGATCCTATAGAAAATTTTCCCTCCAGAACCGGGAAATTCTCATATAAGACTTGAAAGCATAATAATAGTCCCTTCGATTGGTTGCTGGCCAAAGGAAGGCAAGACCAGTGATGGGGCTGCCATCATATAGCCTCTGGTCAGGCTTTTCTGGAGAAGAAATGGAAAAAAGGAAAGACTCCCTAGCCCTCAGATGCCCTAATAGCGTCGGGGTCGAAAAACAAGAGTTAACCAAGAGAGGTTAGATAGTAAAGTTAAAAGAGTGCAAAACACAAGTAAGTGGAAGAAATGTTTTGCTCAGCTTGGGCACCTTGTGGTCGCCATCCACATATCCCCTAGATGAGGACCCCTGAGGTACTTTTTAATTATAAAAATAATAATAATAATAATAACTCACTCATTGGCACTATCAACCTCTGGAGGTTTATAGCCGCAGGGACATAGGATCTCCGTAAATTCCCTGTATAGTTTACCTCCATTAAATCGTGGTTAATATTATTCTCCCACCTCATTCTTGTCCAATCTACTTGGCGCTTTTCCGTTGGTTTTTCTACAAGGAATTTTTATGCCCCTCTTTCATTCCCCATTTGAGCCCTATGTCCTGCCCAACGAAGTCTGCGATATGTCTGATCACCTTCTTCTAGCCATCTATATCCAAAGGAGATTTATCTAACCCATGCTAATGTTTCCAGTGCCCCACTACTATATAAGGTCTTAACATTCCATATTCTAGGATCATGTCCGTTGTTGAAGCCTTTGTGATGGATTCCCTAATGTAGTTCCTGCCCAGAGACCTGAATGGGGGACTATTTTAGCTCTGGAAAATTTTACTGCAGTGAAACCTATGCCCATATTTCTTGGCTGTTGTATTTTACAGCGAAAGATTGCCACTCTTTTGACCAAGATACTTTTTCCATCTGATTTATCACCTTAACCTTCTGGCATGGGTAACTCTTTTGCAGCAATGATACTGCCGGCATATATCTAGGGGTTATTTAAACACACAAGCCACTCCACCAAAATAAGTTAAAGATACAATCGATGGAAACAACAACAACAATAATAACAATAAATAATAATAATTGTTTAACTTTTACAGGAATTAATCACTATGAGGTTTAATTTATGGTAAAATCAAATGTTTCCTACCTCTCCTCATATAAATCTTCTAAGTAGATCGCGATTTCGAGACCACAACGGTCTCATCTTCAGTACTATTTTGGCAACTGATGTTATGTGGATCGGAAGAAACTCTTCTTTTTCTCTCTGTTTGTGGATGAACCTCTGGATCAGGTCAGAATTTGCGGGAATTTCGAAGTTCATAAGTTTTTTTGTTTTTCTGAACGTGGATTTTTTCCCAAACTGTGAGTTCCTTTTGTTTATCTATTTGTTTAATTAGACTGGCTTCTGATTAAATTAAATGTTTTTCGGACCAAGCATGAGCAGCTACTGCTGACTTTTCCACTTCTCCATTTTTGACGTTTGTAAAATGTTCTTTCATCCTTGTTTTCGATTTTCTTTTTTGTTTTTCCAATATAAATTTTGTCACAATCCCTGCATTTGATCTGATAATGTATGAGGAGAAATAGGAAACATTTGATTTTACCATAAATAATAATAATAATAATAATAATAATAATAATAATAATTACCTCTGTCTGCATAAGGTCGATGGCATTTGTCTTCCGTTGATCAATTTTATAACTTTCGATGAAAGTATTGTTGAGATTGAGACGTAGCTCCTCCTCCACATGTGGCTCATACAGAAATGCCATCACCCCCACCATGGCCTCCAGCAGGAAAATCAGCAACAATGCAAACGTATACTGAATATAAGAAGTCAGTAGTTTTTTAATTCTCTGTTCAGGCATAATATATTATCATAAACACAAGTGAATACTTCATTGACAGAGATCAGATATTCATCATAAGTAATGCCATGAGTGATTTCCATTTATCTAGATAATTTGGAAATCAAGAGTGGCATTTGTTAGGACTATTTAACAAATAAAATTAAGCTCTTTACTAAAAAAATAATTATTTGAATATAGTTTCCAGTGTTTTAAATATTTACATAGTTAATGTAAACGGCGATGTTTGAAAACAAATTAGAAATGTGAGGTTATGTATATTCACTGCAACTCGATCATATTATTTATTGCCAAATAGGATCGCAATATTGTAAGAATGCACTCTAGTGGAGAAATAATGAAACACATCAAACTATTCTAATCAACATTATAGGTTAATCATTTATATTTTGAATAAACAACTCAGTAAAATCACTGAATCTATTCATTATTTGCTATATTCAATGTATTTGTTGGAGAAAAATAATGGTCTAACATGTTCAGAATATCAAAAAAGGAGGAGCTTTCTTTATCACAAAATCAGGAGATGATAAAGAGAAATTGATAAAAAGTGAGGTGAAATACAACTGTGATTGGTGTAAAACAGAATTCATTGAAACGTGATTGGTCATTGACTAGCGTTTGCGACATGAGTTAAGAGTCAGGTTAATGTCAGCATACATTTTAGTATTTAATTGTCGTTCATCGTCAATAATGTTATACGATTGACTTGATTGGGATCATAAAGACTTGTTCATTAAGTTCTGTCGTTTGAGCGAATTCCGATAGAATGAAGCTATTGAGGTTGTTCTTATAAAAATATTTTTGAAAAATGTTTACAGATCTTCACCGATCCTATCTAGTATATCTAGTAGACACTGAAAATGACCATTACCATAATTATATATATATACGTCCATCACTGTGGTCTCGAGGTAGCGTGCTGCCTTGTCACACAGCAGGCCCGGGTTCGATCTCCGGTCGGGGCAGTTTTTCTGGGTGAGGTTTTTATCAGGGGTTTTCCTCACCTGTAAGACAAATGTCAGGAAAACTTTAAGGACCAAACAGTCCCCGAAATCATATGGCCATCATCTTTATCATTATTATCATACTTCAACGGTGTAGAAAGCAACGGGAAGCTACCACACCTACAATTCCTAGTAAAGCTGCAAGCATTGCATGAAAATGCTAAGATTGCAGTGAAGGACCTGCCTTCGGACAGAATTACTATATATATATATATATATAGGGCACACCATAGCATAGTAGTTAAGGCACTACTACAAGCCAGAAGGTCGAGGGTTCGAGTCCCGGTGGAGTCAGGATTTTTAAACTGACCCAAACCTTCTGGCGGCACTATGGCCCTGGGGTCGACTCAGCCTCTAACGGAAATGAGTACCAGATACTTGTTCTGGGGGTAAAGACGGCCGTGACGGTGTGACACAGGGCTGACAACCCGGTTGACATCAAGCGTCGATTGTCCAGAAAAGTGGGTGACTTAACCTCCTACTACCCCAAGGGCCTCACGAGGCCTGTAGTGGGATCACTTTACCTTAAACGTTAATAAGATAAAAATTAAAATATATCCTGTTTTCAGATGCCGTCGTCCTCAACTGTGTTAAAATAATGTGTTTAAAATGTTATCTGGAGGTATTTCGGAAGTTAACTTCCATCATCAGCAGGATGAGTATGTGCTACTAGTTAACGTTGTTTAAGACGTTGTAGACTTGATGGTCTTGATGTGTCGTTAGTAGCAACTGACTCATTCTGCTGATGATGGAAGTTAACTTCCGAAAGGTATTCAAATAATATTTTAAATACATTATTTTAACACAGTTGAGGACTACAGCACCTGCCAACATGTACATATTTTAATTTTTATCTTATGACTATTCATCTCAACGGAATTTGATATGAATTTTATTAGAATTGAACGTAAAAACGCATATAAACAAAAATAAAAATCCTACATTAAAAAGTCGTGAACCCCGGTTTAAGAACCGGTGACTTAATGATAGTTTCATAATGCATTAACCTAATTCTGAGAAGGGGCGGGGCAGATCTCATCCGCTGACATCATCACCTGACTTCTGTTACTGACACGCCATCTCCACAAATTAACTACAATAATATACAATATTCAATTATTATGCAATCTCCATCCTTTTTCAATTAATGGCATCTTCTTTTTGAAAAAAATACCGGTACTTATTTAATTTTTTGCTACCATGATCAACTCGGTCTTCCCTAAATACCTATTCCGACTGGTGTCTATTTAAATATTTGGGAATTCTATGTCACCTACATAAATTCAAATAAAAAAACAAAAAAAAACACAGTTTATTGTTGCAGGAATCAAGAACTATGATGATGATGATGATGATGATGATAATAATAATAATAATAATAATAATAATAATAATAATAATAATAATAATAATAATAGGCCTAATAATTATCAATAGCAATCTAACAAGAGGTTGTGATTTTGTCTAATGAAAAACTACCTCGCGTTGGATTTGGAGTGACTATATACTCACTGGCACTATCAAACCCGTAGGTTCATGGCCGCACGGACATAAGCTCTCCATACATCCCTATCCTGAGCTAATGCTTTCCAATCATTCCCTGTATAATCTACTTCCCTCAAATCATAGTTAATGTTGTTCTCCCACCTCCTTCTTGGTCTACCAACTGGGCGTTTTCCTTCTGGCTTTCCTACAAGAAGTTTCCATGCACGTCTTTCATTCCCCATACGCGCAACATGTCCTGCCCATCGCAGTCTACGGGACTTAACTGTTCTTATTATATCTGGCTTCCTATAAAGACCATGTAGTTCATTGTTATGAAGTCTTCTCCATTCACGTGTCTTTTCATCTCTCTTTGGTCCAAAAATTTTCCTAAGAACTTTATTCTCAAATACTCGTAATCTCCTTTCCTCCCTTAAAGTAAGAGTCCATGTTTCGGACCCATATAATATAACTGGTAGAATAATAGTTTTATATATTTTCAGCTTAACGTTTTTTGAAAGGAGTTGGGACATCAAGAGTCTCTGCAATGCATAATAGCACGCATTTCCAGAATTGAGCCTATGTTTAATTTCTTTGTGCATCTCATTCCTATTTGTGATTATTGTTCCTAGGTATTTGAATTCAGCCAATTCCTCAAAATTTCCCTCATTTGTCATTAGCTGTCCATTTCCATTATATAATGTATTTCTACGTGACTATTTACCGAATAATACATCAGAAGCTAAAAAAAAGGCCTAATTATAATGGATAATATTTACCAAATGTGAGGTTATGTTTTTCCGGTCCTACTTCCGGGCGGTTTCTAAGCCGGCTGGATAGTTATAAATAACATATATTTACTGTTATATCACTTTGGGCTTGGGAAAAATCAATAACAGACGATTGTATGAAAAATAACTTAATAACATTTAATAAATTTTTTAGAGCAACAGAACTATACTTTTTTTCGTAATTTTTTTAAGTTGTTTTCTTTTGTCTGTACCATGTCGATCGTACATTGTTGAATCGATATTCTTGTCAAAGAAGTTAATTTGCGGAGATATCTCCCATTACGAACGGGGAGGGGCACGATTATCAACAGAAAGAGGCACGGTTATCGGTCTATGAGTTAAATAGTCAATTTAACATAACTAGAGACAAAATATGCGCTTGAGCCGGGATTTGAACCCAAGATCTCCAGATTTACACGTGTACATAAAATAAACACGTCAAAGTTGATGAGGGGAAGAAGTTAACATACGTTCTGTTCGAGGGCAGCACCAATTAAAGAAGAAACAGGGTCCACTCAAACCGAAGGGTCCACATTACCCGAAATTCCTCTACTTTTTCATGTCTATGCCATTCGCCCCATTTAATTTTATCTGCCCTTGTGATGGTACGATAGATTTGGTTAGACAGTATTACCCATTGCTCACACTGTGTAGCCAACTTATCACTAAAATTCGCTAACAAACAAAGGAACTCTAAACTAACTTGGTGTACTAAATAGCCCATTTTCTCGCCCTAACCTGCCCCAATTAACCTAACTTGCTCATTTTCTCACCCTAACCTGCCCCAATTAACACTAACTTGCCCATTTTCTCACCCCAACCTGTCTTAATTAACACTAACTTGTCCATTTTCTCGCCCTATCCTGCCCCAATTAACACTAACTTGCCCATTTTCTCACCATAACCTGCCCCAATTAACACTAACTTGCCCATTTTCTCGCCCTAACCTGCCCCAATTAACACTAACTTGCCCATTTTCTCGCCCTAACCTGCCCCAATTAACACTAAGTTGCCCATTTTCTCACCCTAACTTGCCCCAATTAACACTAACTTGCCCATTTTCTCACTCTAACCTGCCCAAATTAACACTAACTTGCCCATTTTCTCGCCCTAACCTGCCCAAATTAACACTAACTTGCCCATTTTCTCACCCTAACTTGCCCCAATTAACATTAACTTGCCCATTCTCTCACCCTAACCTGCCCCAATTAACACTAACTTCCCCGTTTTCTCACCCTAACCTGACCCAATTAACACTAACTTGCCCATTTTCTTACCCTAACCTGCCCCAATTAACACTTACGTGCTCATTTTATCGCCCTAACCTGCCCCAATTAACACTAACTTGCCCATTTTCTCACCCTAACTTGCTCATTAATGTAGGTGGACTTTTGGGATAGAATCTCTTTATATGTGATAAACATGCTGGCAATTGTTTCTAGTGGGAACGTGTGTTATCACATCGGCCAACACGACGCCAGCAGTCACTTGTTCTCCGATTGAATATTCAGTATATGGCATAGAATAGTAGGGCTATACAGAGTGAACGGTAATTACACCGACAAACATCAGGGACTGATTCCTGACTGGAAATGAAGGAAAAAACGGTCCTATAAACATGTGTCCGGAAATGAACGACGTGCGTGCAACGACAACATATCGACCCGGCACACAGTACATAGCATAATCGCATCCACGTCATAAGAGATGTTCAAAGTGGCCTCCATGGGATCCAATGCACGCGTTCACACGTCGTATCATGGACTGCCTCACTCTTTCGCATGTTCCGGCCTCTCTCCGAATAGCGTCACAGGCGACGTGAACACACTGTTGCAGATTATGCGCATCATGCACTGGTTCAGCACACAACGCTTTTCAGATGCCCCTGAGGTAAAAATCCAGGGGGTTTAAGTCCGGTGATCTAGCAGGCCATGCAACAGGGCCGAGAGAATAATGTCATTCGTCAGTGCCATCTACAGTGGCAACGATGCATTTATGGACACTTATTCATGGGGCATTTTTTCCTCCATTTCCAGTCAGGAATCAGTCCCTGCTGTTTGTCGGTGTAATTAAAACTCATCCTGTACAGTGCAGTTACATGTGAAAGCGTGCATTTTATTTATATACAGAGTGAAAATTATTTAAACCGACAAACTCTGGGCGGTTGTAGGGGACACCAAAACAAATATTTTTCCCCAATGTTATTTTTTCCTATAAGGATTATTTAAACCGGTAGAGGAAGATTTCTCTGGCTCTGGCAAAAAGTTAATTAAACCAACAAATACTTTTGCATTTTTTATTATAGTCCGTGAGAGCTAAAGTGTCTAGAATATTTTAGAAACAGAAAGAGAGTACTCACCATCTTCTTTCTCACTCATACACACATCACTTCACGGTGACAGCGGTAGGGCAGACACTCCCTGTAGTGAACATAGATCAGTGGTGGCATTCCCTTCTTCTAAAGATTAATTTTACACCAATATAATATCTCACAAACTACAAACGAACTCTGAAACAGTCGCCACTGACAAAAATTACGTGAACAAAAGTGACTGGGCTGAAGGAGGGGTGGAGTTTTTCTAGCATTCCTAAGTAATTTTACAAGGGTAGCCCATTATAGTACACATGTCACTCAGATGTCTAGCGAAGGGTGGAAGAACAATTCTCTAGACAAGGATAGCAGAAATCATGCCAACTTACAACTTTTACACTATACCAAGAGACAACGCAATTACTTAAATTACAGTAGAGGTTAAAAAATGCCTCCATTGACATGTAAACAAAGGTTACACCGGCGGATCATGTTCTGTCTAACACGGGCAAAAACTCCAGGAGTATCGTTAATTGCTCCTGCTGCTGCTACTATCCGGGCAACCAGATCATTTTATAATGCAACAGGAGTTGTGTAAACAAGGTTGCGCATCTCTCCCCACAAAAAAAAATCAAAGGGGTCATATCTGGGGATCGAGCAGGCCATGGTACAGAACCACCTCTGCCAATCAACTTTTCTGAAAACCGTTGGTTCAAGAATCGACGCACACGATGACAAATGTGTCGGCGCCCCGTCATGTTGGAACCACATGCGTTATCTTGTAGGGAACGGGACGTCTTCCAGCAATTCTGGCAATGCTCTGGCGAGAAAATTGTAATAGTGCCTGCCATTTAATGGCCTAGGTAGGAGATATGTCCCAATTAAACAGTCCCCAACAACACCGGCCCACACATATCAGTGTACTCACTCCAGGTGTATCGCTCCATTAGCAAGACAGATACAATTCACTACTACACTGATGGACAAAACAATTCCTACCATCAACAGCAGTTGCAGTCATGGCAACTGAAGAGCGTAATACGCCCTCTACCGGTTTAAATAATCCTCATGGGAAAAAATGGCATTAGGGAAAAAATATTTGTTTTGGTGTCCCCTACAACCTCCCAGAGTTTGTCGGTTTTAATTATTTTCACTCTGTATAATGGCGTACATCTAACTTAAGAGACTTCCGGCCATGTTTGTTTATAGAAGAGACTAATGGTTTTCCACACTGAGAGCTTCTTGAAAATATGTTTATTAATAACATCTGCGCACGTGCATCTCCAGATGCCGCACAATTCACTTCAAAATCGATAAAAGCCTGTTTTTAGAAACACTTCATTACACATTTTTTCCTCTTACTATCTCTTGCCACGTAATGTTACGCACTTTATTTTCGTTAAATATTGTATAATAATAATAATAATTATTATTATTATCATCATTAAATATATTATTATCATTATATTATTATTATTGTAAGTATTATTATTGTTATTATCGTATAAATTGTTGTTTGTACATGAAATTTACATTGCTACATTTAATGTATCTTTAACTGTTTATAACTAGTATAGTGTATATCTATATTTGTCAAATATTTATTTGTATTTGTACTGGTTGAATGGAAGAGAAGGCCTTATGGCCTTAACTCTGCCAGAATAAATAAAACATTATTATTATTATTATTATTATTATTATTATTATTATTAATGTTGCCTCCAGGTATCTTACAATTACGTATTAGTAAAAAAAAAGTATGTAAACTACGGGAATTCCTCAACAACCTGAATTTACGGTCCTATTTCGCTGGTTTACGGAGTATGTCTTTCTTTTGTTAGTCCCGCGTCATAACCGAGTATTTAAGGCAACAAGTCTTGGCGCATGGCTACGGGACTTGCGCTGGTTTGAGTCCCCCATGGGGGAAAATTTTTTCTCATGAAATCTCGGCCAGCATGGGACCGGTGCCCACCCAGCATCGTGAGGCATTTGGGTAGCTACAATAAGTAGCGATTGCAGGTTGAGAAGAACAGCTATAACGTCTCGGTGATCCAAAATACTCACCCCATGTCACCTACACTGGCTAAATGATCGTCTACCTCTGTGATTAACACATGTGGATGTGAGGCCAGCAGTCGGCTTCGAGTTTTTGGGGGCACGCAGTAGCGTAGTGGTTAAGGCACTATGCTACAAGCCAGAAGGTCGAAGGCTCGAGTCCCGGTGTGGTCAGGACTTTTAAACTTACACAAACCTTCTGGAGACACTATGACGCTGGGGTCGACTCAGCCTCTAACTGTAATGAGTACCAGATGCTTGTTATGGGGTAAAGACGGTTGTCACGCAGGGCTGACAACCCGGCTGACATCAAGTGCCTTGTCCAGAAAAAGTGGGAGCCTTAATCTCCTACTACTTCAAGTGTCTCCTGAGGCCTGTCGTGGGATGACTTCACCTTTTGCCTTTCTTTTGTTGGGGGTTCTATGCCATCATGCCACATATATAAATGTAAAAAACAATAAATAAAACGAAAAAAAAAATAATTTATTGTTGGAGCATGTGAATAACTACTCTGGTCAACATGATTTTTGTCTCATGAGTACCAATAGTTGTACTTAATGCAGTTTTTTTATCGTGTTTTAAAATATGTATTCGGAATTTCTCCATCACCCACAGTCTTTTTTTATTTAAATTTCAATTAATGGATTTAAATAATACTTTTTTTAATAAACGTTTTTTCGTCCATTTGTTCATTGTAAAATAAAATGGGGAACACTTTCATCAGGAGATTTCAGCTATGAAAAAGAGATATCAAGGCAAATGGAATCCTAATATACTGGCCGATTATTGTTGGACCATCAAGAGGGAAGCTCCACAGGCGAAATATAGCAGAAAATCGTCATTTCGTACTTTCTACTTGAGTCCGAATGTTCGAATATTGTGTAGTTACGAATGTAGAAAATATGAAAGTGTTTGAAATTATAATAAATGCCTGTCTCTCGGAAACTTTGCGTGATGAAGAAAAACCGATATCATATTTGAATTCAGGAGAAAAAATACTATCAGAATCACATATTTTTCTTTCTGAGACAAAAAAAATCCTTTTTTTCTTGCTCAGTGTTATTAAAGATCTGTGATATACAAGGATCCTGAACATCATCACAGAAGCAGATTAAATTACATGGAAATAAATGGTTAATATGAATATGGTGAAGAAGTGGAATGAAATTTTTGGCAGAGAAAACAGGTCAAATCCCAAGAAAAACCTGTCCTAGTTCCAATTCGCCCACCACGAACTCTCTATGGAGTGACCGAGATACGAACTGCTGACCCAGAGGTGGAGAGCGGGCGTGTAACCACTTGCGCCACAGGGCAGCTTACAATTACACGCCAATAGCAATAATAATAATAATAATAATAATAATAATAATAATAATAATAATAATAATAATAATAATAATACTCACTGGCACTATCGAACCCGTAGGTACATGCCGCTTGGACATAAGTTCTCCGTATATCCCTATCCTTAGGTAATGTTTTCCAATCAACCCCTGTATAATCTACTCCCCTCAAATCATTTTGAATATTATTCTCCCACCGCATTCTTGGTCTACCAACTGGGCGCTTTCCGTATAGTTTTCATACAAGAAGCTTCCATGCCCCTCTTTCATTCCCCATTCGTGTCACATGCCCTGCCTATTGCAGTCTACTAGACTTAACTAATAATCCATCCATCCATAGTAATTCTGTCCGAGGGCAGGTCTTTCACTGCAATCATAGCATTTTTCATGCTATGCTTTGCAGCTTTACTAGGGAATTGTAGGTGTGGTAGCTTCCCGTTGCTTTCCACACCGGTGAAGGAAGGTGGTGATAAGGATGATGATGATGATGATAAGGATGATATTGATGGCCGGATAATTTTCGGGGACCATTGGGTCCTAAGCTTCCTGACATTTGTCTTACAGATGAGGAAAAAAAACCGAAAAAACCTCAACCTGTCCAGACCGGTAATCGAACCCGGCCCATTGCGTGACAAGGCAGCACGCTACCTCGAGACCACAGCGGTGGGCCTAACTAATAATAATAATAATAATAATAATAATAATAATAATAATAATAATAATAATAGTAGTAGTAATAACAATAATTATAGTTGGTAGACCAAGAATGAGGTGGGAGAATAACATTAACTATGATTTGAGGGAAGTAGATTATACAGGTGATGATTGGAAAACATTGGCTCTGGATAGGGATATATGGATAGCTTATGTCCGCGCGGCTATGAACCTGCGGGTTCGATAGTGCCAGTTAGTTAGTTAGTTATAATAAAATAATATTTTTATTATTTAGAAAAAGAATAATATTATTAAAATTATTATTATTATTATTATTATTATTATTATTATTATTATTATTATTATTATTATTATTAAACAATGGAAGACAGATGATTAACATAAGCAGATATGTCCGGTGAGACCAGTTGCTAATTGGAAGATCCGTGTCTCTTCTTCGAGTCCAGACGCTTTAATTGGATCCACGTTCCAGTACTCGGCGCCAGTTCACGCATGCGCACAGAATACTAAACATGTCTCCTATATCATGCAAATAAATAGCCATCTTGTCGCAAACATAAACAAAACATGAACGTTTGCCTTTACGACCCATTACCAACTCCTGGAACTGCAACTAATGACATTACTGCGTATTGTACAAGTCCTATACATGAACGCAAATAACAAAATAAATCTCATTTGTCCTCCGTTAGTAAACCTGTCATTATAGGCAACTGTTTCCCTCTGGTTTAAATAGTACATTACGATGCGAGGTTGGGAAGTGGTTTTTACAGAAGTGAGGAAATGTTTAAAAACCGAGCGACATCGAGGTTTTCAATTTACGAGATTCTGTAAAACACTTCACAAATGTGAGTTGTATATTATTTCTTGCGCGATGGCTTTTTCAAAATAATATATAAACGAAAAGCGCACAAGTTGTGCATGAATCTAACTAAAGTTAATGTCTTCTGCACTACTTTTCACAGTGTCAACTGTGGGGTCATCAAGAATGAGCGACCTGATGTACTAGGTAGCTCAGCAATTTCCCCTGAAGTTGCGACTCCAACACCTCTCCCTGAGGTGTTGGTTTTATTGCCTGTGAACTTGAATGTGATCGCGATGTAGAAAAGAGAGGACAAGAATTCTGGGACTTGGGAGTAGGGCCTTCTGGCCGAGGTATCCCAAGCGGTGGTGGAAATGGGTCCAGTGTCGTTAGGCTGTGCAGGTACTGAATTTCATAGAACAAAGATAAGCCTAAGTCACCTTTAACAGTGGCTGTTCCAATTAGGGATTAACCAACCAGTTAATCATGATTTTCTTCTCAAATTGTATATACATCCTCTTAAACGAATATACGATTAGCAAGTAAAATAAATTACAAAATATAAACGCATATTAAAGGACGTGGCATGTGTACATATAATTTATTTCCACAGATTAATGAAACTGGAAGATAGCAACATATTTGATACAATACCTCGTCGATGATGAACAAGAAAAAACGGCGATGTTCCAATAAATATATAAACGAAAAGCCCACAAGTTGTGCACGATAATAAATAATAAATAATAGTAAAATAATAACTTTGTTGGAAATATTTGCGTTCATTATAAACTTGGATAGAAGGGGGACAAGCAGCTATGAATATCAGAGGAATGGAGGAAGATCAATGGATGGATAGAGAGGAATGGCGTTTGGTTTTCGGAAGACGGCGGCAGCTGCCATGATACCGGTTGATGATGATGATATAAACAACCGACTAACGTTAAGAGTGTGGTAATTTTTGAAGGGCTCGGCTGTAAAACCCAAACGTGGTGGTATGTTTTCAATAATTTTATCCATTATAATATTAAATAAGAATGGACTTAAAGAGTCACCTTGCCTGATGCCCTTTGTGAGGGTTATTTCTTCAGTTTGCTATTCTTTTACTTTGATTACTGTTTTGCAGTTCTCCTTTCAGAATCTGAAGATGATTTACAAATATCTTTACATCAATTTAATATAAATGCCAGAAAATACAATATGGAAATTAACACGAATAAGACAAAATGCTTAACAATATCAAAAAGAACCAGTAAGATGCAAATTAGAAGTGGAAAGAAAAATTATAGAACAAGTGTCAGAACTTAATTATTTAGGTGTATTAATAACAAACACTAAAAAATTTAATAAAATAAGTAAAGAAACTGCTGATAAAGCAGCACAAATATCAGGGTATATGAAAGATTTAATTTGGCGCAACAAACGTGTCAATAGAAAGCAAAACCCGCATATACAAAACGGTAGTTCGACCAGTTATCGTATATGGAGCAGAAACTAGGGCTGACACAACAAAAAATTAACAAATAATAAGCACATGAGAAATGAAAATCTTAAGAACTATTCAGAGGAAAACATTATTTGATGAAATACTCAACACAGAAATTAGGGACAAGTGCCATATTCAAGACATAACCAAATTTATTATAGATAGACGAAAATATTGGAAGGATCATATAGAAAGAATGGAAGAAAACCGGCTAGCAAAAACAGCTAAAGAAGATAGACCAATGGACGGGAGAAGAACAAGAGGAAGACCAGCCAAGAGATGGATAGACAGTGAATGCACATCCAGTACGTCTTCCTCCGAGGAGTGATTTGGGAAATAAACAGAATGAAAATCCTACAAATTAAGTTTAAGAAGAAGAAGAAGATGAAGAAGGCTGTAAAACATGGTAACTGACAAATTCTTGAAAATTGAGTTGCAGCATATAACCTGTGATATGTGACCTTCGGAAAGCATTTGGTGAATGTAGTTTTATTTACCGTGACAATACATCTGCTTTCAGAGCTCACATATTACAGTTTACATGCTACAACTCCATTTTCAAGAATTTGTCAGTTACCATGTTTTTTTCAATTATTAGTTGAGACTACAGCAGGCCGTGACATAAAATGGCGGCAAGTACATATTTATTGTTTTATATTGTTTCAAACAAAGTTCAGTTCATTTAAAACGCAGTGATTTGTTTCATATAACGTATATTAAACACTAGCTTTTGGATATATTTTTGTATATAACGCCGTAGCGTAGTGGTTAAGGCACTGCGCTACAAGCCGGAAGGTCGAGGGTTCAAGTCCCGGTGGGGTCAGGATTATTAAACTGACCCAAACCTTCTGGCGGCACTCTGGTCCTGGGATCGACTCAGCATCTAACGAAAATGAGTACCAGACGCTTGTTCTGGGGGTAAAGGCGGCCGTCACGCAGGGCTGACAACCCGTCTGACATCAAGTGCCGATTGTCCAGAAAAAGTGGGAGCCCTAACCTCCCACTACCCCAAGGGCGTCCTGAGGCCTGTAGTGGGAATACTTTACTTTACTTACATTGTATGTTGTATATATAAAGTGGTTTCTAATATGTCCCGCGCCGTAGCCGAGCGGTTAAGGTAGAAAGTCTTGGCGCAGAGCCACGAGACTTGCGCTGGTTCGAGTCTCCATGGGGGAAGAAATTTTCTCATGGTATTTCGGCCAGTATGGGACCGGTGCCCACCCAGCATCGTGAGGCAATTGGGTAGCTACAATAAGTAGCGGCTCCAGGTTGAGGAACCAGCTATAACGGCTGGGGGACTCGACATGCTCACCACATGTCACCCCTACACTGGCTGTTGATCATCTACCTCTGTGATTGACACATGTGGATGTGAAGGGCCAGCAGCCGGCTGGTAAAAGGGCAACCGCTGAAAAGTGGAAAGACCCTCAATCGGATCGGTTTCTAGTATTAGAGTATAGTTATTTAGGTTGGCAACCCCGAAATGTAGGAATTTTAACTTTCAATCATGGTCGCCATTGCTGTAAGTCGCTTATAGTGAAGACAATTAAGCTCTTTGCATGTAATATCTGCACGGTCTGTGCGCACTTCTCCTTTATTGTTAAATGAAAAAGTTTTAACATATAATTTATTAGAGCTGTTAAAAAATTTAAATATTTGGGATCACTTATTGATGAATAAGGGAGTTGTAAAGCTGAAGTAGATAGCAGGTTAGTACAAGCACGAAGAGTCATAAAAATGTTGAATGTAGTACTGTGGAGTAGGACCATGTCAAACCACACGAAGAAGAGGATTTTGAAGTCTGTTATGGAAAGCATAATGACTTATGGTGCAGACGGATGGACTTTGGTAGAGGGACAAAAAACTAAGATCTTGGCAGTGGAGATGGATGGAATAAGACGCAGTGCCAGGGTGTCCAGGTTGGAAAGAAGAAGAAATGAAGAAGTGAGGCAGATGATGGATATGGAGGAGACAATGGTGGAAAGGATCGAAAGACGAGCTCTTCAGTGGTATGGCCATGTCAGGAGAATGGAGGATGATAGGTGGCCCAAAACTCTTTTGGAATGGTCACCTTCTGGTAGAAGGAAACGGGGCAGGCCAAGAATAACTTGGAGAGGAGAGATCCATAGATTGATGAACGACCGAGGTCTGGAGGAGGTGAATGGCGTGATCGGCAAGAATGGCGAATGGGAATACAGGGTAACCGCTGAAAAGTGGAGAGGCCCTCAAAAGTAAAAAGTAAGTAACATATAATTTGATATGATGGCTGTACTTACCACAAGTAGAAGAAATCTGTTCTCTCGGATGACTCCTAGACAACCGATGACAGTAGCCACGAAAACCAAACAACCGGCCACTATCAGCACCCAGGCTGTCAGTTCGTAAGTGGCGTTCGTTAGTAGAGAAACATACTGCTGTTTATCAGCCACTGTCCATATTCCAACACCCAGCACTGCGATGCCGGACAGCTATCAACACAAAATTTATATTATATTAAACAAGACTTACTGGCAGGGTGGGGAACTGGTAAACGGAGGGGACTATGACGCCATCATTCCATATGCAGTTGCAATCAACATTGCCTCTCGACATGCAAATTACAACAGCAGCGGAACTCTTCCATCTGAAGGACGAGTAGCCGAATTCCATTTTTCTTGCAACCTTTCTTCCTTAAATTTAGTTTTTTTTAATATCTATTCAGGTTCGTAGTTGATGATTCATTCTTTTTTTCATACTAATTTATCAATGACAGGTCTAATTACACTGGTCAACATGATTTTTTCTCATGAGTACCTATAGTTGTACTTAATGCAGTTTTTTATCGTGTTTTCAAATATGTATTCGGAATTTCTCCATCAATCACATTTTTTTTATTTCAATTTCAATTAATGCATTTAAATAATTATTTTTTAATAAACGTTTTTTCGTCCATTTGTCCATTGTAAAATAAAACCAAATGAGCTAACTCAGGAGATTTCAGCTATGGAAAAGAGATATCAACGCAAATGGAATCCTAATATGCTGGCCGATTATTGTTGGACTATCAAGAGAGATGCTCCATAGGCGAAATATAGCAGAAAATCGTCATTTCTTACTTCCTACGTGAGTCCGAATGTTCGAATATTGTGTAGTTACGAATGTAGAAAATATTAGTGTTAGAAATTATAAATTCCTGTCTTTCGGAAACCTTACGTGATGGAGAAAAACTGATATCATATTTGAATTCAGGAGAAAAATTACTATCAGAATCAGATTTTTTTTTTCTTTCTGAGAAAAAAAGGGTTCTTTTTTGTTGCCCAGTGTTATTGTAGATATAGAAGAGACATAATATAGAAATACGGTATCGTCATTTGGGTTATATTGAATATCACTATTACAAGAGAACTTTCGGGGATTTTTTACATCATGTGAGGCGAAGATATTTTCTAAGTTCCAATCACATACCATGCGCAAGCGCCAAGAAACTCTAAGCGGTTTACACTATGGAATCATGGAATGCAGCCAATATATGCACGATATTTAACGAACCTAAAAGCTAACCTAACGCAGTTTAAGTTCTCTAACCTGTGAAAGACCAACTTAAAAGCTAACCTAACCCAATTTAAGCACTCTAACCTGTGAAAGAATGCAATGCACAAAAATAAATAGTAAGTTCTGAAATTCTGAAGTATATGTGTACAGTTAATTAGTACATACTCTATGTTGGCTGTACTGGAACAGTCTTTGTTGTTGCATAGAATATTCATTAAAATCAATATGGCTGCCACGTCTTCTTGCTACGTATGTAGTTAAATATCATAGAAAACTATATTGAAATGATCGTAAGAAAAATTTAAAATCATTGTAAATGTTGGGAAATAATTTGAAAAATGAATCTCTAAGAATAGCATTTGACAGGAATTTATGAAGGAATTTAAAAAGTTCAGTCACAGATTGTAAAGAACAACCGAACGTTCAATGAATGCATTCCAAAACCTATCTTGAAATTTCTCCTAGAGAAGCGTTATGATGTACCAAGTTGTCCGTATCCAAAAAAAATATATGCCGCTTTTAACTGCAAGGTACTAAAATCCAGTGCCAAATCTCTCATTTAAACTACAGGGAAGTTATTCAAACTCCTGAATTCCGTGTATTGAATAACCCTCATTTCAGCGCCCGCCCCGCCTCATTCCTTCCGCTCTAGTCAAGTAGGGAGTCCATCGCTTCCCACCATTACTGGATTCTGGCTTCGATTTCTGTGCCTTGCAGTTAAAAACGGCAGATATTTTTTTTTGAAACTGCCTTCATACATCACAAATGAGAGAAATTTCAAGGTAGGTTTCGGCATATAATTGTTGGCAGTTCCCTTGAGAGTATACTCCAGATTTGTTGTCTCGGGAAACGAGCGGCTCTCCAAACTGGGAACGCAGGTTCAAATCCTTATTCAAGAGTATAAGGCTATATGTGGAGAATTAGAATCAACCAGGAATTGAAAGAATTATATAGGGATTTAGATCTGGTAGCAGATATTAGAAGAAAGATACTGGAATGGGTAGGACATGTGTTGCGGATTGAGCAAGAAAGAGGTACAAGAAAGATTTTAGAAGAGAAACAGGAAGGAAAAAGAAAGGTTGGAAGGCAGAGGCTAAAATGATTAGATAAGGTTGAGGAAGACTTAAGACAACTGAAGGTGAAAAGGTGGAGACAGAAAGCTAGTAATAGAGAAGAATGGGCAGTTGTTATGAAGGAGACCAAGGTTCTTAGAGGATCGTAGAACCAAAAGAAGAAGAAGAAGATACGGGTATATGAAGATTTCGCGCATTTTCGAAAAATCGCCACTCTTACTGATGGCGGACCTTTTTAGTGATCAGCGGAGTACACTTTGGGAAACATTGATCTATAGAGTGATGCATAGCACTGTGATATAAGGATGCTCTCATTGAATTTAATAATAATTATATATCAAGCTGGGTTCACACCACTCATTTTTACTTACCAAAAACACCACGTTGAATATGTGAAGAACATATTTGAGGAAATTGACGCTATTGCAGTCTGAATTACGAGACTTTGTAGTCGCCATGGTGTCTAGATACTACCTTTCTGACATAGCGTTCCTGAAATAATATAAAATAATAGTTTTACTTGTAATCAAATATTATATATATATATATATATAATATATATATATATATATATAGGTCTACATATAGCAACTTAGGCTCAGCTCTGAAAATTCCTGCTATTATTACATTACAGGGACTTTTGTTAAGGACATCACATCACTCCATGTCATATACCATCTCCACTTCTCGCAACTGGAATTCCCTACCGCAAGAAATAAGGGGCTGCCGGACATTGGCATCTTTTAAAAGAAATCTAAATTTATATTTGCTCTAAACTCGACTTCATTGTTATCCAGTGTAAGATATATATATTAATTGGTGTTTCCCATATAATGTATCATATTTATATTATTATTATTATTATTATTATTATTATTATTATCGTATCATTATTGTTATTACCCTATAAAATGTTGTTTGTACATGACATTTACATTGCTACATTTATTGTATCTTTAACTGTTTATAATTAGTATAGTGTAAATCTATATTTGTCGAATATTTATTTGTATTTGTGCTGGTTGAGTGGAAGAGAGGGCCTTATGGCCTTAACTCTGCCAGAATAAATAAAGTATTATTATTATTATATTATTATTATTATTACTTCTCTAAAAAAAAGTTATACGAATGCCAAACATGGGTCCCTTACTTTAAGAAAGCAGAAAGGATCACAATGACACAAGAGCATGTAAGGGAATAATTGCAGTCGAAATGGATTTTTGGAGAAGAGCTTCCAGAAAATCTCGACTGGAAAAAATTAGAAATACAAAAATTAGAAATGGATGAATGCAGAAAGAAGTATAATGGATGAGATTGAACACAGAAGGCTAAAATGATATGGACACGTAAGAAGAATGCAGGATGGAAGAAAATGCTGTCTATGCATGGAAAATTGAAAGAAGGAGCAGAAAAGGAAGACCAAGCACAACCTGGAAGAATAACATTCCAAATTTAATGAGGAAATTTGGTGTAACAGATGAAGACACAGAGGACAGAGAACGATGGAGAACTTTAATTAAGGGAAAATTGTGAATTTTTGTTGCAAACCGATAGTCTATAAGTCCGTACTTAATATTAAATTAATTTTTTTTCTCATTCAATGACAAATTAAATTTGAAGAGAAAAATACATGCCTAAATCGGAATTTGAACCCAATATTTCTGGTTCTGTACCAATGCTTTAACGATTTAAGCAAATTAAATGTGTGACTGAGTGAGAAGTGATAAATCTAGTATTAAATATCGAATATTAACTTTACGTGCTAGAAATGTAATGTGTTGATTTCCATTTTAAAGTGTTCTTATTTAAGAGACGCTAGATGGCGTTAGTGAAACAAAAAGTTCACTGCTATCTGGCGCACGGAAATCGTATTAATGTACGAGAAAAATCTATTTAAATCCTGATGCCTAATAGCTTAAATCGTTAAAGCACTGGTGTACAGAACCAGAGATATTGGGTTCAAATCCCAATTTAGGCATGTATTTTTCTCTTCAAATTTAATTTATAAGTCCGTAGTATTTATGTATTTCGTTTTAAATTCATGTTAATTACTAAGATTGGTTGGAAAAAACCCTCAATGATGAGGAAAAATTCTCAAAATGAATGAATGAAAAGTTTACAAGTATTTGATAATGAAGTTCGGATATTCCCTCAATCATGGTTAATGTTATTCTTCCACCTCACTCTTGGCCTACCAACTGGTAGTTTTCCCTCTGGTTTTTCTACAAGAAGCTTCAATTCCCTTCTTTCATTTCCCATTCGTGTTAAATATCCTGCCCATCGCAGTCTATGAGACTTAACTGTTCTTATTATATCTGGTTTCCTAGGAGACACGCCGTAGTGTAATGATTAAGGCACTAGCCTACACGCCGGAAGGTCGAGGGTTCGAGTCCCGTTGGGGGCCAGGATTCTTAAACTTACCCAAACCTTCTGGCGGCACTATGCCTTGGGGTCGACTCAGCCTCTAACGGAAATGAGTACCGGGCGCTTGTTCTGGAGGTAAAGGCGGCCGTCACGCAGGGCTGACAACCCGACTGACCTCAAGTGCCAATTGTCCAAAAAAGTGGGAGCCTTAACCTCCTACTACTCAAGGGCTCCTGAGGCCTGTAGTGGGATTACTTTACCTTTTACCTTCCTATTAGGAGTAGGATCGACCTGAAGCGAAGATTTAAAAATCACTGGCCTACTAGAGTGTCATAAACCGATTTTATTGCTGCTAACGAAACTCGGTATATGACACTGAAATATGAAGAAGTAATTCTCTTCATGCCCGATGTTGTAACATTTTGAAGAAGGATTGGTGTCCCAAAAAGAATTACTGGTTCAGGTTGGGTTTAATTTTTGGTAGAGCCGGATTCTCTTCTTAGGGTCGGAAGTTGGTACACTGGATAGGAAAACGCTTCAAAATTAGTAAAAAATGTTTCTTGTAGAAATAATTGCAAATTTATTCACTTCTAAATTTCCTAGTAGATCAAGTAAATATAGGTGGTATTATTCTTCACCGTCAATTAAAGATAAATTATTTTCTTTTCTTAAATCTATTCGTTTTGTATTAAATATTACATTGTATCAGGAGATCTCTTCTTGCTTCTATCTTAGTTGAAACTTGTATGCAGAATGACTAGTGCAATTCCTTTATAATTTTAAGACCATTATTACATCACATGATGTTATATTTAAATTCTATTGGTTAGTAGTTCTTTAAATATAAGGTTTAAATTGATTTGTTAGATAAGAAAGTTAATTGTTTTAACATCCAATCAGAGTTTAGTTTACTTTCATTTAAGAATATGAAGTTATGCAGCTGTTCCTATTACAATTATAATACAAGGCTTTATAATAAATAAATAATAAATAAATTCCAGGCTATTTGTGGAACCATAAAAAGAACCTTAGGTCGGAAAACAAGGAAAGATACGAAACTTAAATTATATAAAACAATGGCTGTTCCTTTGTTGTTGTATGGAAGTGAAAATTGGATAATGAAATCAAGGGATAAAAGCAGGATACAGACTGCGGAAATCCTGTTTTTACGTAATGTGAAAGGATGCACAAGAGCGGATAGAATAAGGAATGAAACTATACGAGAAGAATTAAATATATATAAAATTGAAGATAAAATCAGCGAAAATAATAAGAAATAGACAGAACACTTAATGAGAATGAACAACGAAAGAATACCAAAAAGAACCTTCCTGTATAATCCCAGAGGAACAAGAGATGTTGGCCGACCACGTAGAAGATGGACTCCACTTTTAACTTCGCCGGAACAGGCTGCATAGCCTAAACCGTGTAGTAGAAGAAGAAGAAGAGGCTTTATAATTTTGACAACAATGACTTAAAACAATTTTTAAAAGCATTATTTTCAAAAACTGTTATGTAGTGCAATTTCTTTAATTTTCACTGAGACATTTTTATTCAACAATAACCAACAATGAATTATGTAGATGTTTTTCTTTATTTAAGTTATATCTAAATATTAAAAGAATTTTAAAATGCAAAATTATTAACTTTAACTTTCATATTATTATAATATTAAAATCCTGCTATAAATATAACAAGGAAGTTATTCTCCAAAATACGACATACGACCATTTTAAGTGAGGATTTTTTGCAACAAAACGGGATGTATAATCGCATATTAATCAACAAAATCGGATAATAAATTTTGCTTGCTGATGAATTCGTTTAGCTTAGGCAGTTTGAAATGGTAGGAACTGAAATAAAAGGAAGAAAAGTACAACGCCCATCTAGCAAAACACTGTGACACGGATTCCGAGAAAACTAGTGACCAATTTAACAGAACATTAACTATATCATGTTACCGGTATCCGGTAATATTGTGTTATGCAACTGGTCATGACGTCACTGGAACACATGTTTATTGCAATGCAGAAATAGAACGTGCTCCACTTCTGTACCTTACTAAATGCGTGCAAGAATTATACATGTCCAGTTCACACTTCTTTGAGTCCGCCCGCACATTCTCATTTCCCTACAATAATTATACTGGCGTTTCCCAAACTGTGTTCCGTAGCAGTCTCCATGGTCTTATACGATAACGTAACAACCGAATGTTGGGCCTTAGCCTCTCCTTTGTTAGGAGTTATTAGACCAAATTGTTCCACGCAGTAGCCGAGTGGTTAAGGCAAGAAGCCTTGGCGCAGAGCTACGGGACTTGCGCTGGTTCGTGTCTCCATGGGGGAAGAAATTTTCTCATGGAATTTCGGCCAATATGGGACCGGTGTCCACCCAGCATCGTGAAGCATTTGGGTAGCTACAATAAGTAGAGACTCCTGGCTGAAAATACCAGCTATAACGGCTGGAGAACCCGACATGCTGATAACATGTCACCCCTACACTGGCTTATGATCGTCTACCTCTGTGATTAACATATGTGGAGGTGAGGCCAGCAGCCGGATGGTAGGTCAAGGACCTTCTAGGCCTGTCGCGTTTGAAAAAATACTGTACCAAATTAATTTATCCCACAACTGTGATCTCGGGGTGGAAGGAAGAACATTATTTTTATTTCATTATTCTCAATTGTCCACCGCTGTGGTCTCGAGGTAGCGTGCTGCCTTATCACGTAGCTGGACCGGGTTCGATTCACCGTCGGAACAGGCTTCCTGGGAGAGTTTTATCAGAATTTTTCCTCGCCTGAAAGACAAATGTCAGGAAGCTTGGGGTGGAACGGTCCCCGAAAATCATCCGGCCATCATCACCATCCTTCACCGGTGTGGAAAGCAACGGTAAGCTACCACACCTATAATTCTCTAGTAAAGCTGCAAAGCATAGCATGAAAATGCTATGATTGCAGTGAAAGACCTGCCCTCGGGAAAACATTATAGACTGTAGGTATATATACCCATATCGGTATTCAATTTAAAAGTCCGTCATGCAGGAATTGCGTAAACTAACTGAATTCCTCAGCAAATCAAATTCATGATCCAATTTTGCTGGTTCACGGACTATGCATTTCTTTTGTTAAATTTCTGATGCCAGCTTATTTAAAAGTGTCGGACTGCAGTGAAAACAATCCATGCATAACTCTAAGTCATTACTTATTGCATAGTGTTGTATAATTTGAGACAAATTTGAATAATATCTGCTAATTTATTTTTCCATTATTCTTCTTAGTTAGTGCTACAGCCCAGTAGAGCCTTGACTTCGTTAAGTTTTCCATTAATTGATTAACTTACTAACTGGCACTATCGAACCCGTAGGTTCGTGGCCGCACAGACATAAGCTCTCCATACATCCATATCCTGAGCTAATATTTTCCAATCATTCCCTGTACAATCTACTTCCCTCAAATCATAGTTAATTTTATTTAATATCCTTGTAAGTTTACCTAAACCCAAAGACCGTCGCTGTCTGCAGATGAATGACGTGTGAATGTTATAATCAACGATAATTTTTCAAAACATTAAATAAATATCAACGGTTTTTAATTACGATTAGCCATAAATATTTTCAGATTAATTTGTGTCTGTATAAATCAATAGAGTAAATAAACTTAAAATAATCTAAAGGCTATAGAATGGACTCGGGGGTCCACTTTACCTGAATATGGAGGTTAAAGTGGACTTTTCTTGTAATGTAAAAAAAGTTTATAAATTATGAAGATGTTTCCATATTTGAATAAAAGAACAATGATATTTCATAGTTACAACACTAATGATAACGCAGCTCTACAAAAACGATTATTGTCCTGGATATCTCTGCGAATTTCTATGTTTTCAAGTGCACAGTTTACGAATATATTCATTAAAGTGCTGAATGTGCTCTAAAAAATTATAGAAGCAAATCTAATAAAAGGGGAAGTACAACATGGCTTTTCGACATTTTTCTTTCTATTTACGTCGGTGTATACTAATTTTTCAAAAACAAATTGACATCTGTTATTTTGTTTTCATATTTCCCGATTTTTTTAGTGTAAAATGAAAATAAAGATTAAAAAAACACAGATCAAATCTTCTAAAATCACTGGTAGTTTCGTGAATTGTGAGCATAAATTTATCCTAAATTAATCTTATATGAACGGCAACAAAACCACTTTGACCAATGTAATCACTGCAATTAAACAAAAATTCAAATCCCTTAATTAAAAGAAGAAAAAACAACAAATTAAGAATAGGGGTCCAATTACCCGAAGTTCCTATATATATATATATATATATATATATATATATATATTCCACCGCTGTGGTCTCGAGGTAGCGTGCTGCCTTGTCACGCAGCGGGCCTGGGTTCGATCCCCGGTCGGGTCAGTTTTTCTGGGTGAGGTTTTTATTGGTGTTTTTCCTCACCTGTAAGACAAATGTCAGGAAAACTTTAAGGCCCAAATGGTCCCCGAAATCATATGGCCATCATCATTATCATCACCTTCACCGGTGTGGAAAGCAAGCTACCACACCTACAATTCCCTAGTAAAGCTGCAAGCATAGCATGAAAATGCCAAGATTGCAGTGAAGGACCTGCCTTCGGGCAGAATTACTATGGGTGGATATATATAGGCCCTATATATATATCTGACCCAAACCCTCTGGCGGCACTATGGCCCTGGGGTCGACTCAGCCTCTAACGGAAATGAGTACCAGACGCTTGTTCTGGGGGTAAAGGCGGCCGTCACGCAGGGCTGACAACCCGGCTGACATAAAGTGCCGATTATATATATATATATACATGATATGAAAAATGAATGCTTCAATACTAGTAAAATTCGTATCAAATTCCGTTGAGGTGAAGTCATATGATGAAAGTTAAAAATTAAATTTTATCGGTTGGTAGGTGTCGTCGTCCTCAACTTTGTTAAAATATTATATGTATATATATATATATATATATATATATATATATAGATATTATAAATATATTTTTGACATTTGGCAATGAAGGCAAATATGATATGAAAAGAAAAAAGAATGCTTGAGTCGGGATTTGAACTCGAGTCTCTAAAGTCTGTACCTTTAGCGCTCTAACCAACTGAGCTACCCAAGATTTCCAATACAAACATACAATTTTCTTATACATGTAGTATTCTCAATTCACACAAGAGGTAGCGGAAATTTATTCCAACTGCCATCTCGCGGCTAACATAACAGTTAAGCATCATCATCATCATCATCATAGTACATTCACGAATTTAGGCCATTTGTTGACCTGTTTCGGCCTCAAGAGAAACACCATCCAGAAGTCTTTTGAGTGGACGTCCTGGTCTTCTTCTTCCTGCAGGTTGATATCTTAACATTAGTTTGGGTATTCTGTGATCTTCCATTCGATGAACATGTTGTATCCTTCAATTCCTTCTGGCTTTTTTCGTGTTGAGACTTGACAGTAGTTTTGAAGTTCCTTAGGACAGGTTACTGGCCCGACGCTAAGTAGTCCAGTGGTAGGGCTGCTACCTTTTAGTCTCTGGACAGACATTAGGATACCGCATTTACTCAGTACCTGATGGAACGGTTATACCGCCGTGACTCGGTCCTCAGAGCCTCGTTTGTGAAAACAGGTTGTACCACGAGAAGGTGAGGATGAGAATTGGGTAGGAGAGGTTATACACACGTCACTACCCCTTGCAGCCAGAGAATATTTACTTTATAGCAGTAACGCTTTTATATATAGATATTATAAATATATTTTTGACATTTGGCAATGAAGGCAAATATGATATGAAAAGAAAAAAGAATGCTTGAGTCGGGATTTGAACCCGAGTCTCTCTATACATATATTATATAAATTTATTGTTTTTAAATATATTATAAATCTAGTGTGATTCCGTTGAACTCCAATTGTGGTGGAAGTATTTTCCCTATGATTTCATGTACCTATATAAGTTCATATGCAAGAGAACAATGCACGTTTTCAATTGTTCATTGAGTTTTATAAAGAGCGTCGCATACAAAACAATTGGTAGCTCTGACAAATGAATTGCGTACAAGAGAATGACGGCTTGTATGTCCTTGTAGTGACGTCATATGCGGTTTTATTCTGGTTTCCTTTCAAACGTACCATTTACATGACGGGAGCTGTTTCAAATCGACATTGAAATGTACAAAAATGGCGGTTAACTATAGTTTCTTACAGAGATACGTTTTTACGAAATATCATCATTATGAACTTTAGGTTTAGGTCCTCTGAGCCTGTTCCTATGAGATCTCAAGATGTGGTTGATCAGTCCATCTTAATTTTGTTCTTCATCTATCTCGAGTCCTCCAGGCTGATACTGCAATGCTAATTTAGGAATGCAAGATGGGTCCATTATTTGGACTATTTAACTCATGGCCCAAATGGGAGTCAATGATCAATCACATTTCAATGATTTTTTATTTACAACCAATCATAGTCGTGTTTCGCCTAAAATTTACCAACTAAAGTTTATCATAATAAAGAAAGCACCTCCTTTTTAACATTCTGAATAGGTCATAGCATAATTTTTCAGTGACTGACCCTCCAAGAAATACGGCTACCAGATTGTATATATAGTGCATGAATATCAGCAGAAAGCGAATGCGATAGATAATATAAAAACATGTGTAACAATTGATTATACCACAAAAACAAAACACTGTTTGCGCTTTCTTAAACGAATTATTTTCCAGAAAATGACGTTGCAGAAAAAAAATTGACATATTTACATCATAGGACATCAAATTAATTAATACCTATAACGTTGGTTATAAATTTCTCCACTAGGGTGCATTCTTACAACATTGCGATCCTTTGCAATAAATAATATTATGATCCGGTTGCAGTGATCGAACAAAAGAAGCAAATGAAGTGTACCAATCGTTTCTCATTTGTTTTCAAACATCGCCGTTTACATTAAATATATTGTATTGTATTGTAAGCCTATGTTTTCCCTTTACAGAGATTTAGGCGCTCTCCCCCTACAGGGAAGAATTTGAACCATACTAATTTAGGTACACTTGTTTTCGTATAGATGTCATTTTGAGTGGTCCGTGGTCAGCGTTCCGCCTCATACTGACATCTAGGAAACGAAGGTAGTACTAGGACGGGAAAATTCGGTAAATTTTGCTTACAGGCCTTTACATTCAGGCTTGAGAATTTTTTACGAGCCTGAAAATGTTCAGACTCGGGACCCACGGCTTGAAGTCCCTCCGAGGACTTGCTCCTTTGATTTTTCCGTCCTAAAAAATCCATCGACCCCGGCCAAATATTTTAAAATAACTATAGTTAAACAATGATTTGTTAGTAAACAGCTTAATTTTATTCGTTAAATAGTCCTAACAAATGTCACTCTTGATTTCCAAATTCTCTAGATAAATTAACTCCTCACTTCGTGAGTCGTGAATTTATCGATAATTTGGAAATCACTCGTGGCATTACTTACGACAATGTTGTATCCAATTGATAATTTTGAATCTCTTCAACTAGGCCTATATGTTGAACTTTTAATTTATCGCGTATATCTGTGCTTCTTTACGTGTCCATTTTTGTCAAACCGAGGAGGGGGTGTAAAAATCTCATTTGTGTCGCTTTATTTATTTATGTTTTAGAATTTAGAATCCAATTTTCGCTGCCATATTTCAGTCCTGATTTTGCAGTTACATTGTGTAATCTCTATTTAGTTGCGGTTGACATTTGTTTATAGAAATGTATTTTTATGGCTCGTTTATTGCATTGTATTTCTGTACCATTTCTTATATCAGATATTAGGTGACAGAGGTAATCAAATTCAGAGACTTGCTCTATATTTTTCACTCTACTCTGTGAATTGCACTTTAAAATTCTATTTTGCGAAGAATGTTTCTGCATTAATTTCTAATGATGTCAATTTACCCGTGGGCCGAGATAAAGCTAATTCCCAGAACTTTATTACCCCAAAGGGTCTACCGCTGTGGTCTCGAGGTAGCGTGCTCCTTGTTACGCAGCGGGCTTCGATCCCTGCTCGGGACAAGTTTCCTGGGTGAGGTTTTTTCGGGGTTTTTCCTCACCTGTAAGACAAATGTCAGGGTACTTTAAGGCCCAAACGGTCCCCGAACATCAACTGGTCATCATTATCATCAATATCATATTCACCTCATTAGATTAAGTTTAGGTTTAAGGTCTCTCCTGGCGCATCATTACCCATCGTCATCACCCATCAAATCATAACCCCGCCTTCCAGGCGCCCCAACCTCAGAAGTGCGTTACAATACGCCAATGTCTGGAGAGAATACCTGAAATGTCGAATTACAAACAGGTGGCATTGAACAAAAAAAAAATTACCACAAGGGTCTTCTATGATCTTTAGTGGGATCACTTTACCTTTACCTTAGAACATTCTTTGGACCTTTGATAATTTTGAATTTATTCAACGATATTTTTGAACTTTTAATTTATCGTGTACATCTGTGTTCCTTTGTTTCTCAATTTTTGTCAAACCTAGGATTGGACTTGAAAATCTCATCTGGGCCACTTGAAATTTTGATTTTATTTTAAAATTTACTTACTTACTTAGTCACTGGCACTATAGAACCAGTAGGTTCATGACCGCGCGGACATAAGCTCTCCATATATCCCTATCCTGAGCTAATGTTTTCCAATCATTCCCTGTACAATCTACTTCCCCCAAATCATAGTTAATGTCATTCTCCCACCTCATTCTTGGTCTACCAACTGGGCGTTTTCCCTCTGGTTTTCCTACAAGAAGCTTCCATGCACGTCTTTCATTCTCCATTTGTGCCACATGTCCTGCCCATCGCAGTCTACGAGACTTAAATGTTCTTATTATATCTGGCTTCCTATAAAGACCATATATCATCATCATCATCATCATCACCATCCAGGGATTAAGCCTGTTGGCTCGTTCCGGTTTCATAAAAGCTAGAATTGTTAAAATTGTTCAGACCATCTTCTGTGTGGGCGTCCAACATTTCTCCTTCCGTGCGGTTTATAATTTACCAATAATTTTGGAAATCTTTCTTCTGGCATTATATCAATATGTTCTTTCCAGTCGTTCCTATATTTAATATTCGGTCTGTAAGTTTGAAAATATTTAGTTCCTTTCGTATATCTTCATTTCTTTTCTTATCCAGCAGAGTATATCCTGCTATATTTCTTAAAAAATCGCCTCTCAGCTGCTTCCAATCTTTGTTCTTGTCTTTTAGTGATCGTCCAACATTATGATCCATACATCAATACAGGAACAGCCATTACTTTATAAAATTTAATTTTTGTTTCTTTTCTTGTGTTCTTAAGGGTTCTTTTAATAGTGTCACACATTAGATTCAATTTATTTAAAGACCATGTAGTTCATTGTTAAGTAGTCTTCTCCATTCACCTGTCTGTTCATCTGTCTTTGGTCCAAAAATGTTCCTAGCATCCAATTTATGCTGCTAATATTTGAGTCCTCACTTTTTTGCAGTTATAATGTGTAATTTCAATTATTGCCATTTGTTTACCAACATTTCTTATGCCTTCATTTAATGCATTGTATTCCTGTAACTTTATCTCTGTGTCATTTCTTATATCAGATATTAGGTGAACGAAGTAATTCAATTTAGAAACTGTTCTATAATTTTTCCATCTATCGTAACTCTATTTTGACCCTACGTAAGTAACCACACATACCAATAGACCTGAAATGGCGGTTGCTAGAGTCAATTTTTAATTTCGGGTCAGGTAAACCCCCATTTTCAATGACTGATTTCGCTGATTTTTGGTGAATTCCTTCCACGGTTTATTTTAATAGTATATACCATAGAGAACCCGAGGGTATATACTGAGTATCGTTGAGAAAAAACGAAAATTGCAATCGCTAGACCGATTTTTAAAGTTTAAATTCAGGTGAACTACACGTAATGGTCCCATTTTGTTGGTTAATGAACTAGACATTGCTGATTTAATTAATTTCTATGTATGTATATTCCAAGTTTGATTTCGATGAAATAGCAACTGCTTCGGAATTAGTTAAAAAGGAAGAGGATAAACTAAAAATAAGAAAGAAATAAAGAAAAGAAACAAAGTTTATTTACGTTTGTACGAACACGTGAGTGATGTACTGATTACATAAATAATTACGTACGTAAACAGTTGGCAAAACATAATAACAGCTGAACATCTGATTTTGGCACATGTACACGACACGTTTTGCTCTTATGTAAAATGTACATCACAAACACAAATGCAAATGCAATTATTTCTATAGATCAACTTTTATAAGATCCATGATGTGTTCCGGTATTATTTAAAATTAAAATATAAAATTATGGAATATTCACCTGAAAGGCCCGTCTCTCCAACTTAATTAATTATTTAACTGTAGCGCTTTCGGGACTTGTCCCATCATCGGCAGGATTCAAAACTGGATCCTGCCGATGATGGGACAAGTCCCGAAAGCCTACAGTTAAACAACTAATTAAGTTGAGGAGACGGACCTTTCAGGTGAATATTCCATCATTTTATATTTTAATTTCTGTAGATGCCGAAACCAAATCTCGATAGGTCCCTTTCCAAACCCAGATGAACTGGCAGCTGAATGAAGGTGCCTACATAACAGTGAGATACATGGTCTTTATGGGTAACCAGATATACTAAGAACAGTTAAGTCTCATAGACTGCGATGAGCAGGACATAAGGCACGAATGATGAATGAAACAGAGACATGTAAACTCCTTGCAGGTAAATCAAGGTTAAAACTCTCAGTAGGTAGACCAAGATGAAGTGAGAGAGTAATATTAATCATGATTTGATGGAAGTAGATTATAGAGGAGATGATTGAAAAACATTAACTGAGGATATGGATGCATGGAGAGCTTATGTCCGCGCGGCCATGAATCTCCGGTTTCGATTGGGTCAATGTGTTAGTTATTCTCTGAAATCATCTTCCGAGACGAAGTCACTCGTAAAATAAAATCCTAAACTCCTAATCACATAAATTATTGTTATTATTATTATTATTATTATTATTATTATCATCATCAATATTATTATCATCATCATTATTATTATTATCATCATTATTATTATTATCATCATCATTATTATCACCATCATCATCATCATCATCATCATTATTATTATTATTATTATTATTATTATTATTATTATTATTATTATTAAAGGAGGCACGCCGTAGCGAAGTGGTTAAGGCACTACACTATGAGCCGGAAGGTCGAGGGTTCGAGTCCCGGTGGGTCACGATTTTTAAACTGACTCAAGCCTTCTGGCGACAATAAAGAAAATTATTGCTCTTTCTACTTTAAGACAGTTGGGTTTAATAATAAGTATTTTATCTCTAGGGTTTGCTGGTCTAGCTTGAGTCGTCTCAGCCTCCTAGAAATGAGTATCAGATGCTTGTTCTGGGAGTAAAGGCGGCCGTCACGCAGGACTGACAACCCGGCTGACATCAAGTGCCGTTTGTCCAGAAAAAGTAGGAGCCTTAACCTTCTACTACCCCAAGGGCCTCCCGAAGCCTGTAGTGGGATCACTTTCCTTTACCTTTATTATTATTATTATTATTATTATTATTATTATTATTATTATTATTATTATTATTATTATTAATATCATCATCATCATCATCATCATAGTACATTCACGAATTTAGGCCATTTGTTGACCTGTTTCGGCCTCAAGAGAAACACCATCCAAAAGTCTTTTGAGTGGACGTCCTGTTCTTCTTCTTCCTGCAGGTTGATATCTTAACATTTGTTTGGGTATTCTGTGATCTTCCATGCGATGAACATGTTGCATATTATTATTATTATTATTATTATTATTATTAATAATAATAATAATAATAATAATAATAATAATAATAATAAAGCTTGTGCTAACGTATGGATCTTGACTGAAAATACCATTGTTCAGCTTGGAATTTCTTAAAGGAAAATTCTGAGGAGGATATATATATGGACCCGTTCAGGAAAGAGGAGAATGGCGAATAAGATATCACACCAGTCATTGTTGCAGATATTAAATAACTAGATTGAGATGGGCAGGACATATCCAGGGAATGGATAAATGTGAGACAGTTAAAAAAAGATAATGGTGGATCATCCAGATGGTAGAAGAAATGTTAGAAGACCTAAAGGTCGATGGATGGACATAAAATAAAATAAAGTTAAAATATATACCTTCTTGGTTCAGTGCCGTCGTCCTCAACTTGTAAAAAGATATGTATGTTTTTTGTCTGAAGGCCTTTCAGAATATCTATTCCATCATCAGCAGCAGGTATTTCTTCGCTACATTTATTGCTATTCTCGATGCTAGTCTTAATGTAGTGTCGCCCGTGACTATATTAACACCATCATCGAGAACATCAATAAATGTAGCGAAGAAATACCTGCTGATGATGGAATAGATATTCTGAAAGGCCTTTAGACAAAAATCATACATATCTTCTTACAAGTTGAGGACGACGGCACTGAGCTAAGAATGTACATATTTTAACTTTATTTTATTTTATGACTATCCACCTCAACGGTTTTAAACAATGAATTTTATTAGTATGGATGGATGGAGTTTTGGAAGATGTCCAAAGAGTTACCTACTTATTACAGGTTTTCTACTTTACAGCAGTTCGCCCTTAATTCCAGCTTTCCAGAGATTCCTATCTTCCCATTGTCCTTCTTCCATACACCTCTTCATCATGGCATCATATATTCCCTCATACCATGTTCTTCTGCTTCTTCCCCTCTTCCTTCTGCCTGGTACCATGCAATCTAACACCCGTTTAGGCCGTTGTACATGTCCATACCGCTGTAAAGCTGTATTTGTTATCCTATCGATAACAGTATCTGGTGCATCCATTTATTGTTGTCCAAAGACTTGTAATTCGATATTGGTGGAGAGTCACCAGGAATAGAGAGGTCTGGAAGACGGTTCTTAGGGATGCTGTGACTCGTCCCGGGTGTTATGCCAAACATGATTATTATTATTATTATTATTATTATTATTATTATTATTATTATTATTAACGTCGGCCTCTGGTCCCGAGGGTCGCGGGTCGCGGGTTCAATGGATTTTTTAGGACGGAAAAATCCAAGGCGCAAATCCTCCGGGAGGGACTTTAAGCTGTGGGTCCCGAGTCTGAAGATTTTCAGGCTCGTAAAAAATCCTTAAGCCTGAATGAAAAGGCCTCTAAGCAAAATTTACCGAATTTTCCCGTCCTAGTACTACCTTTGTTTCCTAGATGTCAGTATGAGGCGGAACGCTAACCACGTACCACTCAAATGACATCTATGCGAAAACAAGTGTAACTAAATTAGTATGGTCAAAATTCTTGCCTGTAGGGGGAGAGCACCTAAATCTCTGTAAAGGGAAACATAGGCTTACAATACAATACAAAATTAATAGTAACAGCTAAAAAAACTAAAAGAAGAATATGAAAAATGGGGACTTTATATAAACATTGAGAAAACTAAATACCTGTGTATGGGAGAAGAAATGGAAAATATAAATTTCAACAATGGGGAAGAACTAAAACCTAGTATTGAATGCACTTATTTAGGAACAAAATTAGACAATTCAGGCGATAACACAGTGGAAATTAAAAATAGAATCGCACAAACAAAACAAGCAATAAATGCTTTAAACTTTGTTTGGTGAAGCAAAAATATTACAAAAAAATATAAAATTACAAATATATCAAACCGTAATTCAAAGATTTTAACATATGGTGCTGAAGTTTGGCAAATACCTACCAGGGAAATGAAAAGATTTTTAGGTACAGAAATGGATGTTTTAAGGAGATCAACTGAAAGATCTAGAATGGATAGAATACGAAATAAAGAAATAAAGGAAATTATGGGTGTACAAGTGGAGTCGGACATCATAGACATTATAGAAAAGAAAAGATTACAGTGGTATGGCCATGTCAGAAGATTGCCAGAGCAAAGATTGCCTAAAATTGTTATGGAATGGATCCCAATGGAAAGGAGGAAGAGAGGAAAACCGAAGAAAACTTGGCTAGAACGGGTACAAACGGCTATGAATATCAGAGGATTGGAGGAAGATCAATGGATGGACAGAGAGGAATGGCGTTTGGTTTCCGGAAGACGGCGGCAGCTGCCATGATACCGGATAATGATGGTGAATAATAGCTTATCAAATTATCATTGTATCGTGGCAAGTTTAATATAGGGAGTGGGCATATTTTCATCAAAAGAATGTAATAAAATAAACTGATGTTTATTTAGACAGTTAAAATAGTAGAATAACATTGAATTCCACTTCTAGAGGTAATGCTAATGTAAGAGAGTGTGTACAATAAAGTGCATTGTTCCCGGTTGTAAAACTGCAATTACAGGTGGGCATTGATTAGCGATGATTAACAGGAGGTTGGTAACACTGGTTCATATAACGGGGAGGTGATGGAATGCACGCCTACACATTGTCCGCACGTGAACTCCGCTATAATCCCTTCATCACCTTCATCTGCTCTCTCTTCAACAGTTTCTTCAAACAATCTCTTTTTTTCATTCACTCGTGCAACACAAAGCATTGTCTGTTAAGAGGGTGGAACACATTTATTTATACACCGAGTGACTTCCGTGGTGTGTGATCAGCACATTTCATGGATCGCTGTAGTTTCTGAAATATTCCATTGCATAGTCATTCTGCCCGAAGGCAGGTCCTTCACTGCAATCATAGCATTTTCATGCTATGCTTGTCAGCTTTACTAGGGAATTGTAGGTGTGGTAGCTTCCCGTTGCTTTCCACACCGATGAAGGATGATGAAGGCCATATGATTTCAGGGACCGTTTGGGCCTTAAAGTTCTCCTGACATTTGCATTACAGGTGAGGAAAAACCCCGATAAAACCTCACCCAGAAAAACTGATCCGACCGGGAATCGAACCCGGGCCCGCTGCGTGACAAGGCATCACGCTACCTCGAGACCACAGCGGTGGACAACGGGATGATGATGATGGCCATATGATTTCGGGGACCGTTTGGGCCTTAAAGTTTTCCTGACGTTTGTCTTACAGGTGAGGAAAAACCCCGATAAAAACCTCACCCAGAAAAACTGATCCGACCGGGAATCGAACCCGGGCCCGCTGCGTGACAAGGCAGCAGGCCACCTCGAGGCCTGAAATATTATGCAATTATAACTAATTCATTGGCACTATCAAACCCGTAGGTTCATGATCGCGCATACATAGGCTCTCCATGCATCCCTATCCTGAGCTAATGTTTTGCAATCTTCGCCTGTATAATATACTTCCCTCAAATCATGGTTAATGTTATTCTCCAACCTCATTCTTGGCCTGTCTACTGGTCGCCTTCCCTCTGGTTTTCCTACAAGGAGCTTCCATGCACCTCTTTCATTCCCCATTCATGTCACATATCCTTCCCATCACAGTCTACTGGATCACTGGCATGTAGTCTTCTTCATTCGTCTATCTATTTATCTCTCTTTGGTCAAACATTTTTTCTAAGAATTTTATTCTCAAATATTCGAAATCTTTTCTTCTCTCTTAAATTAAAGAGTCCATGTTTCGCATCCATATAACATAACTGTCCACCGCTGTGGTCTCGAGGTAGCGTGCTGCCTTGTCACGCAGCGGGCCCGGGTTCGATCCCCGGTCGGGACAGTTTTTGTGGGTGAGGTTTTTATCGGGGTTTTTCCTCACCTGTAAGACAAATGTCAGGAAAACTTTAAGGCCCAAACGGTCCCCGAAATCATATGGCCATCATCATCATCATCATCATCCTTATCATTATCATCATAAACATCCTTCACCGGTGTGGAAAGCAACGGGAAGCTACCACACCTACAATTCCCTAGTAAAGCTGCAAGCATAGCATGAAAATGCTATGACTGCAGTGAAGGACCTGCCTTCGGGCAGAATTACTATGGATGGATATACAGATTTCCCCCCCCCCTTTTCTTTATCTTTAGTTTCATCCCTACATTTTTGAGGATATATTTTTTAAACCCCAAATGAAAGTGTTGTCGAATATATTTTGAGGCATTGCCCTGTCCTTTTGGAACAAAAAAAAAGTTGTTACGAAGAAATATGAGTTGCTTTAAAGATCACAGAAATTACATAAATCTGACATCTGCGCGAGTTTGAAGAATGTGTGTCAATGATAGAAGTAATTACTTGAACACATGCGCTAAACTAACAATTAGTACATGTTCGTCAGTGGAATTAAAAAACAAAAATGAGCTGCGTTTTGAAGTGATCCGTGTAGTCACGTGATTGGTTTATTACAGAAAAGGAAATGATTAAATTCCAAAGCCACCTATTCAATTGTAAATGTGAAAGCAGACTTTGTTGATAGAAGGGCGAGTTATGTACAATGATACAGATAAATTCAAATTTTGTTCAGAAACTAGATACGGCAAGTAATTTCTCATTAGCACAATCTTTTTGGAAATACGATAAACTGATGTTTAAAAACAAGTTCAAGAATTCAAATAAAAAAACTTGAGAGTATCTTTTATTCAAATTTAAATAAGCGGAGAAAGAAACAGGTTTTTAAGAAAATCATAGCTATAATTGTTAATTGGGGAGCTGGGGGTTTGTATCGTGCAATGAACTTGTTTCTTTATTAAGGAAGTGCACAATCTACTAATACAGGTTTGAATTTTATCATAAGTAATGCCACCAGTGATTTCCAAATTATCGATAAATTCACGACTCACGAAGGTGAGGAGTCAATTTGTCTAGCGAATATGGAAATCAAGAGTGGCATTTCTTAGTGACTATTTAACGAATAAAATTAAGCTGTTTACTCACAAGTCATTATTTAGCTATAGTTATTTTAAAATATTTATATATTTAATGTAAACGGCGATGTTTGAAAACAAATGAAGAACGTTATGTTTCACTTGTTTATCACTGCAACCTGATCATATTATTTATTGCCAAAGGATCGCAATATTGTAAGATTGCACCCTAGTGGAGAAAAAAAAAATTAAACACATCAAAGTGCATTATTAATTTATTTCTGATGTCCTATGATGTAAATATGTCAATTACATTTTTCTGGAACGTCATTACCTGGGAAATAATACGTTTATGAAAGTGCAAACAGTGATTTTTTTTTGTGGTATAATCAATTGCTACAAATGTTTTTATATTATATCCCGCAAGCACTTTTTTGTTCACTTTCGTGTACTATATATACAATCTGGCAGCCATATGCAGTCACTGCAAAATAATGTTCTGACCTATTCAGAATGTTAAAAAGAGGAGCTTGATTTTAAAGTCATAAAATTAAACTGATAAAATCGAGGTGAAAGACTGTCATTGGTTGTAAATCGAAAATCATTGAAATGTGATTGGTCATTGGCTTCCATTTGGGGCAGGAGTTGATTAGTCAAAATTGCTTTACTGTATGAGTCACGTTAAGGGGGAAATGGTTGTAAAAAAAAGTAGCTCAATTTAATATATATTTATTATTATTATTATTATTATTACTATTATTATTATGAGCTAATGCCCGGCTTGCGCTACTACGTGTAAATAAATTAAATATTGAGTTATTTTTCTCATGTTTCCCATACTGAGACTGTGGGAATTTGCGCACAACTGTGCGTTGTTTACAAGGAAAATATTTGCATTATCACAGGGAAGTGATAAGAAAATAGGCCTCGCTTATTTTCCTAGTGTCAGTTTGATAACGGCTCTAGATTCTCACGATAATTATGTCTTCCACTTCAAGCGAATTCAGAAGGAATCTAGCTATTAGGGCTGTACCCATAAAATATCCCTCTTACTAATAATTCATATATAACTTTTATACAAGGTTTATACACATCTCAGTTGAAAATTCTTACTAATAAACACTGTATTAGCTGTTCAGTGTAAGAGAGGTGTACAACTTTACATGGGAATCGTTATACATGCCTCCAGCCATGTTTAATGATTGTGTAACTAGACAAAATGTCGGACTTCAAGATCAACTGATTGTTTTCCTATGATATTGATGAAAGTTTCCTTAAATTTAACCCAAAATGCAACACTTTAACGACTGTTTGGTGGATGCACAGGGCATAAATAATATTAATAAAGCTCTGGGTAGGAAAATAAAGGCATCATAAAATGCCTTTCGTTACACTCATTCTCGATTAGGCCTAACAATATTTTAAAACTGAACATTGATTCACAAAAGAATATGTTCTACAATAATTGCTGTAGACAAGATTTAACCTGAATGTAGTTTAAATGCTTCATAATATTATTTTAAGAAAACTTTCTTGCATCTTTAATACATAACACACACACCGATATAAAAATGTATTTAAGTATAGAGGTACCATTATTGCAACAAGCTGTATGTTAACTTGGTAGCCTTGTGCTTAGAGCTTAATGTTTTAACCCTTAACTGGCAAAGCACCAGTGGTAGTGATTGGAAGGGCAGGGTCTCCCCTTATGCAATGGAAGTCCGCCACTTCCCGGCTGCTTTAGGGTCTTAAATGCCCTCTTCAGCCTTTGATATTATTTCGAGAAAATACTTATTTGTCGATTCGCTTCTCAAGCGCCAGAGGGAGTATCTGAGCGAGATGACAGTACGCGATCCCCGACAGAGGTCCAGACAAAGGATGCCCGCCATCCGTGAACGCCAAGAGGAAGACCGCGACCGCCGCCCACGCCCCATGGAGGCGAGGGTGCACCCCCCTCCACCCGAGAAACGACCCTCTTGGTTAAGCTGATGGATTGCGGAAAAAAAAACTGAATTTTCAAAATAGATTAAAGTTAAATTATTCTATTATATACGTTTTAATTACTTCTTCTCCTTCTTCTTCTACTACAAGGTTTAGGCTATGCAGCCTGTTCCGGCGAAGTTAAAAGTGGAGTCCATCTTCTACATGGTCGGCCAACATCTCTTGTTCCTCTGGGATTATACAGGACGGTTCTTTTTTGGTATTCTTTCGTTGTTCATTCTCATTAAGTGTTCTGTCCATTTCTTATTATTTTCGCTGATTTTATCTTCAATTATATTATATATATATATTTAATTCTTCTCGTATAGTTTAATTCCTTATTCTATCCGCTCTTGTGCATCCTTTCACATTATGTAAAAACAGCATTTCCGCAGTCTGTATCCTGCTTTTATCCCTTGATTTCATTATCCAATTTTCACTTCCATACAACAACAAAGGAACATCCATTGTTTTATATAATTTAAGTTTCGTATCTTTCCTTGTTTTTCGACCTGAGGTTCTTTTTATGGTTCCACAAATAGCCTGAAATTTATTTACTTTATTTTCTATATAAGTTATATCACATCCTAAATATTGGAAATGTGATACTTGTTCTATTATTTTGTTATCCAGTACAATTTTTGATCTAATTCCATATTTACCAATAAATGCCATTACTTTTGACTTATTTATCGATATTTTACAATTATATCTATTGGCTCTTAATTTAAATTTATATGCTAACATTTGGAGCTCATTTTCAGATTCTGCTAAAAGTACATCATCGTCAGCGAATAATAAAGAATTTATTTTATCTTTATTATCAATTAATATTCCTTCATTAGTTAAAACCTTCTTCCATTCTTTTAGGATATCGTCTATATACATGTTTTAATTACTTAAAAATATTAATAATAGCTTGCTAGTGGTGGGAATAATCCTAAAAAATTGTTGAATATAATGACTGAAAATAATGAAAATGAATGTTGTTGCTTTACTAATGTTTTTATAGCCAATTAGTGTTTTTTTAAAAAAATAACATCCATCCATAGTAATTCTGCCCGAGGGCAGGTCTTCCATTGCAATCATAGCATTTTCATGCTATGCTTTGCAGCTTTACCAGGGAATTATAAGTATGGTACCGGTAGCTTCCCGTTGCTTTCCACACCGGTGAAGGGTGATGATGATGATGGTGATGGCCGGATGATTTTTAGGGACCGTTGGGCTTCCTGACATTTGTCTTACAGGTGTGGAAAAACCCTGAAAAAACCTCACCCTGGAACCTGTCCCGACCGGCCCACTGCGTGACAAGGCAGCACGCTACCTCGAGACCACAGCGGCAGACACAAATAATATAAGTACCTTTTTTATACCTGTCTTCCTGAATTAGAACCGATTTTTGTTCAAAAAACTTCGTTAATTATTAAAATCATGAAGGCCTTTCAAAACATGTTTCATCTTCGGCATGATATTTGGTACTGATATCAACGTATAAATTATATAATGGTTTTATACGCCGACAATAGTCCTCAACTAAAACTGAGCTCCATCTTCAGCTGGTGATAAGGTACCTGACTTTTTCTGAACACCTTTCGCGATTTATTTCAATGGAATGTACAGAGTTTCTTTATAAGAATAACAATGCGCCAAGCTCATTATTGCCCAACAGGGAAGAGATCTCTGGGCGTCCAAGGAAACGCTGGATACAAAATTCATCAGCGAGATCGTAACAGGCCTATAGGCCTAAGACTTGGTTGGATGAAGACAAAGAAGTATGAATGTGTGACTGAATAGTGTGTTTCGTCTGAAATGATCGTGTCATATTTTAGGAGGCCCTGGATTGATCTAATAACTTATTCGGGAAGGCTCACCATGTCCTTGTGTGGTCAAAAAAGTCTTTGTGAGATCTTTCTCCCGAATAGTCGTGCCAATGTAAAGCCCTGGTGGTGTGGGCATGTACCTATAAGTGATTATGAGGGATACGCCATTACCGGTCCCAAGCCCGGATGAGAAAGGAGGAGGGGGAGGAGTAACACCTCGTAAAAAAAAACCTTGGTTCAGCTGGCCCGGCTGTTAGTACCATGTGAGGGCCCCTTGCCAGGGAACGGTGAGGACCTCAACGGCAATGAAGGCGGAGAGGGATACCCTTAATACGGCAGATTTGGCGGAAGAGGCACCCTACCCTCACTCAGGGAAAGAGAGAGGAACCGCTGCCTTGCGGGGAAGGAGAAACTTCAAAGGCTAAGGGAGCATCCCCAACAGAAAAGCATGCCTGTCCAAGAGGCATTGAGGTGGCAACCCCACCACTGGACTTACCCAACTATAGGCTGGTAACCTATAATGGGGAAAACTTTAAATACTCGAAAGACTACAAGAAATAAGCAGGCGGACCTCGGAAGAACCTTCAACCGATGGAAGTTTTTGTAGTCGCAGAACGGGCGTCATCACCCAATACTGCATTCGGAAGAAGAAGAAGAATACGATTTTTATGATATAGCATATATTTTTCTGGAAGAGTGACATGTTTCTTAATAAACATAAATGTTTTTTATACAAAAACTAATTGAATTAAAGTACTTTGTTAAGCCATATTTATGTATATTTGGCCATTTATATGTGACAGAGCATATTATAGTAATTTATTGGTCATATTATAGCAGTATTTTAATACCATAATAAATATGAAAGTTAAAGTTAATAATTTTATATTTTAAAATTCTTTTAATATTTAAATATAACTTAAATAAAGAAAAACATCTAAATAATTAATTGTTGTTCATTGTTGAATAAAAATGTCTCAATAACAATTAAAGAAATTGTATTATATAACAGTCTTTCTAAATAATGCTTTTAAAATTGTCTTAAGTCATTGTTGTCTGAAATATAAAGCTTTCTGTTATAAATGTAATAAGAACACCTGCTTAACTTAATATTTTTAAATAAAAGTATACTAAATTCTGATTGGATGTTAAAAACAATTAACTTTTTGATTTAACCAATCAAATTTAAACCTGGTATTTAATGGACCATTAACCAATAGCATTTAAATTAAAATCATGTGATGTAATAATGTTCTTTAATATTATAACAGAATTACTCTAGGAGTCCGCATATAACTTTCATCAAAGATAGAAGCTATAACAACTCTCCTGATAAAATGTGAAATTTAATACCAGAAGAGTAATTGATTTCAGACAAGAAAATAATATATTTAATTGACAGTGAAGAATAATATCACTTAAATTTACTTAATCTGCTGGGAACCTACAAAATGAATAAATTTATTACTAGTTCAGTTATTTAGTGAGTTTTAAAGTGTTTTCCTATCCTGTGTACCAACTTCGACCTTGAGAAGAGAATCCAGCTCTACCGGAAAATCAAACCCAACCTGAACCAGTAATTCTTATTAATTATTTTTGGACACTAATCCTTCAAAATTGGGCCCACAACGTGGAAAATAATGAAGAACTGACTAAATACTTCTTCAAATTGTCGCCACAACGAGGGGCATAATTAAATACTTCTTCAATATTCATCATAATTTCACTCTTTTAAGAAGTAAAGGACTTTTGTGGGGTTGACATCCCTACCCCGTAAAAACAAATACGTTCAGAAACCCAACATGCCTCGGAATGTTGGTCTACAATAACGATATCTGCAAACCTAGTTAAGTGTCGCAACTGGAGGCTTGCTGCACAAAATAGAAATGATTGGAGGCAGAAGTTAGGGAGGCCAAAGCTCGAATTTGAGCCAATCAGCCATTAGATGGATGGATGGATGGATGGATCATACAATTTCTTTCTTCCGTTTTCACTTGAGTTGTTAAATTTCTCAGAATTTTGTTTCTTGTAAAATCTGTCTTCTACATTAATAAGATTCATGATGAAGTTCCGTTGAGGGATTATTGAAAATTAAAATATAAAATTATGAAATATTTACCTAGGTCAGTCTCCTCAACTTTATTACTTATTTATCTGTAGCGCTTTCGGGACTAGTCCCATCATCAGCAGGATTCAAAAAGAGAAGACTGGTCTTCTATGTAAATATTTCATAATTTTATATCTTCATTTTAAAATCTATTTTCCTCTCCTATTTCGTATAAATTCACATTATGGACTTTTCCCTTACGTATATACCTGAGCAAATATTTATGTATTGCCTTAAGACAAGCAGGTAGCTACTGATAATTTTAATAAAATAAAAAACATGCTACAATACCAAATTCCATACTTTAGTTTGCTTCTCATTTGCGTTTTATTCTTAAATAAATAGTTAATTGTCAAACTATTTACTATTTGATTTTACAACAGAAATTATTACATTATTATAATGTTATTGGGAATTTTTTTGTTACAGTGAGTATCTTTTGTAAATTTTAAGTCATAACTGCATTTTTTTTTCTTATTCCGGTGATTTTTAGGTCTAAAAAATCGTAGCTCCAGTGATTATTGTCCACCGTTGTGGTCTCGAGGTAGCGTGCTGTCTTCTCACGCAGCGGGCCTGGGTTTGATTCCCGGTCGGGACAGGCTCCTGGGTGAGGTTTATGTCGGGGTTTTTCCTCGCCTGTAAGACAAATGTCAGGAAGCTTAGGGCCCAACGGTCCCCGAAAATCATCCGGCCATCATCATAATCATCATCATTATAATCACCACCCTTATTATTATCATCATCATCATCCTTCACCGGTGTGGAAAGTTACGGGAAGCTACCACACCTATAATCACCTAGTAAAGCTGCAAAGCATAGCATGAAAATGCTATGATTTAGCATGAAAATGCTATGATTGCAGTGAAAGTCATACTCTCGGGCAGAATTACTATGGATGGATGGATGGAGTGATTATTAACCTCAGTGGTGTTTCAAACACTTTTAAAACTATTAAAATTCAAAATGATAATCTTAAAAATATTAAGCTAATGGAAATATAATCACAATAAAAATACTAAATTACCTAACAATTTAAGAGCAATATAAAATAACATTAAGATTTAAAATACAAAACTATAATAAAGCTTTAAGAATTATCAACCAAGTTTTTAAACCATCAAAAGTGCAGAGACACACAAGAATGAAAATCTATAAAGTTCTCGCTAGACCCATAATCTGTTATGGCAGTGAAGCTTGGACCATCAGAACTCAGGGTGACCGTCATATTACAGCCACGAAGATGAAATTTCTGCGACGAACTGCAGGTTATAGCCTTCTAGACCATCAAAGAAATTCAACAATAGCCAGAGAGTTAAACATCGTACCTATACCTGAATACCTCCAAGAATATTCAGCGCATGTATCGTCACAGAATACAAAAACAAATTCTTCACTGCATTCCCCGAGGCAGAAGATCTGTGGGTCGACCTTTTCGGAGATGGCGGGAGACCGTAACAGGCCACTGGGCCTAATACTTGAAAGGCAGATGACGATGATTAAGATATACCATACGTTATAACAATTTTTCTGGGAAGTTAGATGTTCAAATATATACTTTATCACACGTGTTTTCAATCGCTATGGCAACGGCGTCAGTGGCCTCTATCAGACACTTGAGTAAGTTATTTACAATGTAAATGTTGTCACTACAAACGAGCAAGAGTTTTCAAGATTTTACAATGTAAGCATTGTTGACACACTGCACAGTGCTGCCAACTTCACAACCAAAACAATTATATTTGTTAACAAAACTTTCTATTATACAAATAAAATTTTGACAGACATTCTTATTCAATAGAGAAATTGCCTTTTACCATTATTCAATTCTTTGGTGCTGAAAGTTTCACCTTAACTTGAGGAATGATGCTATTTTTTTTATCCTTGAACCGTATCCAATGCCAAAGTATGAAATATCCTACTACAAGAATTTAGGGGTTCCTCATATACTACCTTCTTTTTTATCATCATCATCATCATCATCATCATCATCATAGTACATTCACGAATTTAGGCCATTTGTTGACCTGTTTCGGGGCCTCAAGAGAAACACCATCCAAAAGTCTTTTGAGTGGACGTCGTGGTGTTCTTCTTCCTGCAGGTTGATATCTTAACATTTGTTTGGGTATTCTGTGATCTTCCATTCGATGAACATGTTGCATCCATCTTGACTTATAATCAGAAATTTTGTTTTCTAAAGGTTCCATGTGTAATTCTTCTAAGATGTCTTCATTTTTTTTTTTGTGATTTAGTAGTGTGTATCCTGCAGTCCTCCGAAGGTATCTCATTTCAGCAGATCTAAGTCTCTGTATATCCTTCTGTTTCAACGTCCATACTTCGCTACCATACAAAAGAGTTGGAAGAGCCAGTGTTTTATACACTTTTAATCTTGAATGCTTTTGGACTAACTGTGGTTTGAAGATAGAATTTATTAACCCTAAAATTCTTAAAAATTTTGCATTTACATCCTTTTCTTCTTCATATGAGATATTGCATCCTAGATATGTAAAATTACCCACCAGCTCCAAAATGTTATTGTCCAGTACAATTTTACTTCTGACAGGATCTACACCTTGAAATGCCATAATTTTTGTTTTTTCTGTAGATATCTTCAATCCATATTCTTCTGTAATTTTGTTAAGTTCATACAGACCTTTCTGTAGATTATCTTCTGAATTTGCTATTATTATTTGGTCATCTGCAAACAATAGGGTGTTTAACTTTCTATTTTCTGATATTATTATTCTGATATTCTTCTTTTTTAAAGATGTATTAATCTTCCACTGGCTGAGTGGTAGCGAAGGCCTTATGGTATTATAATTTTGCCTGTTTAAATTAATAAGTACGTAATAACTTACATACTTACTGGCTATATCGAACCCTTAGGTTCATGGTCGGGCGGACATAAGCTTTCCATACATCCCTATCCTGAGCTAATGTTTTCCAATCATCCTCTACATAATCTAGTTCCTTCAAATTATGATTAATGTTATTCTCCCACCTCATTCTTGTCTCTACCAACTGGGTGTTTTCTCCTCTGGTTTTCTTAAAATAAGCTTCCATGCACCTTTTTCATCCCCCATTCGTGCCACATGTGCTTCCCATCGCAGTCTACGGGACTTAACTGTTCTTATTATATCTGGCTTCCTATAAAGACCATGTAGTTCACTATTATTTAGTCCTCTCCATTCACCTGTCTGTTTATCATCTCTCTTTGATCCAAAAATTTTCCTAAGAACTTTATTCTCAAATATTCGTAATCTTCTTTCCTCCCTTAAAATAAGAGTCCATGTTTTGCATCCGTATAATATAACTGGACAATAACGTTTTTTTCTTTTTTTCTTTTCAGTTTAACGTTTTTTTTAAAGGAGTTGGTACAACAGGAGTCTCTGTAATATATAATAGCACGCATTTCCAAAATTGAGTCTATGTTTAATTTCTTTGTGGACTCATTCCTATTTCAAATAATTGTTTCTAGGTATTTGAATTCAGCCACTTCTTCAAAATTTGTCCACCGCTGTGGTCTCAAGGTAGCGTGCTACCTTGTCACCCAGCAAGCCCGGATTCGATCCCCGGTAGGGTCAGTTTTTCTGGGTGAGGTTTTTATCGGGGTTTTTCCTCACCTGTAAGACAAATGTCAGAAAAACTTTAAGGTCCAAACGATCCCCGAAATCATATGACCATCATCATCCTTATGATTATCATTATCATCATCATCATCATCCTTCACCGGTGTGGAAAGCAACGGGAACCTACCACACCAATAATTCCCTAGTAAAGCTGCAAAGCATAGCATGAAAATGCTATGATTGCCGTGAAAGACCTGCCCTCGGGCAGAATTACTATGGATGTATTAAAAATCTCCCTAATTTGTCATTAGCTGTCCATTTTTTCTGAAAATAATAACTCGCAAAATAAAAATTGATTAAAATAATAGATTACTGCTGACCAATGTCTGGAGATGTGAAGTAGTATTTAGCGAGAAGTTAGGTGCAGTCGGGTGGTGCCATATAAGGACACTTTACGCAGTGAGCATGACAAACATAGAGTTCTGGGAAAATCTCTAAATATACTGTACTGCACAAATAAAAATATCCATTCTACATCAAGATTTACTCTTTAGTATATTCGCCTTGTAATCTATCTACTTATCTATGTGTCTATAATGGCGTAGCCCATTGTTGAGCCATAGCCTCTCCTTTGTAAGGAGTTACTAGACCAAGTTAATTTTTAGTTACCTTATTTGCTCGTAGATGTCATGGATGGCACGTGGTCAAACACACCGACTCAATGAGACACCTAACAGGCAACTAAGGTATTACTAGGACGTTGATGTCGGTAAATTTTGTTCAGGCTTAAGGATCTTACGAGCCTGAAAATCTTCTGACTTAGGACCCACAATCGCCTTATAATACCCGTTAATAATAATAATAATAATAATAATAATAATAATAATAATAATCAAAATCCCGGATATTGATGACTTATAGTTTTTTTAACTGAGGACATACCAACGTATAATAATAATAATAATAATAATAATAATAATAATAATAATAATAATAATAATAATACTAGCTTACTTACTCACTGGCACTATCGAACCCGTAGGTTCATGGCCGCGCGGACATAAGCTCTCCATATATCCCTATCCTGAACTAATGCTTTCCAATCGTTCCCTGTATAATCTACTTCCCTCAAATCATAGTTAATGTTATTCTCCCACCTCATTCTTGGTCTACCAACTGGGCGTTTTCCCTCTGGCTTTCCTACAAGAAGCTTCCATGGTATCTTTACCTTGTCGTGGTGGAGTGGCTTGCGTGCTTAAATGATCCTGAGAGCTATGCCGGCAGTAGCATTGCTGCCGATAGGGTTACCCATGCCGGACTGGTCGAAGGTGATAAGCCAGACGAAAAAAGTACCTTGGTCGAAAGAGCGACGATCTTTCACCGTAAAAATACAACCGTCAAGAAATGCGGACATGGGTTCAACTGGGGTAAAATAATAATAATAATAATAATAATAATAATAATAATAATAATAAATAATAATAACGATCTCTGATAAACATAAAATTGAGACAATAGAAATGAGATTTTTGAGATCCGTTGTAGGTGTATCTTTAAGAGATCAAAAGAGAAGTCAAGATATCAGAGATGAATTACAATTATATAATATAAAAGAGAGAATATACAGAAATAAATGTAATTGGTTTGAACGTGTACAAAGAATGTCAAATAATCGTTTATCAAAACACATACTTTATTATAGACCTGAAGGCCGAAGAAACGTAGGAAGACCAAAACGACGTTGGAAGGATGATCTGTAACATATTGAGCAGCAGGGACAGAAAAGGGCCAATAGGCCTATACCTTGAAGATGATCATGATAATGATGATGATGATGATGATGATGATGATAATAATAATACATATTTAAATGGGCGTAGTTCAGGTCATAAAGAGCTTCTCTTCCCCTCAACCAGCGAATAATAAAATAATACAAAGTTTCATATAATTAATCACTGCCATTAGAAGATAAATTTCAATTTTAAGAAACCATCTCTACAAAATTTCTACTTTATAGCATGTATACTTCAATAACAATTTGACATTTTTTAATGTAGGCCTATTTACAAAATGTATTTAATCAATTTCGAAAATTAATTGTCTGTATCACTTTGTCCTTGAGGCAATCCTCTAATGAGGAAAGTTGTATATAATAATAAAAAATAGGTTTTCAAATTTATCCTCAATGATGCATAATATTAATATAGTCTAATATTAACTAAAAATATAAGGCATACAATAAAGATTTGTTATAATTCATTACCAACAGTGTCTCATTTTGACATTTCTGTTGTTCTCTCCTAGCATTGGCGTATTGTAACTCACTTCTGAGATTGGGGCGCCTGGAAGGTGGGTTACGCTGCCACAAAGATATGATGGGAGATGACAGTGATAATGAACGCCAGGAGAGGGAAGAATTTGAATCATACTAATTTAGTTACACTTGTTTTCATATAGACGTCATTTGAGTGGTCCGTGGTCAGCGTTCCGCCTCATACTAGGAAACCAAGGTAGTACTAGGACGGGAAAATTCGGTAAATTTTGCTTAGATGCCTTTTCATTCAGGCTTAAGGATCTTTTACGAGCCTGAAAATCTTCAGACTCGGGACCCACAGCTTAAAGTTCCTTCCCGAGGACTTGCTCCTTGGATTTTTCCATCCTAAAAGAATCCATTGACCCCGGCTGGGTTTGAACCCGCAACCCTCGGGACCAGAGGCAAGGAGCATAACTACTAGTCCACCGCGGCCGACAGGATATATTATTATAAAAAAGGATAGGATATATTATTATTATTATTATTATTATTATTATTATTATTATTATTATTATTGAGGAAGCGAACACCCTTATGGGGAGGTCCAAATAAAAAGAAGAATGAGCCTACATTGTTAATTTTCACCAAAATCCTAATCTCTCAGATTACAGAAACGAATATTTATTAATTCATATTTTGTCATTTTAAGTTATTTATAGGTAATTTTTGTACATTTTATGCCATTTATGTGGTATTTTCATTACTATTCCTGATTATTTGGCGATTCTCTTTAATATTACACCCAATATATTGTCAGCTTTTATATTTTCCGAGCTAAAAACAGGTACTAATACTCAAATATCCAAAACTGCATTCGGTTAACGAATGAACTAGTTACTTTTGTACACCCCTTAGGAACATTCTTGGGGAAAATTGCATTCTTTAGAAATGGGGTGGAAGGTGTTCGTATTGTCACTGACCAGGTTGATTTTTAGGTGTAAGTAACAGCTTTAGAACAGGTATTCTATAGATAGATTGTTATAACTCCAACTTCTCTCAAAAATGTGAAATAAAAATATATAAAATTGTCATTTTTCCAGTTATATGGATGCGAAACATGAACTCTTGCCTTAAGGAGGAAAAAATATTACAAGTATTTAAGATTTCAATAATTGTAAAACAGTATTTGCAGTGTTTTTTATAGGAGGCCTTTCGATAACTTATGTATCATCTTCTGCTTTCAGTTTGGTAATACTGACTGCTGTTGGTAATTATTTTGTACAGAGGGTTTATATTGCTGGGTATGTTCTCGATCAGCAGGTGTTTATTTGTGGTTTCCTTGATGATTTCTAATTCTTCGAGAACGTTGATTTTCGATAAATCGTTTTCTCTATGCAGGATCGATAATATGTTGTCTATTGTGTTGAATTGATGTCCTGCTTCCCAGAAACACATTTGTCCTTATGGTAATACATATCCTATAAATGCGATACATCGTTTTCTCTACGCAGGATGAGGACTGTTTTACAATTATTAAAAATTTAACACAGTAACCTCAAAGGAGTTTCATCATCATCATCAACAACAAGGATTAGGCCCAATGGCCTGTTCCGATCTCATTATAGGCCGAATTGGTCCTTCCATCTCTTCAATCGTCTTCCCAACATTCTTCTCCCTTTTGGTTTATAATTATACATTCTTCTTGGTATGCACTGTTCATTCATTCGTAATGCGTGCTGTAGATAAAAAAATTGATAATATTTTATTCTTTCACAAAGATTAAATGTATTAAGTTCTGTTCTTATATCTTCGTTTTTCTTTCTATCGGTCCTTTGGTATCCTGCTATTGCTCTCAACATCTTCATTTCAGCAGCCTGTATTTGTTTACTATCTGCCTTTGTTAATGTCCAGGTTTCACATACATAGATAAGAGATGGAACTGCCAATACTTTGTAAAACTTCAAAATAGTTTCTTTACTTACTTACTCACTCACTGGCACTATCGAACCCGTAGGTTCATGGCCGCGCGGACATAAGCTCTCCATACATCCCTATCCTGAGCTAATGCTTTCCAATCATTCCCTGTATAATCTAGTTTCCTCAAATCATAGTTAATGTTGTTCTCCCACCTCATTCTTGGTCTACCAACTGGGCGTTTTCCCTCTGGCTTTCCTACAAGAAGCTTCCATGCACGTCTTTCATTCCCCATACGTGCAACATGTCTTGCCCATCGCAGTCTATGAGACTTAACTGTTATTATATCTGGCTTCCTATAAAGATCATGGAGTTCATTGTTATGTAGTCTTCTCCATTCACCTGTCTGTTCATCTCTCTTTGGTCCAAAAATTTTCCTAAGAACTTTATTCTCAAATACTCGTAATCTCCTTTCCTCCCTTAAAGTAAGAGTCCCTGTTTCGCACCCATATAATATAACTGGTAGAATAATAGTTTTATATATTTTCAGCTTAACGTTTTTTGAAAAATAGTTTCTTTTCTAGTCTTATTCAATAAAGTACGTTTAATTGTGCCACATAGATAATTGAATCGTTGTATTTTAGTGTGTTTATCTAAATTTTTGTCATTGCCTAAATTACATCCAAAATAATTAAAATTTTGAACTTGGTCTATAATTACATTGTTTATCATTATTTTTGTTGTTATTGCACATTTTCCTTTCAGAGCTAATATTTTTGTATTTTCGTAATGTATTTTAAAAACGTTGAAGTATTTAACAATAAGGATCATTTTTGGACGAAAGAGGAATGGACAAACGGATGATTTGAGAATACTACATGAACTTTATGGGAAATCGGATATAATAATAGGTAAGTCTCGTACACTGCGATGGGGCAGGACATGTGATATGAACGGGAAATTAAAGGCCATGGAAACTTCCTGTAGGAAAACTACAAGAAAAATGAACAGTAGCTATGCCAAGAATTAGTTGGGAGAATAACAGAATAAAATCAAAATCTACAGTAAATCAATCATCATCATCCAGGGATTAAGCTCGTTGGCTCGTTCCGGTTTCATGAAAGCTAGAATTGTTAAAATTGGTTCAGACCATCTTCTATGTGAGCGTCCAACATTTCTCCTTCCGTGCGGTTTATAATTTAGCAATAATTTTGGAAATCTTCCTTCTGGCATTCTATCAATATGTTCTTTCCAGTCGTTCCTATATTTAATTATTCGGTCTGTAAGTTTTAAAATATTTAGTTCCTTTCTTATATCTTCATTTCTTTTCTTATCCAGCAGAGTATATCCTGCTATATTTCTTAAAAATCGCATCTCAGCTACTTCCAATCTTTCTTTGTTCTTGCCTTTTAGTGATCCTCCAACATTCTGATCCATACAGGAACAGCCATTACTTTATAAAATTTAATTTTTGTTTCTTTTCTTGTGTTTTTAAGGGTTCTTTTAATAGTGCCACACATTAGATTCAATTTATTTATTCTGTCATTAATATCTTCAATTTTAACATATGATAAATCGAAACCTAGTAAATCAAATATTTTTTAAATAATAATAATAATTGTATTGCAGATGTACTATGTAATACTTTTGTTTATTGTAATTTAGTTGTATCCGTAATTTTCGTATTTTTTTTTCTAACCTGGTTGAGTGGTAGGTCTTAAGCCCTTAACTCTGCCACCTAAAATGAAGCTATTATTATTATTACTATTATTATTATTATTATTATTATTATTATTATAACAGTAATGATAAATGGAGTCTTATGGAACAAACATATATCCAAAAAAAAAAAAGTTACAAATATATAATTCAATAGTGAGAAGTACTGTCACATATGGAGCTGAAGTTCGGAAATTCAACAAAAACTTATGTAGATAGAAATGAATTTCTTGAGGAGAGAAACAAGATGTTGAAAATTAGAAAAAAATAAGAAATACTGTCGTACGAGAAAAAAATAATATTAGATATTCAGTAGTGGATTATATAAGATATAAGAAATTAAATATGTATGGACATGTACAACGAATGCAAGAAGAAAGGTTACCCAGAAAAATATTGGAATGGTGTCCACCTGGAAGCAGGAGGAACGGAAGACCTCGAAACTCGTGGAGTCAAGAAATAAGAACTGGAATGAGAGCAAGAGGACTGGAGGACATGGCAAGGATGGATAGAGACGAGTGGAGAAGGAAAATAAATCTCTAGGCACAGAAAGATGTGTAAACATTGAAAATCTGTATATAAATTATCTTCTTCTTCTTCTTCCTTCCAAGTATTAGGCCAAGGCCTGTTACGATCCTATAGAAAATTTTCCCTCCATGTAACCTCTCTTGGTTAACTCTTGTTTTTTTTCGACCCCGACGCTATTAGGGCATCCGAGGGCTAGGGAGTCTTTGCTTTCTTCCATTTCTTCTTTCCTTTATTTTCTTTTCTTCTCCAGAAAAGCCTGACCAGAGGCTATAAGATGACAGCCCCATCACTGGTCTTGCCTTCCTTTGTCCAGCAACCAATCGAAGGGACTATTATTATGCTTTCAAGTCTTATACGAGAATTTACCGGATATAAATTATTATTATTATTATTATTATTATTATTATTATTATTATTATTATGAAAGCAGAATAACGGCTTGTGAAATGAGATTCATGCGCAGAACAGCGGGTTACACCAGATGGGATCGAAAAAGGAACACCGATATCTTAAAAGAATTGAAGACTACGCCAATTTTGGAATATATTAAACAGTACCAACTAAATTGGAAACACCATCTTGAAAGAATGAGTTCAAATCGGGTCCCCAAAGCTGTTTATAAGTATATACCAAGAGGACGAAGATCACTGGGCCGTGCTATGAAACGCTGGAGGGAAAATTTTCTATAGGATCGTAACAGGCCTTGGCCTAATACTTGGAAGGAAGAAGAAGATGATGATGATTATTATTATTATTATTATTATTATTATTATTATTATTATTATTATTTAATACACAAGTGATCTTCTTGGTGATAAAATATTAAAATATATATCCAGTCAATATGCCCATTTCACCATTTTAAAACATTAATTGGTGAAATGGGCATATTGACTGCATATATATTTTATTATTATTATTATTATTATTATTATTAGTAGTAGTAGTAGTAGTAGTAGTAGTAGTAGTAGTAGTAGTAGTAGTTGTTGTTACTTGGTTTGAATGGAGTTGAATAAAACAAACAATTAATTGTGCGATAGTAAAACCAAAAGAAAACAGTCAGGTTGTTTGGCATTGGAATTAATAATTTATTATTATTTCAAGAAACAAAATGTGTTTACGTCACGCTAATAAGCTATTACCATGGTAACGTGAAATCCCTGTTTTGTAACAGAAGAAGAATTTAGATTTTGCATCAAAATTATCAAGCGAAAAAATGGAAGCAGAAGAAGATCAACCTGTTGGTGAAGCAGCACCCACAAGTCCCAGAGCTTCTAGAGGTTCCAGAACTTCTAGAACCTCCCGAGCTTCCCAGGGATCTCGTGCTTCTGTTGAACCTACAACAAACGCAGATGAGGTAGAGAAACAAGAAGAGAATGAAGAAGTGGCAGGACAAACAACAGAAGTGGAGCAGGAGGAAAAGGTACTAATAGTTATCATCCTCTCACAACTCACTGGCACTATCGAACCAGTAGGTTCACGGCCGCACGGTCATAAGCTTTCCATACAACCTTATCCTGAGCTAATGTTTTCCAATCATTCCCTATATAATCTACTTCCCTCAAATCATGGTTAATGTTATTCTCCCATCTCATTCTTTGTCTAGCAACTTGGCGTTTTCCCTCTGGTTTTCCTACAAGAAGCTTCCATGCATGTCTTTCATTTCCCATTCGTGCGACATGTCCTGCCCATCGCTGTCTACGAGACTTAACTGTTATTATATCTAGATTGCTATAAAGACCATGTAGTTCAGTGTTATGTAATCTTCTCCATTCACATGTCTGTTCATCTCTTTTTGGTCCAAAATTGTTTCTAAGAACTTTATTCTTAAATACTCGTAATCTCCTTACTATACTCCAAGCGTGACAAGGCTACCAGCTGGCCCCACATCCACATATGTTAATCACAGATGTAGACGATCATGTAACCAGTGTAGGGGTGACATATGGTCAGCATGTCGAGTCCCCCAGCCGTTGTAGCCTGTTTTCTCAACCTGGAGTCGCTACTTATTGTAGCTACACAAATGCCTCACGATTCTGGGTGGACACCGGTCCCATACTGACCGAAATTCTATGAGAAAAAAATGTTCCCCTTGAAGACTCGAGCCAGCGCAAGTCTCGTTGCTCTGCGCCAATGTTTCTTGAGTTAACCACTCGGCTACGGCGCGGGACTACTCGTAACCTCCTTTCCTCCCTTAAAGTAAAGTCCATGTTTCGCATCCATATAATATAACTGGTGGAATAACAGCTTTATATATTTAAGTTTAACTTTTTTTGAAAGGAGTTGGGCCTTAAATTACTTAATCAAATAATAGGTCATTATTACTATTATTATAATTATTATTTTTTCTTTCTTTCCTTGTCAACTCTATATTTTGTAGCGTATATCAATTATGCCTATCAGCATGTAGATAATTCATAATGTATAACTTCAAATAAATAAATAAAATTCCTCATCCAGGAAAGTTGTCACGACCGAGACTTGATCTCGTGCCCGCTGCGAGACAAGCAGCACGCAACCTCGAGTCCACAACGGTATGTAACTGGGAGAATAACAGTTTTATATATTTTCAGTTTAATTTTTTTAAAGAGGTTAGGACGGCAAGAATCTCTATTATGCATAATAACATGCGTTTCTATAATTGAGCCTAAAGGGCATAAACATATTAAATCCTAGGAATTTATCTGCTAATAATAATAGTCTTCTTCTTCTTCTTCACTTCACTTCGCTTCACTTCACGGGCTAGGCAAATTGCCTGTTCCGCCTCACAGTTCTATCTTTTCACTGGCCTTCCTACATTCCTTGAACCTCTTCGCTTGTAGTTAAATGCTTACTTACTTACTCACTGGCACTATCGAACCCGTATGTTCATGGCCGCGCGGACATAAGCTCTCCATATATCCCTATCCTGAACGAACATTATTTTAAGAGAGGTCGACCGCGGAGATCTAGTTCAAATCCGGCCGGGGCCAATGAAGTTTTAACACGGAAAAATCTAAGGAACAAGTCCTCCGGGAGGAACTTTAGCCATGGGCCCCAGTCTGAAGATTTTTTTTTTTAGATATTCCATTCTGGTTTAGGCAGCGTAAGTCATTTAAGCGCCCAAAAAGTTCCGAAAAAACACGTTTTTCTCTACAAACGGTGATTTAAGGTGAATGGTTGAGTATTGCAACTCTCTTATAGCCTAAAACATTTCCGGGAAACTCCTGAACATTTTTCAAAAAAACGCATCACAATCAGTTGGACTGTATTCCAGCGCATAAAAGACAAACATACATGCATTCGTTTATACAGTAAAACTTATTTAATCCGGAACGTGAATAATGCGGAAATCTGTCCAATGTGAACAAATTTATTGGTCCCAGTGAAATAATAGTAATTTTACGTGTATTTATTTTGTATAAAACGGAATCTGTTCAACGCGGAAACGGAAGGATATTTCTACACAAATCATGAAAGAAAATGTTTATAAGGAGGAAAGATGTAGAGAGAAATAAATTAGTTTCCACTTCACTGTAAGATCTTAAATTAGTTTGAGATTTGAGATCGACTGTGTACGTATCTTTTACAGGTAGCGTCGGAATTTACGGAATAAAGATGGCTAAATCTTATGTATCATTGTCATTAAACAAATAAGTGAAAGTGATCGAAGATAAAGAAAAACAAACTCAGTAATTATCGATGTGTGAGAGTGTTTTATCAAGTCCACGATCAAAAAATCTCCAAATTTCCGGACCGATCCTCCAAAGTCAAGCTCTAGCTGTTGCTACTGTATATCTCTAGGGAATAACGATTTTAAGGTTCCTTCAGGTTGGTTGTGGACAGTTTAAAAAAACAACACAATGTAGTGTGGAATTAAATTTGCGGGGAATCAAAGGATGTGGACGAAAGTATAGATAGTGAGTGGAAACCGAAACTGCATACTTTAATTTCAGGATACGCGTCTAAGAGACATTTGTAACGCTGGCGAAACGGGAGTGTTTTTTCGCGCGTTACCGTCGAAGTCGCTCATACATACTATACTTCACTTTTCAAAGGCAGCCGGAACTAAAATTAATCTAAGGTACATAAAAAGACATGTACGGTGCTCCATAATCTATGATTGGTAATTTTTTTGTTTTTTCATAATGCGGAATGTTGTCTAATGTGGAAAAAAATTGATCCCATGCAACTGCGCTTTGAACAAGTTTCACTGTGTGTGTGTGTATGTATATATGTATGTGTGTGTTACATTGCAGATTTTCGCGGATGTAAGTATGAATATCAAAGTTTTCTTCGGTTTTCTGCATCTTGGAATCAAGTTCGGCCTCTGGCCACTGATTCCGATGTTTCGGTATAATAATAATAATAATAATAATAATAATAATAATAATAATAATAATAATAATGATGATGATTTATTTTAGCTGGCAGAGTTCAGGCCATAAGGCCTTCTCTTCCACTCAACCAGCGAATAGTAAAATTATACAAAAATTACGTACATATTACAATTTTAAGATATTATTAAAATACAGACTAAACAAAATACAATGATGATGTGATCTAATACTAGCTAATACTAACAAAAACATAGAATATAATAAAATTAAAATTATATAAAATAAATTAAGTAGCTTCCTAGATGATTATTAATGGAATGCTCTATATAGTTGTTATGCAGTTAATGTTTTCATTGTGTCGAACTTAAGATATCAGTTAATTTGGATTTATGGCATGTGGGATCATGCCGAAACGTTGGAATCAGTGACCAGAGGCCGAACTTGAATCCAAGACGCAGAAAACCGAAGAAAACTTTGATATTCATATATAAATTCCCATGATAATCTTTTTTTTTTTTTCAGCCACTCAGTCAAAAAGGAACTTCAAAATCGCCCTCGGTGTCAATACCTGAAAATGTTGAAGTTGCTAGTAAGACGTCCTCCTTGAGCAAACGCGACCCGCTCATCACGGAATTCATCTACTACTCTGCGATGCTCAAATGTTTGTCGCCTGCCTTGACGTCAGAAGCTGACAGGTGCCTGGTGATTCCTTGGATCAGGAAGCTGTTCGGACCGGAGTACCAAGTGGAGAAGTTCAGAACCAAGAGGAACAAGTATTTGTGTTCACTAACAATCACCTTGTTGAATGACGAGGTTTCTGGGGTGTTTAAAAATCCTCCACCTCCTGGAGCACTCTACGAGGTAGAAGATCTCGCGTGTGAGAATTACGATAAAGCGGAATGGGAGACGGACGATACCTGGGATGAAATATGTCAAAATATGCCAGATTCCTACTTCAGTTGCAAATGCACGTAAGTATTTACCTAATATCATTTTTGTAGTTTTTTCTAAAAAATTCTCTATTACTTTAAAGGCTTAGGCAGCCCTTGGTCTACCATTTGAATGTTGGGCTCACATCAGACATGTGCCATTAACACGTGTGAAAAGGAAGGACAGCTGATTCTTCCGTAATAATAACATGATTGCTGGATTATTCACTTGGTCAACGACTACCCTAGGTGTCAGATAATTTAAGTAGCACAGTATTTGTCAACGCTCCTCACCCCTCCCCTCACAACACAATGTGGAAAATTCTATGTTTCCCTCTACGAAAACGTCCTCATCACGTCTGTTTAATTTATGAAATCGTGTCACAGAAGCAGCAGCTTTTTACGTTTAAATGTTAAGGTCTACATTTCGTTTCACAGCTGAAAGATGGAGCATGTGTTTTCACCAGATGGCGGTCATGTAGAAAGACAGTAGAATATGTGTAAAACTTCACAATAACACTGATTTTTCAAACATTGCCTTAAAAATTTAAATATTTGGGATCACTTATTGATGAATCAGGGAGTTGTAAAGCTGAAGTAGATAGCAGGTTAGTACAAGCACGAAGAGCCATAAAAATGTTGAATGGAGTACTGTGGAGTAGGACCATGTCAAACCATACGAAGAAGAGGATTTTGAAGTCTGTTGTGGAAAGCATAATGACTTATGGTGCTGAGGGATGGACTTTGGTAGAGGGACAAAAAACTAAGATCTTGACAGTGGAGATGGATGGAATAAGACGCAGTGCCAGGGTGTCTAGGTTGGAAAGAAGAAGAAATGAAGAAGTGAGGCAGATCATGGATATGGAGGAGACAGTGGTGGAAAGGATCGAAAGACGAGCTCTTCAGTGGTATGGCCATGTCAGGAGAATGGAGGATGATAGGTGGCCCAAAACTCTTTTGGAATGGTCACCTTCTGGTAGAAGGAAACGGGGCAGGCCAAGAACAACTTGGAGAGGAAAGATCCATAGATTGATGAACGACCGAGGTCTGGAGGAGGATGAATGGCGTGATCGGCAAGAATGGCGAATGCGAATACAGGGTAACCGCTGAAAAGTGGAGAGGCCCTCAAAAGTAAAAAGTAAGCCTTCCTTCGTTCAAAGGATAGTGACTCCAAATGCATACCGATGTCCCAAAGAAAGACAATCTCCGCTCAGGAATGACGGTCTTGTGCGGCACAAGGGTGTTATGTGCAAGTGGATTCTTCGAATACCATTGACTAGTGTCGAATGTTGTTCCGTTGTTCTACATTTACCTAATGTGTGGGGATAGTACAAGGGAACAACATTCGACATTAGCCAATGGTATTCGAAGAATCCACCTGCACATAACACCCCTGTGTCGCACAAGACCGTCATTCCTGAGCGGAGATTGTCTTTTTTTGGGACATCAGTATGAATTTGGAGTCAACCGGGTATGAACCGTAGGCTACGCAAATCGAAGTTAGCCGAATGTATAGTTTGATAATTTCCTGGGAACGAGAGAGCAACTATATTTTATAGCCCTATGTTAAGCTTTGCACCCGCTTTGTATAACAATAAAAATGTTTGAGAAAGTTTTTTCTTTTCTTTTATTTAGCATCCATAGTAGAGGAGAATGCAGTCAAGAAGAGGATAAAAGTCATGAGATGCTAGACCAAGAGTTCAGATTATTCCTCTACCTTGTGAGACCCTACGCTGCCTTGATGGAAAACCCCGAGGATAAAGCCAAAGTATCTTCATGGATCCAGCTGTTGTGCTGTGTTCCCAAAAAGTGTTGCCTTGGTATGAAGAGCCTTCGCAATGACTACATGAGATCGCTGTACGGTTGTGTTCATGACCTCTACGTGTCCTTCCCGTTCTGCGAGTTCGCTCCGAGCCCTCCTCTGCCGGTGCCACATATTTTGGCCAAAGGTCAACCTCCAAAACAAAGATTCACCGATCCAACGAGTAAAGAAGCCAACGAGTTCCTGAAAACCCAGCCCATTCCTGAGAACGGTGCATTTTGTTATCTCGCTGTCAGTGGAGATGTACTGTCCTGCTCTGTTCCTCTGGAACCGGAGTTCTCCACCAGTTTTCCCAAGGTCAGTGTAAACATATCGCTTATATCTACTAGGGCATTTGATAAGTAATGGGAACACTGCTATAACATCACAAAAATATATTTAGGTAATTTTTGACATTATGAAGTTCATTTATAGTCTCTTGCCAAGTCAACTATACGTTGCCAAAACTTTGGAAGACGGCGCACTTCATCTGCAATACCATCTCTGGATATCTCTCTGATTTGATCGATCTAGAAGTTCCTGGGAATCAACTCTTGATTGAAATCGAATGCCTCGAAGAGGTTCTTTGATCTTTGAGAATAAGTTATAGCCACAATGGCTCCTGTCTGGTCAATTTGGTAGATGTTCGAGTATTTCCCAAATCCACCTTCTAAACAAATTGAACTGAACACCTTTTTAGGGCGGTATTACTTACTACATGTGAGAAACAGTGAATATATTCACAAAAATTGCTATTTCGAGTCTTTCAGTCCCGCGCCGTAGCCGAGCGGTTAAGGCAGGAAGCCTTGGCGCAGAGCTACGGGACTAGCGCTGGTTCGAGTCTCCATGGGGGAAGAAATTTTCTCATGGTATTTCGGCCAGTATGGGACCGGTGCCCACCCAGCATCGTGAGGCAATTGGGTAGCTACAATAAGTAGCGGCTCCAGGTTGAGGAACCAGCTATAACGGCTGGGGGACTCGACATGCTAACCACATGTCACGCCTACACTGGCTGTTGATCATCTACCTCTGTGATTGACACATGTGGATGTGAAGGGCCAGCAGCCGGCTGGTAAAAGGGCAACCGCTGAAAAGTGGAAAGACCCTCAATCGGATCGGAGTCTTTCAACATTACAGATCTACACAACAAAGACTGATCAACAACATACTACAAGATTACAATGGTCACCACTAGGATCGCTGTTTCACAACAGTGTTGCCATTACTTATCGAATGCCCTAGTATAACAAATACAACACAGGACGACATGGATCTTGGGTTTTGGAAATAAAGTGTCGTTCTTTATGAATATGGCACTTATGAACACAAAAATATGACATGAGTTATAATTAAACATTTTACTAGCCTATAGTTTTATAGTTGTAATAAAAATAAGTAATATTTGAATCGTTATCTTTTCAATCGATTATTTACCCAACATAATCATCATTGACTTCAACAGTCCAAAGCGGACCTCAGCCTTCCTCAAAAAGATCTCCACACTTCCCTATCTGTGGAAACCTGCCACCAAAAATCCCTACGACTGTAACACCTCCTTCAATCAAAAACAGAAACAAATGCCAGGGAAGCCTGGTTGTCTACAAAAGAACAAAATCTTCTCAAAATCGACCAAAGTCCACTCAGAATACAAAGTATTTCAAGCTGAGCTGCTAGGAATTCGGATGGCACTAAAATGGATTAAAAAATTCCCAAAATTCTACAACTAAATACGCCATAAACGTTGATTCACGAGCATGTTCTGAAATTCTAAAGTATATGTTTATAGTTAATTAGTACATAATCTGTATTGGCTGACGCTACAAACCGGAAGTTCGAGGGTTCGAGTCGCGCTGGGTCAGGATTTTTAAACTGGTCCAAACCTTCTGGCAGTGCTATGACCCGGGGGTAGACTCAGCCTCTAACAGAAATGCATATCAGACGCTTGTTCTGGGGGTAAAGACGGCTGTCACGCAGGGCTGACAACCCGGCTGACATCAAGTGTCGATTGAGTAGACATAGTGGGAGCCCTGACCTCCTACTAACCCAAGGGTCTCCTATGGCCTGTAGTGGGCTCACTTTACCATTTTCCTATGTTCCATCCATCCCTAGCAATTCTGCCCGAGGGCAAGTCTTGCACTGCAATAATAGCATTTTTCATGCTATGCTTTGCATTTTCTGCCCGAGGACAGGTTTTGCACTACAATCATAGCATTTTCATGCTATGTTTTACAGCTTTACTAGGGAATTATAAGTGTGGTAGCTTCCCGTTGCTTTCCACACCGGTGAAGGATGACGATGATAATGATAAGGATGATGATGGCCGGATGATTTTCCAGGACCGTTGGGCCCTAAGCTTTCTGACATTTGTCTTACGTGAGGAAAAACCCGAAAAAAAACTTCACGGAGCCAATCCCGGCCGGGAATCCAACCCGGGCCCGCTGCGTGACAAGGCAACACGCTACCTCGAGACCACCGCGGTGGACTTATTTGGCTGCACTGTAACACGAGTTTGTTCTTGCATGGAATATTCGTTAAAATCAATATGGCTGCCACGTCTTCATGCTACGTATGTAGTTATAGTCTCTCTGGTTTAACTTTACGAGAAATTTGTAGAAAGAGTCAACTGTACTCACCTCTCTCACTCGCACCAGTGTTGACGGTGTTTCTTCGCCAGATGTTAATAGGGGAAAGGGGGAGAGGAAAATTGACAACAGGGTGGGTTCTTTCTTTTGTATCTAGACTAAAGTGGTCAACGATCTACCCTTGTATCTCCGCCTCTCTCTCTCGCTCTCTCTCTCTCTCTCTCTCTCTCTCTCTCTCTCTCTCTCTCTCTCTCTCTCTATGCCAAGTTAAGCCAGCTATACAATAGATATTTAATTTTAGGAAGTTATATTTTGAGGTTATTTTAATTATATTATTTTTGGTCTGGACATCTTACCTCAATATTAATGTTGATTTGTTCTTGGACATGTTTCAAAACAATTCTGTTTTATCGTCAGCTTTCCCAAGAACAAATCAACATTAATATTGAGGTAAGATGTCCAGACCAAAAATAATATACAATAGATATAATAGAAAAGTAATTAAAATAATAGTTAGAAAAGGTGTAAAAGTCATTGTAAATGGTGGGAAATAATTTGGAAAATGGAACCCTAAAAATAACATTTGATAGGAGTTCATGAAAGTCGCGTCACACAGGTTGTAAAGAATAGAGTTGCATTTCTCCCCATATCGCTCACTATATTGTCTATGGCTCTTTTTTTTTATGAAACACGTAAATCAAGAAAATTAATCAATTACTTGGTATTACAGGAGCGTAAACCGAGAGGAGATGGGTCTCGCCATGTTGAAATTCGTTCGTCTCACTTAGAAACAACTGCAGAAGTCGATGAAATCGAGAAATTGACGCCGTGCCAGAAAAACAGAAGCTCAGGTCGTTAAATCACAGCACTAATGAAACACTCGGTATACTACATTTATATAATATTCATGTTTGTTTAGAACGTTGAAATTTGGGGATCCGTGATTCATTCTGTATAATGTATTTTAATGGCTGACATTTTTTTTAAAATTCTGATTAATTTTGATTGGTTCGATTAAAATTTATTTACTCTGGAAAATGGTTTTATTTTATGATATAAACGAAATTTTAAGTAAACAATAAGCATTGTGGAAATAGCTATGAAAAAAAATGCCTGATAGATACGTATTTCATCTTTAACCATGTTTACTAGGACTGGACGTTCAAGAAGTTTGTCACACATGTTTTGGGTAAAGCAGAGGTCCTCAAACGTTTTTGTCTCGAAGACCACGTGACTATTTTTTCTATTTTGGAAAGACTCTATTATTTAATGTTTTTTTTTTTCAAATTCATCAAACTTTCAATGAGTTTTTGACAGCTGACACAGTGTTACCAACTTTGAAATGTTTAACTTAACGTTTGTAATCATTAAAACGTAACAAAATGAAACTTAGCAAAATCCTTGTATACAAAAATTCAATCTAAAATGCTCTAAGGCATTTTGCTTTAACCGCTCCGGTACGGCGCAATGTATATATATATATATATATATAATATATATATATATATATATCCATAGTAATTCTGCCCGAAGGCAGGTCCTTCACTGCAATCATAGCATTTTCATGCTATGCTTGCAGCTTTACTAGGGAATTGTGTAGGTGTGGTAGCTTCCCGTTGCTTTCCACACCGGTGAAGGATGATGATAATGATAATGGTAAGGATGATGGCCATATGATTTCGGGGACCGTTTGGGCCTTAAAGTTTTCCTGACATTTGTGTTACAGGTGAGGAAAAACCCCGATAAAAACCTCACCCAGAAAAACTGCCCCGACCAGGGATCGAACCCGGGCCCGCTGCGTGACAAGGCAGCACGCTACCTCGGGACCACAGCGGTGGACATATATATATATTTATTTATTTCGGAAACGGACCATAGCGAAAACTCTATGTATTTTATTATAATTATATAAGACCTAAACCTGTGACTCGAACTTATCATTCCTTGATAATGACATGTGGGATCATGCCGAAACGTCGGAATCAGTGGCCAGAGGCCGAACTTGAATCCAAGACACGAAAAACCCAAGAAAGCGTTCATATATATATATATCAGTAAGAACGTTTTCTTGGTTTTCCGCGTCATGGATTCAAATTCGGTTTCTAGCCACTGATTGCGACGTTTCGGCTTGATCCCACATGTCACTATCAAGGAATAATGGCATGTGGGATCATGCCGAAACGTCGCAATCAGTGGCCAAAGGCAAAATTTGAATTCATGACGCGGAAAACCAAGAAAACTTTCTTAATCATACTTATATCCGCGAAAATCTGCAATATATATATATATATATATATATATATATATATATATTATATATATTATTGTAATCTTGTAAGTCCATGTTTCCCTTAACAGAGATTTAAGCGCTCTCCCCCTACAGGGAAGAATTTAAAGTTACACTTGTTTTCGTGTAGATGTCATTTGAGTGGTCCGCGGTCAGCGTTCCGCCTCATACTGATACCTAGGAAACCAAGGTAGTACTAGGACGGGAAAATTCGGTAAATTTTGCTTAGAGGCCTTTTCATTCAGGCTTAAGGATCTTTTACGAGCCTGATAATCTCGGAGGACTTGCTCCTTGGATTTTTCCGTCCTAAAAAATCCATCGACCCCGGCCAGGTTTGAACCCGCGACCCTCGGGACCAAAGGCAACGAGAATAACCATTAGTCTATATAAGAAAAATAAATGTTTTACTAGATTTGCCTGGTAGCGTAAGTGGTAGCAGACTGGAATCTCATTACAGAAATCCGGGTCTAAATCTCGTCCAGGCATTTATTTTTCTTATGTCATATATGTATATGTATATGTATATGTGTATATATATATATATATATATATATATATATATATATATACATATACTAGATGGCCCGGCGAACTTCGTATCGCCTTTAACTATTTTTACGTTAATTTTTCCGTATGGTTTTGTTGATTGAGATGAATTTATGTTGTCTGCATTCTCAGTATCATCCATAAGTGTATCATAAGGATTATATACATTTATTGATGGAATATTTTGAGGAGGCTTGCTGATTTCATTATACTTTCGTTTTTTTTTTCTACGAACTTGTTGGCAGTTTGGATTCTCATCATCATCAAGAAGTCTCTGTATAGTAATATCATCTTGTGATATATTATAGTCATCTTGTTTTTCATTTAATTGAGGCATGGAGATTGTTTCTGTAATATTAGGCATATTATTATAACTAACAGACTTACTTACAGTTCTGTTATTCCGTTCCTTAGGACCTTCATATGTTTTTAAATTGACATTCTTCTTAAATGTAAGATTTATGTCACATAGGCCTATACCAATTTGCGGAAATTCACTTCATATCTTATCATTCATGGTCTCTAGAACTGATTCGCCATATTGTTCAATGTCCCTTCTCGGTCCAGTTAAATTTAAATTAAGTTGCTGTCTTTCAGCCAGATTACTTAAAACTAATACTTACACATGAAATTAATATTATTATCAATATATTGAAAATAAAATAAACACTGAACACACTTAAATTATGAAATAATCAATATTTGTAATTCAATTGAAATTCGCGGTTGCAACAAAAAGCACAGCCACCTGGTTAAATAATAAACCAATCACCTTACACGGCCATCTGTTAGAATCGTATGGAACTCACAGATAATTATAACTATTTGTTAAATAATAAACAAATAATTTGGAATAAAAATAATGCGACTATAAATTTAGTTATAAACTTCCCATTAAATACCTAGGAACAATAATCACAAATAGGAATGAGATGCACAAAGAAATTAAACATAGGCTCAATTCTAGAAATGCGTGCTATTATGCATTGCAGAGACTTTTGATGTACCAACTCCTTTCAAAAAACGTTAAACTGAAAATATATAAAACTATTATTCTACCAGTTATATTATATGGGTGCGAAACATGGACTCTTACTTTAAGGGAGGAAAGGAGATTACGAGTATTTGAGAATAAAGTTCTTAGGAAAATTTTTGGACCAAAGAGAGATGAACAGACAGGTGAATGGAGAAGACTACTTAACAGTGAGCTACATGGTCTTTATAGGAAGCCAGATATAATAAGAACAGTTAAGTCTCGTAGACTGCGATGGGCAGGACATGTTGCACGTATGGGGAATGAAAGACGTGCATGGAAGCTTCTTGTAGGAAAGCCAGAAGGAAAACGCCCAGTTGGTAGACCAACTATGATTTGAGGGAAATAGATTATACAGGGAATGATTGGAAAGCATTAGGTCAGGATAGGGATGTGTGGAGAGCTTATGTCCGCGCGTCCATGAACCTACGGGTTCGATAGTGCCAGTGAGTAAGTAAGTAAGTAGTCTCAAGTTGGATCAAACAGCACACAGTGTGCAATATTTTATTAAAATCGGTTCAGTAGTTTAGGATTCCATCGCGGACAAACAACGTGACACGTAATTTTTATATGTTAAGATAAAATTTAATTAATAAAATCAATATATATACTTACTTACTTACTTACTCACTGGCACTATCGAACCCGAAGGTTCATGGCCGCGCGGACATAAGCTCTCCATACATCCCTATCCTGAGCCAATGCTTTCCAATCATTCCCTGTATAATCTGCTTCCCTCAAATCATAGTTAATGTTGTTCTCCCACCTCATTCTTGGCCTACCAATTGGGCGTTTTCCCTCTGGCTTTCCTACAAGAAGCTTCCATGCACGTCTTTCATTCCCCATACGCGCAACATGTCCTAATCAATATATATATATATATATATATAGTGTCAGATTTCTCTTACTTAGGAAGTGTATTTGCTGAGTATAAGAGTGACATTGATTCAAAATTACAAAAATATAATAAAATGAATGGGGTAATACGAAGACATTTTGGTAAACAGATGAGGACAGAGACAAAACTAAGATTACATAACGTCACATCAAAAGCTGCTCTAAAATACGGAAGTGAAATTTGGATTTTAAATAAAAGAAACTCTCATAAACTTCAAGTAAGCCAAATGCGCTTCTTACGATCATTGTTAGGAGTTAATAGACTGGATCACCAAAGGAACACTATTATCAGAGGAAAACTTGGAGTAGCAAGTTTAAATGAAGATATCCAAAGATACCAACAAGAATGGAAAAATCATCTGAGAAGAATGGCAAGAAATAGACTTCCAAAATTGGCATTCCAATATACCCCAACTGGACATAGGGACCAAGGAAGACCAAAACATCGGTGGAAAGATCAAGACCATCTTGGCTAGGTTTACCGTACAGGCCACATGGCCTAAAACGAATTTGTTCATGATGATGATGATGATATATATATATATATATATATATATATATATATATCCCTTTAACCAGCAAAATAGGTCAATATATTAGATTTGCTGAGGGATTCACTTAGAATACACTGTGTTGTTAATCTATTATCTGTTAATAAGGATTATCACTTGTCAGTAGCTAACTTGAACTATGGCGCATAAAGCTGATAGTGAATTGTTTTCGCAAAATCTCGGTCACCGGATAAAGGTCACTGTTAACGATCCCTTAATATATTTTTATAGTCTCGCGTCGTCATAGGAACTAGAAAAAAAATTCATTATGATTCAGTCAGTGTCATTTCTATTTCTAAGCACACTTCTAGTGCCTATGACGTAATCGCTTACACGAGCTCTTCGCCAACAGAACGTAAATGTTTACATTAAAAGAACTCTTAAAAATACAAGAAAATAAATTAAAATTTTTAAGAAGGAATAACGAATTATACATCAAGAATAATAAAGAAAATATAGTTAGTTTCATCAAATCCAAAACATTACAATGGTTTGGACATACACTAAGAATGCCAAAAGGAAGATTGCCGAATGATATTTTGAATTGGAAGCCACAGGGAACAAGACCAAGAGGAAGACTCAAAGATCGATGGGAAGATGACGTAATTGAAGATTTAAGAGAGATGGGGATTTTTGATTTGAAATCTACTGCACAAGATAGGAAGAAATGGCGTAAACTAGTTGAGAAGACCAAGACATTCCACTGGAAGTCGTAGAGCCTGACGAAGAAGAAGAAGAAATTAAATTTTATAAAGTAATGGCTGTTCCTGTATGGATGTATGGATCAGAATCTTGGACGATCACTAAAAGACAAGAACAAACATTGGAAGCAGTTGAGATGAAATTTTTAAGAAATATAGCAGGATATACTCTGCTGGATAAGAAAAGAAATGAAGATATAGGAAAGGAACTAAATATTTTCAAACTTATAGACCGAATAATTAAATATAGGAACGACTGGAAAGAACGTGTTGATAGAATGCCAGAAGAAAGATTTCCAAAATTATTGCTAAATTATAAACCACGCGGAAAGAGAAATGTTGGTCGCCCACACAGAAGATGGTCTGAACAATTTTAACAATTCTATTAAATTCAATTTAAAAATTATACAAGGGAAAACAAGTAAGCAATATAACTACCTCACTGGCACTATCAAACGCGTAGGTTCATGGCCGCGCGGACATAACCTCTCCATACATCCCTATCCTGAGCTAATATTTCCCAATCATTCCCTGTACAATCTACCTCTCTCAAATCATGGTTAATGTTATTCTCCCACCTCATTCTTGGTCTACCAACTGGGCGTTGGTTCGATCCCCAGTCGGGACAGTTTTTCTAGGTGAGGTTTTTATCGGGGTTTTTCCTCACCTGTAAGACAAATGTCAGGACAACTTTAAGGCCTAAACGGTCCCCAAAATCATATGATCACCATCATCATCCTTATCATCATCATCATCATCATCATCCTTCACCGGTGCGAAAGCGACGGGAAGCTACCACACCTACAATTCCCTAGTAAAGCTGCAAAGCATAGCATGAAAATGCTAAGATTGCAGTGAAAGACCTGCCTTCGGGCAGAATTACTATGGATGAATATATATATATATATATATATATATATATATATTAGATGTTATAACTATATTTTTGGCATTTGGCAATGAAGGCAAATATGATATGAAAATAAAAATGAATGTTTGAGTCGGGATTTGAACCCGAGTGTACAAACTCTGTACGTTTAGCGCTCTAACGACCTGAGCTACGAAAGTATTCCAATTCAAACATACATTTGTCTTATACATGTAGTATTCTCAATTCACACAAGAGGTAGCGGTAATTCGTTTCGACTGACATCTAGTGGCTAACATAACAGTTAAGGAAATCCCGACTCAAGCATTTATTTTTCTTTTCATATCATATATATATATATATATATATATATATATATATTATAAATAAGCCTTGGCGCAGAGCTACGGGACTTGCGCTGGTTCGAGTCTCCATGGGGGAAGAAATTTTCTCATGGTATTTCGGCCAGTATGGGACCGGTGCCCACCCAGCATCGTGAGGCATTTGGGTAGCTACAACAAGTAGCGGCTCCAGGTTGAGGAAACCAGCTATAGCGACTGGGGGACTCGACATGCTGACCACATGTCACCCCAACACTGGCTGATGATCATCTACCTCTGTGATTGACACATGTGGATGTGAGGCCAGCAGCCGGCTGCTAGGCTAAGGGTACTCTAGGCCTGTCGCGCCAGGAGTTTATATATTATAAATATATTTTTGACATTTGGCAATGAAGGCAAATGTGATATGAAAAGAAAAAAAGAATGCTTGAGTCGGGATTTGAACTCGAGTCTCTAAAGACTCGAGTTCAAATCCCGACTCAAGCATTATTTTTTTTCTTTTCATATATATATATATATATATATATATATATATTTTACACACAGATGGCTCTAAGCTCGATCACAATGGCCCTGTGGGAGCTGGAATCCATTGCTCACTCTTCCCTCTATACACTCCACTTGGACCAAATAAAACTGCTTCTGATGGAGAAATAAAGGCAATTCATACTGCACTTTCACAAATCATATGCCGTCAACAAATCAATGACCATATCGCCATTCTGACTCCAAAGCTGCCATACAAGCAATAACATTATTAAAATCAGCTTAAAGCAAGGAAATAGTAGATTGCAAAAAACTACTCACTGACGTTTATCAAAAACATAAGACAGTAGTATTACAGTGGATACCTTTTCACTGCGGAATCAATGGAAATGAAGTAGCCGATATGCTGGCAAAACGAGGAGAAACGTGATTACAGCAACCTAATTTCAACACATCTTATCGCTCAGCAATAAATTACATCAAACAAACGGTAAAAAACACATTCTCAACCAAAAACACACTATCATACAAGATATAAAGAACGCCTAAAGGATTTCATACACGCGGGTGATAAATCAAGCTATACTAAACATCTCATTAACGCAGGCCATCACGATAATCCACCGAGAAAACATTCCAGCTAGGATAAATACATTTGAAGACCTCGAAATTATAAACGAAACAAACAACACCTCACTTCTTAATGAGAACGCACCCCAGTCAAACCCATTATACGAGATCGTCAAAAACAAGGCAGCTGCTGCTACAAACAGTTGGAGTATACATCACCGTACACAACAACAACACGCAGCGGAAACTCAACCTGCAGAAGATGGAAGGTAACTTCCGAAAGCGCTCCAGTTAATTTTATATACAATATTTTAACAAAGTTGAGGACGACGGCACCTACCAACAGATACAATTTCATTTTTAACTTTCATCATATGACTTCACCTCAACGGAATTTGATACGAATTTTACTAGTATTAATTCTCAACCAAACAGATTTTCTGAAGAAGGAATTATAAATCGTGGTGTGAGACAAGGCTGCCCCCTATCCCCAACACTCTTTGCAATTTATATCAATGAAGTAATATGTTGCTGGAACAAAACATATAAATTTGGAATAAGAATAACAGAAAATAGAACATTAAACACCCTATTGTTTGCAGATGACCAAATAATAATAGCAAATTCCGAAGATAATCTACAGAAAGGTCTGTATGAACTTAACAAAATTACAGAAGAATATGGATTAAAGATATCTACAGAAAAGACAAAAATTATGGCATTTCAAGGTGTAGATCCTGTCAGAAGTAAAATTGTACTGGACAATAAAATTTTGGAGCAGGTGAATAATTTTACATATATAGGATGCAATATCTCATATGAAGAAGAAAAGGATGTAAATGCAAAAATATCTAAATTTTTAAGAATTTTAGGGTTAATAAATTCTATCTTCAAGCCACAATTAGTCCAAAAGCATTCAAGACTGAAAGTGTATAAAACACTGGCTCTTCCAACTCTTTTGTATGGTAGCGAAGTATGGACGTTGAAACAGAAGGATATACAGAGACTTAGATCTGCTGAAATGAGATATCTTCGGAGGACTGCAGGATACACACTACTAGATCACAAAAAAAAAATGAAGACATCTTAGAAGAATTACACATGGAATCTTTAGAAAACAAAATTTCTGATTATAAGTCAAGATGGATGCAACATGTTCATCGAATGGAAGATCACAGAATACCCAAACATATGTTAAGATATCAACCTGCAGGAAGAAGAAGACCAGGACGTCCACTCAAAAGACTTCTGGATGGTGTTTCTCTTGAGGCCGAAACAGGTCAACAAATGGCCTAAATTCGTGAATGTACTATGATGATGATAATTCTCAACCAATCTTCAGATCCGAATTCAAGAAAAAATTGGAAAAACACCATATACACTTCACCAGATGCACCTCGAAAGGAGGCTGTAGCATATTTTCGACTAAACACAGGACATGATTGTCTTGCAGCTCATCTACATCGGATTGGAATCTACAGAAGTCCTCACGAACACCAACATGGACAGAAACCACCTGCTACAGTGTCAGGCATTTCACTCTGCTACGCTGAAGGATAGATACTGGGAAGCAAGAGTCAAACTTTCTGTTTTCCTATAATGTTCTAATATATTGTTTTAATATATTGTATATATTATTGTTTTCTCATAATTATGAACAATGACTCGTGTCAAGTCCCCTGCATTTGTATAAATAAATATATCTATGCTAAAATTATACTAATTCACTCAGTGACATCAAACCAATAGGTTCATGGCTGCGCGGACATAAGCTCTCCATACATCCCTATCCTGGGCTAATGTTTTCCAATCATCCTCTGTATAATTTACTTCCCTCGAATCATGGTTAGTGTTATTCTCCCACCTCATTCTTGGTATACGTACTGGAGATATTCCCACTGGTTTTCCTACCAAAATATTAGGCACAACAAAAGTAATTGTAAAAGTCCTGTATTAAAATGTATTATATTTCTTCTTCTTCTTCCTTCCAAGTATTAGGCCAAGGCCTGTTACGATCCTATAGAAAATTTTCCCTCCAGCGTTTCACCTTCCGGGAAATTCTCGTATAAGACTTGAAAGCATAATAATAGTCCCTTCGATTGGTTGCTGGCCAAAGGAAGGCAAGACCAGTGATGGGGCTGTCATCTTATAGCCTCTAGTCAGGCTTTTCTGGAGAAGAAAAGAAAATAAAGGAAAGAAGAAATGGAAGAAAGGAAAGACTCCCTAGCCCTCGGATGCCCTAATAGCGTCGGGGTCGAAAAAACAAGAGTTAACCAAGAGAGGTTAGATAGTAAAGTTAAAAGAGTGCAAAACACAAGGAAGTGGAAGAAATGTTTTGCTCAGCTTGGGCACCTTGTGGTCGCCATCCACATATCCCCTAGATGAGGACCCCTGAGGGTTTTTAAAATTATTAATTACTAATTTGTTAATTTTTAGCGAATTTTAAAGGAATGTACCTATTGAGGTTGTTCTCAAGAAGATAACTTGAAACATTATTTTTCAGATCTTCACCTATTCTATCTAGTAGAATTCCTCTCTGGCCACGATTTCGACGTTTCGACATGATCCCACATGCCATTATCAAGGAATGATGGAATAAACCAAGTAGTAAGTTCCCCGGAAGGGAATTTAATCCGTGGATCCAAAGTCTAAAGATTTTCATGCTTACAAAAAAGCATAAGCTGAATAAAGAGGATTCTATCCAAAATCAACGTCAGAATCAGTGGGCCGACCTTGAATTCATGACGCGCAAAACCCAAGAAAACTTTCTTAATCATACTTATATCCGCGAAAATCTACAACATAGCATAGGGTCTATATGTAGGCCTATATACAAAAAAACTGGCTCGACAGGCCTAGAAGGCCCTTAGCCTACCATCCGGATGCTGGCTCACATCCACATGTGTCATTCACAGAGGTAGATGATCATCCAGCCAGTGTAGCGGGTGACATGTGATCAGCATGCCGAGTCCCCCAGCCGTTATAGCTGGTTTTCTCAACCTGGAGCCGCTACTTATTGTAGCTACCCAAATGCCTCACGATGCTGGGTGGGCACCGGTCCCATACTGGCCGAAATACCATGAGACAATTTCTTGCCCCGTGGAGACTCGAACCAGCGCAAGTGCCGTAGCTCTGCGCCAAGGCTTCTTGCCTTAACCACTCAGCTACGGCGCGGGGTATATGTGTGTATGTATATATATATATATGACATGAAAAGAAAAATAAACCATTTAAAAATATATATTAAAATTATTTAAAAATGAAACTTATTTGAATTGAAATCTAAACTATATATTAAATATTTTTCTTCTCTTATAATATTAGGCCACCATCGCATAACGTCAAAATTTAATTATAATATGGAAACAAACAAATAGCACATACATCCTTAGTAATTGTGCCCGAGGGCAGGTCCTTCACTGCAATCATAGTATTTTCATGCTATGCTTGCAGCTTTACTAGGGAATTGTAAGTGTGGTAGCTTCCCGTTGCTTTCCACACCGGTGAAGGATGATGACGATGATGAAGACCATATGATTTCGGGGATCGTTTGGGCCTTAAAGTTTTCCTGACATTTGTGTTACAGGATATATATGACATGAAAATAAAAATAAACTATTTAAAAAAAGTGCATTACATTTTATCTAAATTTAAAATTTATTTAAAAATGAAATTTATTTAAATTAAATATATTGAATAAAATATTTTTCTTCTCTTGTCATATTAGGCCTGCATCGCATAATGTCAACATTTAATTACAAAATCGAAAGAAACAAATAGCATATATATATATATATATATATATATATATATATATATATATATACATTATATGGCATTGCTAAATGTTAAAATTTAATAATAACACCAAAATATGAGTAACCATTTTTAAATAAAATAAAAAATGTTCGAAATCAACACGATCAAAAACGCTCTAGCGGCCGCATTTTTTTAGATTCAAACTCAGCATACAACAATCACAAAAGTAAAAATAGCATATATATATATATATATATACATTATATGACATTGCTAAATGTTAAAATTTAATAATAACACCAAAATATGAGGAACCAGTTTTGAATTAAATAAAAAATGATCGAAATCAACATGATGAGAAACGCTCTAGCGGCTGCATTTTTTCAGATTCAAACTCAGCATACAACAATCAGAAAAGTAAAAGGTCGTCTTCATTAACCAGCAAAATTGGGCCACTAGAGATTGAAATTAACTTGAAACGAAAATTTAAAATAGCTCTAGCGGCAACAATTTTCGAGTTTTCGCAAATAAACTCAGTATATACTACTTAAATAATTCGAAGAAGGTAATATGAAAAAATGAGCGAAATCCGGCTATTAGAATTTTGTATTTACCTAAAACCTGTAATTAAAGCATCACTCTTTTTATCTTCACTGCGGTCAGACACTTTTAAAGAACTAGCAAATTTCTCATTAGTGTTTTTACAATTTATTCCAAAAATCAGCAAAATATGACCATAAATTCGATTTGCTGAGGAAATGCAGTTAGTTTACGCAGTTCCTGCGTGACGTACTTTTTTATGTTGGTATCACTTTTTAAATATTAATATTTTTTGAAGACATAATAATACACATTTTTCACTCGCCCTAATTATACAACTTTATATTCAGAAAGTCGAAATACAGTGCGAGAAAATTGTCTATTAATGTAACATGCGTAACAACACTTACCTGACGAAGATGTGACGAGATGATATCGTTAACATTAGCGAATCACGTTCCAAAAGGCGGAAGTAAACAAAAACATAGAGGGCCACGTACAAGACCCCTTCGTTGTACCTGTCTGAACTATGAATGCCAGAATGACGCAAACCCGTTCATCTCGGCAATCAAAACTGCTAGTAATTGGATTTTTGTCCGCATAGTGCGCCAGCTGTCACGATACCTTCAGCGCCATACAGGACGACAAAGTGAGAACTATTACAGCCTCGTGAGCGAGTGCTCAGCGTTCCTGACTACAGTTCATGAGGTCCTGAGTTCGGTTCCCGGTCAAACCATAGGAATTTTTCCTTAAAGGGAATTATTCCTATGGTTGCCCATGACCTGGAATTTAGGATAAGAACTCTTCTGGCGCTTTATTATAATTTATTAACCATCATATCAATAGCGGGCCCGGGTTCGATTCCCGGTCGGGACAGGCTCCTGGGTGACGGTTTTTTTTTCGGGGTTTTCCTCACCTGTAAGACAAATGTCAGGAAGCTTTGGGCCCAACGGTCCCCGAAAATCGTCCGATCATCATCATCATCATCATCCTTCACCGGTGTGGAAAGCAACGAGAAGCTACCACACCTATAATTCCCTAGTAAAGTTGCAAAGCATAGCATGAAAATGCTATGATTATAGTGAAAGACCTGCCCTCGGGCAGAATTACTATGGATGGATATCATCGGGGTAACGTAACTCCGCCATCCAGGTGCCCCAACCTGAGAAATGGATTACAATTCTGCCAATGTCAGAAGACAAAGCCAGAAGTGCCATAAAAGGCAACCTGGTGGCAGTAGAAAAAAAATCTTATCAAAACATTTTTTTTTTATTTCATCACGTTTACAAGCGCTAATATAGAAAGCCATATCGTGCCTTTCGTTCTTTAAGTCTAATCAAGTAATCATATATATATGGGCTTTTATTATGCTCAACTAACTCAATGGCACTATCGAACCCAGAGGTTCATGCCCTCGAGGACATAAGCTCTCCATACATCTCTATCCTAACTAACTCACTGGCATTATCGAATTCGTAGGTTCTTGACTGCCGTACATAAGCTCTCCATACATCCCTATCCTGAACTGAATGTTGTGCAATCATTCCCTGTATAATCTAATTCCCTCAAATCATAGTTAATGTTATTCTCCCAACTCATTCTTGGTCTACCAACTGGGAGTTTTGCCTTTGGTTTTCCTACAAGAAGTTTCCATGCACATCTTTCATTCTCCCATTCGTGCCACATGTTCTGCCCATCGCAGTCTACGAGACTTAACTGTTCTTATTATATCTGGCTTCCTATAAAGACCATGTAGTTCATTGTTATGTAGTCTTCTCCATTAACATGTTAGTTCATCTCTCTTTGATCAAAAAATGTTCCTGATAACTTTATTCTCAAATACTCGTAATCTCCTTTCCTCCCTATCCTGAGCTAATGTTTTCCAATCTTTTCCCTGTAAAATTCATCTTCTTCAAATCGCGGTTCATTTCTTGATCTACCTACTGGACGCTTTCCCTTTGGTTTACCTTCAAGAAGTTTAAATGCCCTTCTTTGATTCACTTTTCTTACCACATGTCCTGCCCATAACAGTCCAGTTGACTTAACTGTTTTTATTACATCTGTTTTTCCACGAAGCAAATGTAGTTCACTTGTCTGTCAGTGTCACTTTGGTCCAAAAATTGTCCAAAGAACTTTATTTACAAGTACTTAGGCCTATAATCACGCCGTAGCGTAATGGTTAAGGCACTGCGCTACAAGCCGGAAGGTCGAGGGTTCGAGACCCGGTGGGGTCAGGATTTTTAAACTGACCCAAACCTTCTGGCGGCACTATGGACCTGGGGTCGACTCAGCCTCTAACTGAATAGAGTACCAGACGCTTGTTCTGGGGTAAAGGCGGCCGTCACGCAGGGCTGACAACCCGGCTGACATCAAGTGCCGATTGTCAAGAAAAAGTGGGAGCCTTAACCTCCTACTACCCCAAGGGCCTCCTGAGGCCTGTAGTGGGATTTCTTTACTTTACTTACTTAGGCCTATAATATTTTCTCCTCCCTTAATCCTTAAATTCGTAATGTATCCTTTTGGATACATCAGTTGGTTTAATTAATTTAATATTTTAAATAAATCAGAAGAAAACGAACAAAAATAAACCACTTAAATGTGTGTCTAATTATGCAATATACCTAATAATAACAGTTACACAATATTCCGTTTTCGCAACATTTAAATAACTAACAGAAGAAATTTGTGTTTTGCCAATTTAAGGGTTAAACAAAGAGATTTTTCGCAACCATATAGGTCAAATATAACTAGAAATATTACCGTTTTGTATATTTTTGCTTTAACTTTTTTTTAGAGAAGTTGGTTTGACAAGAACTGCAACGAAACTCGGTATATGACATTCAAATAAAACGAGAAATTATAAATATTTCTTTGGTATACTGCATTAATTATAAAATTTATAAATTTCTCAGTGTTCTTCGAAAATCAACTATAGTTCAAGTGGTGTTTACCTGAAATTTAATTAAAACTCTTTGAAAGAAGGATTGTAAGGAAAATCTATGGACCTATAAATTAAAATCGCAAATGGCGCTGTAGGTATAATCATGACTTACATGGTGATACTGACATACTTACTTACTCACTGGCACTATCGAACCCGTAGGTTCAAGGCCGCGCGGACATAAGCTCTCCATACATCCCTATCCTGAGCCAATGCTTTCCAATCATTCCCTGTATAATCTACTTCCCTCAAATCATAGTTAATGTTGTTCTCCCACCTCATTCTTGATCTACCAACTGGGCGTTTTCCCTCTGGCGTTGCTACAAGAAGTTTCCATGCACGTCTTTCATTCCCCATACGCGCAACATGTCCTGCCCATCGCAGTCTACGAGACTTAACTGTTCTTATTATATCTGGCTTCCTATAAAGACCATGTAGTTCATTGTTATGTAGTCTTCTCCATTCACCTGTCTGTTCATCTCTCTTTGGTCCAAAAATTTTCCTAAGAACTTTATTCTCAAATACTCGTAATCTCCTTTCCTCCCTTAAAGTAAGAGTCCATGTTTCGCACCCATATAATATAACTGGTAGAATAATAGTTTTATATATTTTCAGCTTAACGTTTTTTGAAAGGAGTTGGGACATCAAGAGTCTCTGCAATGCATAATAGCACGCATTTCCAGAATTGAGCCTATGTTTAATTTCTTTGTGCATCTCATTCCTATTTGTGATTATTGTTCCTAGGTATTTGAATTCAGCTACTTCCTCAAAATCTCCCTCATTTGTCATTAGCTGTCCATTTCCATTATATACTGAATTTCTGCGTGTGACCACGTGTGATACTGACATAGAATAATAAATTATTCAAGGCTTAGATGGCTACATCGACTGAAAGAAAAATACATGCCCATACAGTCACATTCTCTAAAAATAGAGGGAAAAAGAAAAGTTGGAATATCTCTTACCAGATGGCTTGGCAGTGTGGAACTTGATCTGAAGGAGTACAGGGGTGGAGAAGGGGGGCGCATAGTTGGGGCTGTCAACGTCTGCAATAGGCTGCAGCACCGAACATGATGATGATGATGATTTGCCTGAAATGTATTATTTATAATCGCTATAACGCCCACCAAGCTTACTTTTTCGCAACGATAACTGGACGCGTATGAATTCAACCATTCGCTTCAGCTTGTCCGTCGCTGTTGCGTAGCCGGTAGAGTCCCTACCTTCCACTCCGGCGACCCAGGTTCGATTCCCGGCGGGGTAGGGGATTTTAAATCTCCACCTAGGGTCTGGATGTGTGTCCTGTCTTGTGTTTGTATGTGTGAATAAGATAAAAAGGTTAACAAAGTTAAACAAAAAGGAAAAACAGTGTAAACAAAGAAAAACGACAAAGAAAGAAATTTAAAAATGTTCTATGCATTTTACCAGAAACCGGATTTAAGTTACCGTAAATAATATTGTATATTTTTCAGGCATTCAAAACAAACGAAAGATAACGACTCTTGAGATCACAATAAGGGTGAAGGCAAAAACACATTCCTCTACTATTCATAAATGTTAACAAAAGATTACCCTGCCAAGGGATGTACAAAATATTGCAAAATATATAACGGCAGAGTTAAGCGAGTGTGCTTCGTATTCAGGGTTAGAGCCCATTTAACTGCCGGCGAGTCTGCCTCGTCTTTTGAGGCGAATGGGTTAATTAACAAAATAAAGTTATTCTGTAAACCAGCAAAATCGAACAATAAATGAGACTTTCTGAGAAATTCGCTTAGTTTACGCAGTTCCTGCACGGACTTTTTCTGTTATTATATTTAAAAACAGTAGTGTACTGGATCTAAGATCTTTAGTCGTCTTAGTCGGATTACAAGATTATCACATATAACGATGGTAAAATAGAAAATACTTTCCAACTTGTGATAAAAAAAAAATTCTAAGATATAACCATACACCATGCGCATGCGCCAACAGACGCGAAGTGGTTTACACTATGGATTCACGAGATGCAGCCAACATATACACGATATTTGAACTTACATTACCAACCAACCTTAAAGATAACGTTTAACATAATTTAAGTACTCAACCTAAAAGCTAACCTAACGCAATTTAAAGACTCTAATCTGTGAAAGAATGTAACACCCAAAAGTATGTAGTGTAAATACTAAGTTCTGAAATTCTGAAGTATATGTGTAAAGTTAATTAGAACATACTCTATGTTGGCTGCATTGGAACACGTACATAGTTTTTGTAGGCTGGATAGAATATTCGTTAAAATCAATATGGCTGTCACGTCTTCACGGTACGTGTGTAGCTTATCTCAATATTCAATATATTCAAATAATCGTTAGAAAACACGAAAAATTATTGTAAATGGTGGAAAATAAGTTGAAAAATTAAACCCTAAGAATACAATTTGACAGGAGATTATCAGGGTACTTAAAAAGTCTTGTCACATGTTGGAAAGTTTAGCCCCAAAATAATTATCAGATAGAAAACCTATCTAAATTTTATTCTACAATTTCCTGAAGAAGGCCACGAGCATAATTGATCGAAATATTGATTTTATTAATCATCATAACATTTGTTTTTTGATAATGCATTAAACGTTATTACGAAATTAATAGGATGCAAATTCATCATGATTAAAAATAATTATAATTTTTGTCTATTGTCTTGTTTTTCAATTGTTGATTTTGAAATTCTGTTCACAAATAAAATCGTGTCTTTTTTTAGAAACATCTGCAGTTAGTGGAATTTGGGAATAAATAAATATGAATTTGAATTTTAAAATATTTTATTACAAAATACAGTTCACACAACACACAGACTCGAGAGCTTGCTTACGCCTGCGTATTAAATATCTCTAAATTTCATTGTTCAAAAGATCTACAAAAATAAAATAGAATCTACATAAACAATTTTTAAAACAAATCTAATTGTATAGACACAAGGCATGCTGAATGTTCCAAAATAAAATATATATTTATAATAATTTAAGAGTAAACTTCCCCCAAAAAATATATATATATATCGGTAGTATATTGTATAAACACTAACTCCTAAACTCTAGGAGACAGCGATATAAAATAATGGAAACCATTTCAGGCTCGAATCATTGTTTGACTTCTTTTAAAAGAAGGCCTTGGAAAAGTTATTTCTCAAGTTATTAAAAAATTAACGACATTGAGATTGTAAGATAAAATTGAACTCTAAACTGTTTTTTTACAATTTGTTTATTAATTTATGTAAACTGTTATGTAATATGGACGAAGAAAGCTGAACTGAAACATAGAGACTCGAACCTGGTGCTGTAAGATGCAGTTGAACACACGAAGTGGTTGTTTGATATTTTAAGCTGCAGCTGAAATAAAAATAATTAAACATTAAAAGCGTGTTAATTATTATATTATAATCATACAGAACTCAACGTTAAGTAACGAATCGCTTCATGCAGGAAGGACCTCAGTCTATGTTCTATGAAACTGAGATTTCCGTCTTAGCATTCTCTGCATGTTTCTCTTTAAAAATTGCTGGTAGGTTTTCTTATACTTACAATAGCGAAGCCGGACTGAAGTCTTTTTGGTGTAAAAAACATGCATGCAAGGATGCAGAAGACGCTAACACAAAATATAATCACATTTGATAAAAAAAAAAAAATTTGACTGAAACCCTTTCTGCATGAATCGATTCAGTTATAATTATTTGAATCAGTTATTTTGAAAAGGACATATATCCAAATTTTACATTTTTATTGCATAAATAAATGCTTTATGTAGGCCTATATTTGCTGAGAAAGGGCCTCCTAATAAAACAAAATGGTAGTAGGATGAAAAAGTCCGTCACGCAGGAGCGAATTCCTCATCAAATTGAATTTATAATCTGATTATTTGAATCTGATCTTAATTCTCGTATTCAAATCTTACATTCGTTTCGTCGGGAGAGAAAAATAAACAAGTAAATATGGCGGCTGCTCGAGAGATTTTTAAATTTTGTATTAAGATAAATCGCCACTCCCAATTGTCGGATTTCGCTGTTTTTTGTAGAAAAACCTTTCTCGTTTTATTTTAATCGCAAAGTTTTTCTGCGAGAAAACGAAAATTACGGCCGCTAGAGCGATTTAAAATTTTCGTTTCAGGTAACGATTCGATTTTGCTGGTTAAGGAACTCGAAGTTACTTTTCTTAACTGGTTACTATTTGCCGAGTTTGGTTCCGAATACATTTTTCGTCGTGGTCATTTTTAGTGTCTGGTAAGTAGATCAATGAAGATTTGTAAAAAAAAATAACAACCATTTTCTTGAGAACAAACTCAATAGGTACATTCCTTTTAAATTCGCTAAAGTATTAATTCCTCTTAGAGGTTCTATATTACTCAGTTTTTATTCAATACTTGTAGTATTTAAAAATGTGGAGATATGCCATTTTTAAAATAACCGACTAAATTTAACAGTACGTGTGAAATAAAATACACAAACAGCAAATATCACCATAATATTACTATTAATAATATTAATTTTAAGAATTTCGTGTGTATGATTATTTTTGCTATACTTCGAGATTTTTTATTAGGGCCTAAGGAATAATCCGTAAAGTACAATTATTTTTAGTTTGGGCATAGATGGCAGAGACATGTGGGCTTAGTATCTACTCTAAATACAAAGAACTGCAATAGCAGGAATTTATTTTTTCATGAGATTTTTTAAAACATGAGAACTAACAAATAATAATGTTTTTAAGCTCAAAATATGATTTTACAATTTTAACTAGACGGTAAAAAAATATTTGAGAAATTTTCAATATTTTAATTTCTTAGAAAGTGGAAGTAAATTTAAACAGAAATTTAATGCAGTAAAAAAATCAAAAAGAACTATTATTGATAAAGTATAAAATTATATGTTTATGTAATTGTACACTAGCTGCTAAAACAAATGGTACAATGAAACTTCTCAAGAACGGAAAAACAAAAGTCCGTTATTAAGAAGAATCCGTTCTACGAAAAAAAATTATAAAAATCATTCAAATGTTCAACATTACAGTTGTTTTATTTGAATTTATATGCTCACACAGTGCTAGACATTGTTGTACAAAGTTTTGAAAAAAATATATAATGTTTTACTCTCTTATTTACATTATTTACAAGACATATCTACAATATTTCTGTTTGTGTTTTTCAATCTTGGTAGTTTTTGATTTCGATATGTGTTTTTATGTCAGTAGCCTTTTGAAGCCCCTCTGGATCTTCCTTTTGTTGAAAGAAATGTCCCAATTGTGTGGTATGTTGAATAGCTTCTTTGGTTTTAACTGGTTTGATTTCTCCTCCTTCATCTGCTCCATTCAATCCTTCAGTGAAAAACGGTTAGGTTAATTAGACATTTTTTAATGTTACTGCTTCAATTATGAAGAGATGTGCAAACAAGGAGCTACTGAACATTCGGCGGTTCGGCATGCGACCTTCACTGGACAGGGAATGACCGTTCGCCGATACTTGATTAAGGAGGTAGGTCAAACCTTACATTAGCAGATTAAAGCAGAATTTTAATATTATAATGAATATAAAAGTTAAAGTTAATAATTTTGTATTTTTAAATTATTTCAATATTTAAATATAACTTAAATAAATAGAATCATCTAAATAACTCATTGTTAGTTATTGTTGAATAAAAAATGTCTTAGTAGCAATTAAAGAAATTGTAGGCCTACTACATAACTGTTTTTGTAAAGAATGCTTTTAAAAATTGTTGTAAGTCATTGTTGTCAAAATTATAACTGTAATAAGAACGCCTGCTTAACTTCATATTCTAAAATGAAAGTAAACTAAACTCTGATTGGATGTTAAAACAATTAACTTTTTGATTTAACAAATCTAATTTAGACCTTGTATTTAAATAACTATTAACCAATAGAATTTAAATATAACATCATGTGATGTAATTATGTTCTTTAAAATTATAAAAGAATTACACTAGTCATTCTTCATACAACTTTCAACACAGATAGAAGCAATTGAAATAGGGACACAGGGAATCTCGTTAATCCATTCATGCGCGTCACTAATTAGATGACGAGGCATTTGGCTACCTTAAGAGAGTCATAAGAAGAATAATTGATTCCACGAAAAGAAAATAATTTAATTTTAATTGACGGTGAAGAATAATACCACCTACATTTACTTGATCTGCTGGGAAATTAAGGAGGGAATAAATTTACAATTATTTCTACAAGAAACAGTTTTCAGTGATTTTAATGTGTTTTCCTATTCAGTGTACCACAACTAAAACTACTAAACTAACCGCCCTAATAGAGAATTCGGCTGTAACCGAAAACTAAAAAACCCTACCTGAACCAATAATTCCCTTTTAGGGACACAAATCCTTTCTTTCAAATGTTATAATCAATCGGGCATTAAGAGGATTATTGCTTCAAATGTCACCACCATCGTGGAACAAGCAATTTACTTCTTCAAAATGTCAACCACAACGTGGGACAAACAATTACTACTTCTTCAAAATTGTCACCAACACGTGGGACAGCAATTTACTCTCTTTTCCAAATGTCACCACAACGTGGGACCAGCAATTTCTGTTGACACTTTCTTCCCCAAAATGTCACCACACAACGTGGGACAGCCATTTACTTCTTCAAAATGTCACCACAACGTGGGACAGCAATTTACTTCTTCAAAATGTCACCACAACGTGGGACAGCAATTTACTTCTTCAAAATGTCACCACAACGTGGGACAGCAATTTACTTCTTCAAAATGTCACCACAACGTGGGACAGCAATTTACTTCTTCAAGATTTGTAAATGGGTAGAGTGTGTTAAGACTTTGTTTAAAGTTCCCATTTCTCCATCTGTATTATATGTAGTCACAGTGAGTTAACATGGTTGAATACTGCATAATCATCAATATTTTATTGTCGAATCATGGATAAGATTATTTAGACAGTGGGGTCAAACTGGTACAATGTTAAATAAGAAGAAATGGTGCCCCAAGACAATTCTCGCTCAAGAAATTCTCAATTATATTTGTGCAAGGATTGAATTACGAGCCTAACAAGGGAACATTCAACCATCGCGTGTCGAAACCTACCGTGAAATTTCTCCCAATCTACCAATACTACAGTTGTGTTACTTACCTATAGCTTAAATGAGAGATTTTCGTGCCTTGCATTTAAAGACGGCAGATATTTTGGACACGGCTTTTATAGAAAAAAAAACTTTTCTGGAAGAAATTTCGGGGTAGGGTTCGGAATGCAATGGTTGACAGTTCCTTTGTTAGAAAATGCAGCCCGCGTGTAGCTGTGGAAGTTGAAAAATAACCATACGGGTTAAAACCATATGAAAGTTTGAAGTTTTATTCAAACAGAATTCGAGGTATTCATTATTAGGCCTATTACATCCTGCTGGCTTTAATTTTTTCTTGTAAGCCAATGTTTCCCTTAACAGAGATTTAGGCGTTCTCCCCCTACAGGGAAGAATTTGAACCATACTAATTTAGTTACACTTGTTTTCGTATAGATGTCATTTGAGTGGTCCGTGGTCAGCGTTCCGCCTCATACTGACATCTAGGAAACCAAGGTAGTACTAGGACGGAAAATTCGGTAAATTTTGCTTAGAGGCCTTTTCATTCAGGCTTAAGGATTTTTTACGAGCCTGAAAATCTTCAGACTCGGGACCCACGGCTTAAAGTCCCTCCCGGATTTTTCCATCCTAAAAAATCCATCGACCCCAGCCGGGTTTGAATCCGCGACCCTCGGGACCAGAGGCAAGGAGCATAACCACTAGTCCACCGCGGCCACAAAACTTAATATTTGTGTTCAATTTTTTTGTTTTTTTTTAATGTTTATAGTAGGATGTAATGTTTATGGACGAATTAATTACATAAATTGTATAATAAATCTGCGGAAAATCACAAGCAGCACTCGAGAAAACGTTCCTGGAATTTAATAATCGATTCCAGAAATTGTTAAATGAGGAGTAACATATCCAAATCTACCTTAAGAAGTGAGCAAATATTTGGTTTCTATTTTATTTCATTCCGTTTTTTATTTCAATGAAATAAGTGTGTTCATATTTGTATCTACTTCCTTCGGCAAAATCCTTCAAAGAGTATCGGTGAACGGCCATTCCCTGCCCGGTGACGGTCGCGTGCCCAGTACGCTGAATGTTTGGTAGCGCCATCTTTGCATCTCTCTGTATACTTTGTAATCGTGCTTCAAATCTAAATGGATATTTTTAATTCGCCGGGTAATCTCAAATGACAGATTGCCTGCATCCTAACTACTCAGGGTTATTTTTCCAGAAAAATCTATCGACACCGGCCGAGTTTCAAATCGCGAACCTTGGAGCCGAGTATATTAGGATATAATGCATTACATAAAGACTTTATAATATCACACATTATATTGTATTTTTTTTTCATGCAACTTTAATTAATCATCCTTCAAGTAAAAATTGATTATTTTTTGAGAGGCAAGCATGGCAAACACTAATCCATGAAGACCGACATTTTAAAACCTTTTTAAGTTCATTTCAATCGACGTTTAATGGCCGGTTTCATCAACCTTAGTCAAGTTAATTGATTATGGTCAAACTAATTTTCTTCTTCTTCTTCCTTCCAAGTATTAGGCCAAGGCCTGTTACGATCCTATAGAAAATTTTCCCTCCAGCTTCTTCCGGAAAATTCTCGTATAAGACTTGAAAGCATAATAATAGTCCCTTCGATTGGTTGCTGGCCAAAGGAAGGCATGACCAGTGATGGGCCTGCCATCTTATAGCCTCTGGTCAGGCTTTTCTGGAGAAGAAAAGAAAATAAAGGAAAGAAGAAATGGAAGAAAGGAAATACTCTCTAGCCCTCGGATGCCCTAATAGCGACGGGGTCGAAAAAACAAGAGTTAACCAAGAGAGGTTAGATAGTAAAGTTAAAAGAGTGCAAAACACAAGTAAGTGGAAGAAATGGTTTGCTCGGCTTGGGCACCTTGTGATCGCCATCCACATATCCCCTAGATGAGGACCCCTGAGGGGCCAAACTAATTTTGATCCTCCAAAAAGCAAATTTAATTTCACCAACACAAGGCAATTCCACTTATATACCTCTTCCGACGTAAGTTCCAGTCGTAGTGTAAACAAAGCAGACGTATGACTGCATTTTCATTGATCGAATAATGATTTTAACTTTAAGTGTGTAAGAAAGTGTAGTTTTCTTTCTAACACTCGATATGAAGAAAATGAAAATAATAAAGGTATGTATTATGTAGCACAATGCCTATATAAATTATATAGAAGAATTAAAAAATGTAGGGCTATTCAAAAAGAAGAAACAGACTTCAAACATTTATTTCTTCCAAACTACAAAAAATAGAAACACAATTCCAACGTTCCTGGAAAGAGAAAAGTTCAAATTTCACAATTTTATGCATACAATATGAGCACCATGTGTTACACGACAAATATTAAAACGATGGCTCATTTCTTGCCACACACGAATCAGCTGGTCTCTAGTTATCGAATTCACAGTTTCAACAAATCGATGTCGCAGATTTTCAAGAGTATCAGGCATAGGGGGGATAAAAACACGTCAACATATTCCCACAGATAAAAATCACACGGGGTTAAGTCTGGTGACCTGCGAGGCAACCGGCGATGAAGTTGATTTTCTGTTCCTCCTCTTCCAGTTCAACGTCTTATTGTGTTGCCATTTTGATACAAACAATCAACATGACAAACAACAGCGCCAATGCGGCCGTGATCGAAATTTCAAACTTTTCTCTTTCTAGGAACGTTGGAATTGTGTTTCTATTTTTTATAGTTTTGAATAAATAAATGTTTGAAGTATGTTCCTTCTTTCTGAATAGTCCTGTATATACTTTCAATTTTAATATATTAAATGAGCATTGTAATACGTTGGAATTTCAATAGTTTAAAATGGCAGCTTCTGTGAAATAATAAAACATTGGAAAGTAAACACAAAATTGCATTAGAATACACACATATTTTTGTACACGGGGCGGTACAGTTAATCTTCGTTTGTGTTTTCGCGGAACATATTACGAATTTTATAAGAACAGAAAAGTTGTTTTTGTTGACATTGGTGTGCATAATCAATCGTTGGAAATTATTATCTGGGAAGTGACTTGTTTATGTTTTCGAAAAACGAAATGTGAGTTAATTTGATACCGATTGTTGTATTCAATACAATTCATGTTTTGTTTGTTTTGAAAATGACAAACTATAGTCTAGCCGCTGAGTCTCCGGCCCTGACATTTTCACGACAGTGTTGCCGATATGGGTATTCAGTGGGAGGGGCCGCTTTATGTACCATGGCGTACATCAAATCATGGCGGTTAGGAGAAATACAGCCGGCAATGTCGCAGCAATTTCTAACTTTACTAGCGGCGTCAAGAGCAGTGATTGGTTGTGGCAGACGTCCACTACCACTCCAACTATTTCCTTATTGGCAGTAGAGGGCGAGATTCTCTCTTTACCCCTCGTATAACCTAAATGTCAGGGCCGGACACTCAGTGGCTGTACTCTAATGCCCACACTATCTCTACATGTACAATATCAACAACAGGGAAATAGAGATTTGCTAAGATCACTTTGAGTAAATTACAGGCGACATGATGACTATGATGTTTTTTGAAAATTATTTAATTGTCTGTTTTCGAAAATCAAAACGAGTTATTTTTCAGCTTTCAATAAAAAAAACATAATTTATGAAAACAAATTCTTAGTTTCATTTCAATACACGCAACCACAGCAACGCAAGTCAGGGCACTGAATTCAATTATGCGTTTTCTAAACGATTCTGTGTTCACTACAATACTTTTATTTACTTTCCCATCTGCAGGGACGGGGGGAGGGGAGTATGAGCGTGCGGTGTGTATATGTGTGGGGGTGTGTGGGTGTATGTGTGTGTGCTTTTTTTTTCTAATTTGTTTTCTAGCATTTTTTTTTTAATATTAATGTACGGAATGTGGATGAATGTAGATATGTATTATTTTGATTTAGTGCAGACATAGATTTTACTTATATGTAGCCTGTTATTGTTGTTTGATACAGGTGTATTTGTAGGTATTTGTTTATATTATTAGTTTTATTTTTTTATTCATGGAAAAATAATGCACGTACGGCCAAGCAGGCCCGTGCGCAATGTAAATGCATATGTATTTTCTTTATTCTGAAAAAAAAGGCAATAAATTCCATATTCTACTTTCCCATTCATTTCATGTCCACCGCTGTGGTCTCGAGGTAGCGTGCTGCCTTGTCACGCAGCGGGCCCGGGTTCGATACCCGGTCGCGACAAGCTTCCTGGGTGAGGTTTTTTCAGGGGTTTCCCTCACATGTAAGACAAATGTCAGGAAGCTTAGGGTCCAACGGTCCCCGAAAAATCATCCGGCCATCATCATCATCCTTATCATTATTATCACCATCCTTCACCGGTGTGGTAAGTAACGGGAAGCTACCACACATATAATTCCCTAGTAAAGCTGCAAAGCATAGCATGAAAATGCTATGATTGCAGTGAAAGGCCTGCTCTCGGGCAGAATTACTATGGATGGATGGATTCATTTTATCAGTTTGAGCCACAGCGAAGCGTGACCGGGTATAGCTAGTAAATTAATATAACAAAATTGTTAAAAATCAATGTTTTACTAACGTTGATGAAAATGGCCGTTTTATATATTTACTTTCCCATTAATTTGTTATCAGATTGAGCCACAGCGAAGCATGGCCCTGTTTTGCTAGTAAATTAATATAACAAAATTGTTAAAAATCAATGTTTTACTAACGTTGATGAAAATGGCCGTTTTATATATTTACTTTCCCATTCATTTGTTATCAGATTGAGCCACAGCGAAGCATGGCCCTGTTTAGCTAGTAAATTAATATAACAAAATTGTTAAAAATAAGTGTTTTACTAACGTTGATGAAAATGGCCGTTTTATATATTTACTTTCCCATTCATTTGTTATCATATTGAGCCACAGCGAAGCATGGCCCTGTTTAGCTAGTAAATTAATATAACAAAATTGTTCAAAATCAATGTTTTACTAACGTTGATGAAAATGGCCGTTTTATATATTTACTTTCCCATTCATTTGTTATCAGATTGAGCCACAGCGAAGCATGGCCCTGTTTAGCTAGTAAATTAATATAACAAAATTGTTAAAAATAAATGTTTTACTAACGTTGATGAAAATGGCCGTTTTATATATTTACTTTCCCATTCATTTGTTATCAGATTGAGCCACAGCGAAGCATGACCGTGTTTAGCTAGTAAATTAATATAACAAACTTGTTAAAAATAAATGTTTTACTAACGTTGATGAAAATGGCCGTTTTATATATTTACTTTCCCATTCATTGTTATCAGATTGAGCCACAGCGAAGCATGGCCCTGTTTAGCTAGTAATTAATATAACAAAATTGTTAAAAATCAATGTTTTACTAACGTTGATGAGAAATGGCCGTTTTATATATATTTACTTTCCCATTCATTTGTTATCAGATTGAGCCACAGCGAAGCATGACCCTGTTTAGCTAGTAAATTAATATAACAAAATTGTTAAAAATCAATGTTTTACTAACGTTGATGAAAATGGCCGTTTTATATATTTACTTTCCCATTCATTTGTTATCAGATTGAGCCACAGCGAAGCATGGCCCTGTTTAGCTAGTAAATTAATATAACAAAATTGTTAAAAATAAATGTTTTACTAACGTTGATGAAAATGGCCGTTTTATATATTTACTTTCCCATTCATTTGTTATCAGATTGAGCCACAGCGAAGCATGACCCTGTTTAGCTAGTAAATTAATATAACAAAATTGTTAAAAATAAATGTTTTACTAACGTTGATGAAAATGGCCGTTTTATATATTTACTTTCCCATTCATTTGTTATCAGATTGAGCCACAGCGAAGCATGACCGTGTTTAGCTAGTAAATTAATATAACAAACTTGTTAAAAATAAATGTTTTACTAACGTTCATGAAAATGGCCGTTTTATATATTTACTTTCCCATTCATTTGTTATCAGATTGAGCCACAGCGAAGCATGACCCTGTTTAGCTAGTAAATTAATATAACAAAATTGTTAAAAATAAATGTTTTACTAACGTTCATGAAAATGGCCGTTTTATATATTTACTTTCCCATTCATTTGTTATCAGATTGAGCCACAGCGAAGCATGACCGTGTTTAGCTAGTAAATTAATATAACAAACTTGTTAAAAATAAATGTTTTACTAACGTTGATGAAAATGGCCGTTTTATATATTTACTTTCCCATTCATTTGTTATCAGATTGAGCCACAGCGAAGCATGGCCCTGTTTAGCTAGTAAATTAATATAACAAAATTGTTAAAAATCAATGTTTTACTAACGTTGATGAAAATGGCCGTTTTATATATTTACTTTCCCATTCATTTGTTATCAGATTGAGCCACAGCGAAGCATGACCCTGTTTAGCTAGTAAATTAATATAACAAAATTGTTAAAAATCAATGTTTTACTAACGTTGATGAAAATGGCCGTTTTATATATTTACTTTCCCATTCATCTGTTATCAGATTGAGCCACAGCGAAGCATGGCCCTGTTTAGCTAGTAAATTAATATAACAAAATTGTTAAAAATCAATGTTTTACTAACGTTGATGAAAATGGCCGTTTTATATATTTAATTTCCCATTCATTTGTTATCAGATTGAGCCACAGCGAAGCATGGCCCTGTTTAGTAAATTAATATAACAAAATTGTTAAAAATCAATGTTTTACTAACGTTGATGAAAATGGCCGTTTTATATATTTACTTTCCCATTCATTTGTTATCAGATTGAGCCACAGCGAAGCATGGCCCTGTTTAGCTAGTAAATTAATATAACAAAATTGTTAAAAATCAATGTTTTGCTAATGTTGATGAAAATGGCCGTAAGTTTTCTAAACAATTGTCATAAAAATGGATGAAATTTATGTGGGAACATAAAATAATCCGGGTAATAGAGGCTCTGAGTTATGTTAAATTATGTACTTACAGTTTTCTGATCAGACACAATTTCACTCTAGAAAAAGAAATACACACAGAGAATAAAGCATGGGCAACAAGCGAGGTAATGGTCTTGGAAACATACATAGAACATGCTATGAACCTAACCAAAATATCTCTCTCAACTAAAATCAAATCAAAAACCCATATACAAAATAAAAAATGCATAGATTTCAAAACGAAAATGCTCTAAAAACATAAACACAAAAATCTTTAAAAAAATGCTCGACATCACAGTTTCCTTTCAAACGTAATGAGATTCGATATTCAGATATAATTTTTTAAATTCTTGAACAAATTTTAAAAAATGTCATTCCATTTGAATCTGATGTTTTATACAGCTTTATTTTTTCTATCGCCGTTTTAACCTCTAAAGTCCCGTTACTAATATTTCTATTTTCTTTTAAATCATCTTCTTCAATATCCTGTTCTACATCAACATTTAATAGTTATTAAAGTATATTTTTATCCAAATGTTTAATATATTCTTGGAATCTCCAATCTATCATAATTTTCGTTCCTAATTATATTTTGTTCTAGCCTGAAACCCTTTCCGTTCTATCCCAGTTCCCTTATATAATACTCTCATGTTCTTATTTTTCGCGTTCATTTCAAGATCATTAATCTTCTCTCTCAAAAATTCTCTCTTTTTACACTTTAAAAACCAAATGGTTTCTCATCTGATGTTACCCAAAAGTTTGGAAACTGCATTTCACAAAATGCAACTGCTAAAATGACTAGTTGCTAAAATGCACAAAACAAAAACAGCTTCCATAAAATCCCATCTAATCAAAAAATAAAAAATAAAAATGTATGCATTATGTAACCCAAAACGAACAAAATATGCTAACCTTCAACAGCAGGAGGGGTTTCAGCAGGTGGGGCTTCAGCAGGTGGGGCTTCAGTAGGAGGGGCTCTGCAGGAGGGGCTTCTGCAGGAGGGGCAGTTACAGCACCTTCGACAGCTGGAGCTTCTGCAGGAGGTGCAGCTGGAGCTTCTGCAGGTGGCGCCCCTTCTGCAGGTGCTGCTGCAGGTGGAGCTCCTTCAGCAGGCGGTGCTCCTTCCGCAGGTGGCGCTCCTTCAGCAGGTGGCGCTCCTTCCGCAGGCGGTGCTCCTTCCGCAGGTGGCGCTCCTTCCGCAGGCGGTGCTCCTTCCGCAGGCGGTGCTCCTTCCGCAGGCGGTGCTCCTTCTGCAGGCGGTGCTCCTTCTGCAGGAGGTGCTCCAGGTGGCGCACCTTCCGCAGGTGGGCGCTCCTTCTGCAGGTGGCGCTCCTTCTGCAGGCGGCGCACCTTCTGCAGGTGGCGCTGCAGGAGCAGTTCCTTCAGCTGGCGGCGCTCCTTCTGCCGGAGGTGCACCTTCCGCTGGTGGAGCTCCTTCAGCCGGTGGCGCTCCTTCTGCAGGTGGTGCTCCTTCTACAGGTGTTGCACCCTCTGCAGGAGGCGCACCTTCTGCAGGTGGTGCTCCTTCAGCAGGTGCTGCAGGTGGAGCTCCTTCGGCTGGTGGCGCACCTTCCGCAGGTGGCGCTCCTTCTGCAGGTGGTGCTCCTTCTGTTGGTGGTGCTCCTTCTGCTGGCGGCGCTCCTTCAGCTGGTGCTGCCTCTCCTTCTCCTTCCTGTAACCAATGAGTCAAGATTAGGAGTGACCAATATCGACAACACAGTCCAAGTTTTATAAACCAATTACAATAGTAACAGGTCTAACGCTTGTGTTGCAATGTTTGAAAATTATATTGTAGCGTAGTAGGCCTATTCGTATCCGATGGCATACTCTGGTGTCATTCCTTATTCTCTTGGCTTCCCAATATATATAGACGTACACTGCCAGCTTATTGAATGCCATTTTACTAAAGTAATAATAATAATAATAATAATAATAATAATAATAATAATAATAATAATAATAATAATAATAATAACAATAATAGCTTTATTTTACCTGGCAAAGTTAAGGCCTTAAAGCCTTGTCTACCACTCAACCAGGTTTAAAAAATACAAACATTAATCTTACAGTTAAATTACAGTAAACAAAATTATTACATGGTTTATCTACAATATGCACTTTGTTACGGCAGTGAGGCATGGACTTTGAGGATAGGAGAAGAGAGCAGGATAACTTCAAGAGATTTATGAGGTATACAGCAGGATATACCAAATCAAATCACAAACGCAATGATGCTGTCTTGAAGGAACTATGTTTAGAACCGGTATTTGAGTAAATACACAGACACCAGAACAACTGGATGAATCATTTGCGACGAATGAGTTCAGATAGAGTTCCCAAGGCCTTACTCGTTATTGTCCAACAGGGAAGAGATATCTGGGTGATCCAAGGAAACACAACATTCATGAGTGAGATCGTAACAGGCCTATAGGCCTAAGATTTGGTTGGATGAAGAAGAAGATCTACAATATAATTATCATTTACAATATATTTTTATTTACTCTACAGTGTGATTGTAAAGTCTCAGTACATTTTAAAGAAATCGCTTACATATCGTATTTCTGTTACAGCCATTCGAAAGATACAAATATGTTCTACATTGAAGAGCGGATAGGGATTGTTGCTCCGCGTTTAAGAGGCCAGTCATACGAGGAAGTTAGAGATAGATTCCAAAGGAAACCACCACGGGAGACGTGTATCTTGATATGTTGCAACTTTCCTTACAGCCACAGTTACAGCAAGATGGTACCATTGATTCAATGGTGTTACAACAAGATGGAACACCACCACCTTTGCTCTGGCTATACGCGGGTATCTCAATGACAGGTTTCCCAAAAGGTGGATTGGAAGGGCATCTCCTCATATCTGGGCACCTCGTTCGCCAGACGTCGCACCCCTGGACTTTTTGCTTGGGGGTTCATCAAGCAACAGGTGTACAGAACCAAGTTTCCTAATCTGCAAGTGCTAAAAGAACGCATACGCCAAGCGAGTCAAATGATTACAGAGGATATGTTGGTGCATGTTTTCCGGGCGACGGTGCGTCATTGGAAAAATGTTTTGAGACTGATTGAGGTTATGTTGAACACTAACTTGATAGTAGAAACTGCCTTATAATTTTTGTTTTATTTGCGCTACGTTATCCACAAAATTTACTGGGACTTTATAATCAAACTGTATATTTAATAAATATAAGAGGCCTATAAAATGTACAAGATAGAAAAATGAAAAAAAAAATATTAATGGCGTTGGATAAATTTAGTTCTGCAGAAAAATTAATTATTTAACAAGTGATTGTATAAACATGACTTAAATGTGTCAAGTGTGCGGCAACCCTTGATATCTTGAGGGAGAATATTCCAAGATCGGACAGAGGCTACTGTGAAAGAAGTAGAATAAGAAATGCTGTGGAGACGGAATGTTAACACGTTGTTATCTTGTGACCTAGTGTCAATATTGTAGTAAGAAGACAGCTTCTCAAATCTGGACGCCAGGTTACTAGGAATGTAGGAATTCAGAAGCTTGAAAAGAAGTGAAAGAGAGTGCAATTTACGTCTGTCACTAAGACGTGGCCAAAAGAGATTACTGAAGTGTTCGGAAATATGATTATAACGGCGGATATTGAGAATAAATGGAACGCAAGCATTATGAACACGCTGCAGTCTCTGCGACAAGTCATAGTTTAGATAGTTATTAAGTCTAGAATGTTCACGATATAGCATTTTTTGGTAAGAGTGATATGTTTCTTAAATATGTATAATGCTTTTATACAAAAAAAAATGAATGAATGTACTTTGTTTAGTGATATTTATACATATTTGTTATACTTATATGTGACAGAGCATATATAATAATAATAATAATAATAATAATAATAATAATAAGAATAATAATAATAATAATAATAATAAAATAATAATCAGAATAATAATAATAATAATCATAATAATAATAATAATCATAATCATAATAATAATAATCATCCATCATCATCCTAATCATAATAAAAGTTTAATAATCATAATAATAATAATAATAATCATAAGAATAATAATAATATAATAATCATAATAATAATAATAATAATAATAATAATAATATAATAATAAGATAATACTAATACTAATCATAATAATAATAATAATCATAATAATAATAATAATAATAATAATAATAATCATCATATATATCATAATAATAATCATAATAATAATCATCATAATAATAATAATAATAATAATAATAATAATAATAATCATAATAATAATAATAATTAATAATAATAATAATAATAATAATAATAATAATAAATAATAATAAATAATAATAGCTTTATGTTACCTGGCAGAGTTAAGGCCTTAAGGCCTTGTCTACCACTCAACCAGGTTTTAAAAAAATACAAAAGAAAAGTCTTAAATCTAAATTACAATACATATATATATATATATATATATATATATATAAACGATTACAAGTTATGAAATACAATACAATTAATATTTATAATGTATTTTGATTTACTCTAAATTTAACGAATTAAATATATAATATGTACAAAATATATAAAAAAAGAGGAAAAGATTAATGACATTAGTATAAAATTAAATAAATAGAGAAACATTAATTATTAGACAACAGGTAACTGTATAAGCGTGACTTAAAGGTGCCAAGTGTGCGGCAACCCCTGATATCTTGAGGAAGGAGATTCCAGGAGCGGGCAGAGGATACTGTGAAGGAAGTAGAATAGGAGGAAGTGCTATGAAGAGGAATTGTTAGCAGACTGCTATCTTGTGACCTAGTATCAATATTGTGGTAGGAGGATAACTTCTCAAATCTGGACGCCAGGTAAGTAGGAATGTAGGAATTCAGAAGCTTGAAAAGTAGTGAAAGAGAGTGCAATTTACGTCTGTCAGTAAGACGGAGCCAAGAGAGGTTATTAAAGTGTTCGGAAATGTGGTCATAACGGCGGATATTGAAAATGAATCGAACGCAAGCATTATGAACACGCTGCAGTCTCTGCGACAAGTCATAGTTTAGATCATTATATATAATGTCACAATAATCGAAGTGTGGTAACACAAGATTCTGCACAAGGATTTGTTTTAACGATACTGGGAGAAAATTCTTTAAACGTCTAAGATAATGTAAGATGGAGAAAGTCTTTTTACATATGTGTTTCACTTGTGTTTGCCAGGTTAAATTTACGTCTACTTGTAGTCCAAGATCTATTACTGAAGAAGAATAAGGGATAATTATATTATTTATAGTAGCAATTTATTGGTCATATTTGTCATATTTTGACTCTTTTTAAGCAGTAAAGAACTTTTATTGTACAATTTCTTCCTTCCGTGTTCATTTACTTACTTACTTACTTACTCACTGGCACTATCGAACCCGTAGGTTCATGGCCGCGCGGACGTAAGCTCTCCATACATCCCTATCCTGAGGTAATGCTTTCCAATCATTCCCTGTATAATCTACTTCCCTCAAATCACAGTTATTGTTGTTCTCCCACATCATTCTTGGTCTACCAAGTGGGCGTTTTCCTTCTGGCTTTCCTACAAGAAGCTTCCATGCACGTCTTTCGTTCCCTATTCATGCCACATGTCCTGCCCATCGCAGTCTACGAGACTTAACTGTTCTTATTATATCCGTGTTCACTTGGGTTGTTAAATTTCTCAGAATTTTATTTCTTGTAAAATCTATCTTCCTTTCCTATAGTCCAGCCGCTGAGTGTCCGGCCGTAACGTTTTCACGACAGTGTTGCCGATATGGGAATTAAGTGGGAGGGACCGCTTTATGTACCACGGCGAATATCTAATCATGGCGGTTAACAGAAATACAGCCCACAATGTTGCAGCAATTTCGAACTTTACTAGCGGCGTCAGAAGCAGTGATTGGTTGTGGCAGACGTCCACTACCACTTCAACTATTTCCTTATTTGGCAGTAGAGGGCGAGTTTCTCCCTTCACCCCTCGTCCAACCTAAACGTCAGGGACGGACACTCACTGGCTGCACTGTATTTCCCTTCATTCACAGTATGGATTTTTTCCCCTTTATTGTCTCTCGACAAGCAAGTAGCTTACTTACTTACTTACTCACTGGCACTCTCGAACCCGTAGGTTCATGGCCGCACGGACATAAGCTCTCCATACATCCCAATCCTGAGCTAATGCCTTCCAATCATTCCCTGTATAATCTACTTCCCTCAAATCATAGTTAATGTTATTCTCCCACCTCATTCTTGATCTACCAACTGGGCGTTATCCCTCTGGCTTTCCTACAAGAAGCTTCCATGCAAGTCTTTCATTCCCCATACGTGCAACATGTCCTGCCCATCGCAGTCTACGAGACTTAACTGTTCTTATTATATGTGACTTCCTATAAAGACCATGTAGTTCATTGTTATGTAGTCTTCTCCATTCACCTGTCTGTTTATCTCTCTTTGGTCCAAAAATGTTCCTAAGTACTTTATTCTCAAATACTTGTAATGTTCTTTCCTCTCTTAAAGTAAGAGTCCATGTTTCGCACCCATATAATATAACTGGTAGAATAATAGTTTTATACATTTTCAGCTTAACGTTTTTTGAAAGGAGTTGGGACATCAAGAGTCTCTGCAGTGCATAATAGCACGCATTTCCAGAATTGAGCCTATGTTTACAAGCAAGTAGCTACTGATAATTTTTATAAAATAAAAAACATGCTACAATATCAAATTCCATACTTTAGTTTGCTTCTCATTTGCGTTTTATTCTTAATTAAAGTTATTTGCCATAAACTGCTTTACTAATTGATTTTACAACTGAAATTATCACATAATTATAATATTGTTAGGTCATATTGTTATGTTACAGTGCATATTGTTGTAAGTTTTAGGTCACAACTGCATTTTTTGCATATTTCGGTAGTTTTTATGTCATAAAAATCCTATCCCTAGTCATTACATAGTTATAACGTCACAATAATCGAAGTTAAAAACGTCAGAAATGAGGTTTCTCAGGAGTGTGACTGGGTATACAATAACAGATCGAAAACGAATAGAAAATATATGAATTGAACTAAATATATTCAGACTATTAGATAGAATTGCACAATCCATCCATCCATAGTCATTCTGCTCGAAGGCAGGTCCTTCACTGCAATCATACCATTTTCATGCTATGCCTGCAGCTTTACTAGGGAATTGTAGGTGTGGTAGCTTCCCGTTGCTTTACACACCGATGAAGGAAGAAGATGATGATAATGATGATGTGATAATAATAAGAATGATGATGATGGCCATATGATTTCGGGGAGCGTTTGGGCCTTAAAGTTTTCCTGACATTTGTCTTACAGGTGAGGAAAAACCCCGATAAAAATCTCACCCAGAAAAACTGCCCCGACCGGGAATCGAACCCGAGCCCGCTGCGTAACAAGGCAGCACGCTACCTCGAGACCACAGCGGTGCATATACATATATATATATATGTTATAATTAAATTTTTAACATTGAGCAATGCAAGCTTAATATGGTATGATAAGAAAAATAAATGCCTGGACGGGATTCGAACCCGGATCTCTGAGTCTATACCTCAGTGTGATATCCACTGAGGTACAGACTCAGAGATCCGGGTTCGAATCTCGTCCAGGCATTTATTTTTCTTATCATACCATATATATATATATATATATATATATATGTGTGTGTGTGTGTGTGTGTGTGTGGCGCGCGTGTGTGTGTGTGTGTGTGCGCGTGTGTGTGTGTGTGTGTGCGTGTGCGTGTGCGTATTGGCCATATATGGATTTCTTAGGATGGAAAATTCCAAGGAGTAAGTGGGAGGGACTTTAAGCTGTGGGTCCCGAGTCTGAAGATTTTGAGGCTGGTAAAAGATCCTCAAGCCTGAATAAAGAGGCCTCTAAGCAAAATTTACGACCTTTTCATTATAGTAGTACCTTAGTTGTCTACTAGACGTCTCATTGGGTCAGTGTGTTGACCGCATACCATTCATGACATCTTTGGGAAATGACCGTAACTAAATTAACTTGATGTAGTAACTTCTAATAGAAGAGGCTAAGGCCCAATATTGGACTGTTTACGCCATTGTAGATAGATGCAGCTATGAATTATGGTTAAAACAGGATTGACAACTTAAAGGGATATTGAGTCATATCTTCCTGCTACGCTGGCTCAATCGATATGGCGTAGAAATGAATTTCATTGAGGTAGAGAATTAGATCGTCGTTAAGACGCTAAAGTTTCGTAACATAACCTAAAATTCTGAATGTTGGATGTCAAAAAGTGATTAAAAATGACATGACTTAAATATGTAGATGTAGAAAGCGAATTCCACGTAACTTTGACGTAACACACGAAAATTAAAGTTTCTTTCATACTTCCAAAAGTGGTATCCATTGATCCATAGTAATTCTGCCCGAAGGCAGGTCCTTCACTGCAATCATAGCATTTTCATGCTAAGCTTGCAGCTTTACTAGGGAATTGTAGCTGTGGTAGCTTCCCGTTGCTTTACACACCGGTGAAGGATGATGATGATGATAATAAGGGTGGTGATTATAATGATGATTATGATGATGGCCGGATGATTTTCGGGGACCGTTGGACCCTAAGCTTCCTGAAATTTGTCTTACAGGTGAGGAAAAACCCCGACATAAACCTCACCCAGGAGCGTGTCCCGACCGGGAATCAAACCCGGGCCCGCTGCGTGACAAGGCAGCACGCTACCTCGAGACCACAGCGGTGGACAATAATCACCGGAGCTACGATTTTGTGGACCTAAAAATCACCGAAATAAAAAAAATGCAGTTATGACTTAAAATTTACAAAAAAAATACTCAGTTTAACACAAAAAAGACCTAATATTATAATCCATCCATAGTAATTCTGCCCGAAGGCAGGTCCTTCACTGCAATCATAGCATTTCCATGTTATGCTTGCAGCTTTACTAGGGAATTGTAGATGTGGTAGCTTCCCGTTGCTTTCCACATCGGTGACGGATGATGATGGCCATATGATTTCGGGGACCGTTTGGGCCTTAAAGTTTTCCTGACATTTGTCTTACAGGTGAGGAAAAACCCCGATAAAAACCTCACCCCGAAAAACTGCCCCGACCGGGGATCGAACCCGGGCCCGCTGCGTGACAAGGCAGCACGCTACCTCGAGACCACAGCGGTGGACCAAAGTGGTATATGGACTATTAAAATATTTTAACTGCGTATATCACAAAATATTGTAAAATATGAACAAACTCTTACGTATCAAAAAATTGTTACATATTTTAATTAAAATTCTTACAGCACTCAGAAGTCTTAGTTGTAGCGTCAGTTACCTTTATTTTATAAACATAGCGACTAAAGTTAAAACTCAAAACGTATTTTGTAACTCATCCTATATATTCTTATTTATTTATGACAAAGGAAAAATGTATGATAAAAATTTATATATGGACCTACTTAATCAAACATTTGCGGTTTTTCCATGATGTTGACATATATTCTTTATTTACAATTTTATTACGAGCAGAATTTATGCTCCATGCTGACTCACCTGTAAATTCTCGTGTTATTTTCATCATATCCTGGATGGCTAATGTAGAATATTTTTCACTAAACTGTTTGAAAACATTCAAAATAATTCTCTCCTATTTTCAAAGACTTTTTTCCGATATTTTATCAATTCTACAGAAGCGGCCATCTTGAAACATTTAAATAACAACGTATTCTGCATTGCGCAAGCGTAAGAAAAAAACAATTCTTAATTTATTAAAATTGTAATTAGGATATGTATCTTAAGGTTCTCCCATATAACTTTATATAGATGTTAGATATTCTTAATATATATTTTTCGCGATACTGCGTTTTGTCCTACTTACAGCAATGGCGACCATGATTGAAAATTCAACTTCCTACATTTCGCGGTCGCCAAACTAAATAACTATACTGTAATAGAAACAATCACTGCATTTTAAATGAACTATACTTTATTTGAAACAATATAAAATAATAAATACGTACTTGCCGCCATTTTGTCACTGAATTGGTATCACGGTCTCCTGTAGTTTCAACTAATAAACATCGGCCACACTGTTAACGTTAGTCAGTTGTTTATAATGAACACAAATATTTCCAACGAAGATATTATTTTATCATTATTTATTATTTTGAAGTCCACCGCTGTGGTCTCGAGGTAGCGTGCTGCCTTGTCACGCGGCGGGCCCGGTTCGATCACCAGTCGGAGCAGTTTTTATGGGTGAGGTTTTTTCTGAGTTTTTCCTCACCTGTAAGGCAAATGTCAGGAAACCTTTAAGGCCCAAACGGTCCCCGAAATCACATGGCCATCATCATCATCCTTATCATTATCATCATCATCATTCTTCATCGGTTTGATCGCATGACACTCATGACATCTTAAGGAAAACAAGCTAAACTATATTAAATTGGTCTAGTAACTCCTGACAAAAACAAGCTAAAGCCCAACATTGGGCTGTTACGCTATTATGAATACATAGATAACTAACTCACTGGCACTATCGAACCCTTAGGTTCATGGCCGCGCGGACATAAGCTCTCTATACATCCCTACCCTAAAATTGTCCAACCATTCCCTGTTTAATCTACTTCCCTCAAATCATAGTTAATGTTATTTTCCCACCTCATTCTTGGTCTACCAACTGGGCGTTTTCCCTCTGGTTTTCTGCAAGAAACTTCCATGTACGTCTTTCATTCCCCACACGCGCAACATGTTCTGCCCATCGCAGTCTACGAGACTTGACTGTTCTTATTATATCTGGCTTCCTATAAAGGCCATGTAGTTCACTGTTATGTAAGTCTTCTCCATTCACCTGTCTGTTCATCTCTCTTTGGTCCAAAATAATTCCGAAATTTGTTCTCAAATACTCGTAATCTCCTTTCCTCCCTTAAAGTAAGAGTCCATGTTTCGCATGCATATAATATAACTGGTAGAATAATAATTTTATATATTTTCAGTTTAACGTTTTTTGAAATGAGCTGGGACGACAAGAGTCTGTAGATAGAATCTATAATTCTAGAGAGGGCTAAATGTTATTGCAGTTCTGAAAATATGTATTTTTTCAACTTTTGAAGTTTCAGGATTTCTAAACATTTCTTATTATTTTAAGAAATACCCTAGCTGTTATTAATTAATTTTGCAGTGTCTACACCGCTCACATTTTGTATAAAAATAACAAAAGTACTAGGAATAAACATATGTTTTTGATAATTTACTCAAAAACTAAATAAAAAATTATTACTTAAAAAATGTAACTCATTGGTAAGCATAATAGTGTATTAAAATGCGGGGTTCGGATGTGGTTTTTACAGAAGGGAGGACGAGATTCTGTAAAACACATTATAAACGTGCGTTGTACATTATGTTTTGCGCGATGGTGTTTTCAGAATAATAAATAATAGTAAAATAATACCATCTTTGTTAGAAATATTTGCGTTCATTGTAAACAACTGACTAACGTTAACAGTTTGACCAAGATATCAGGGGTTGCCGCACACTTGGCACCTTTAAGTCACGCTTATACAGTTACCTGTTGTCTAATAATTAATTTTTCTCTATTTATTTAATTTTATACTATGTCATTAATATTTTCCTCGTTTTTTATATATCTTGTACATATTATATATTTAATTCGTTAAATTTAGAGTAAATCAAAATACATTATAAATATTAATTGTATTGTATTCATAACTTGTAATCGTTTATATATATATATATATATATATATTGTAATTTAGATTTAAGACTTTTCTTTTGTATTTTTTTAAACCTGGTTGAGTGGTAGACAAGGCCTTAAGGCCTTAACTCTGCCAGGTAAAATAAAGCTATTATTATTATTAATATTTATACGGTAAGCGCTGAAAATAATTTAGTTGAGACTACAGGAGGCCGTGACGCCAATCAGTGATAAAATGGCGGCAAGTACGAATATATTGTTTCAAATAAAATTCAGTTCATTTAAAATGTAGTGATTTGTTTCGTATAATGTGTAGGTATTAACACTACCTTTAGGATATATTTTCGTGTATACATTGTACGCAATATACATAAAGAGCAATGGTTTTACTTCCCGCCCTAGGTAGATAATTTGTAATATTATAGTACAGTTATTTAGTTATTTATAGGTTAGCAACCCCGAAATGTAGGAAATTGAACTTTCAATCATGATTGATATTGCTGTAAGTACGACAGAACGCACTATCGTGCATAAAAGTGCAGTTTTCAGAGTAAATTCAAAATATTACCTAGGTCTATAAGATTTTACCTACCTCAGGCCATGCAGACTTAATCATATATCAAGTGAAGGAAAGAAAGAACCAAGTGCAGATTTGCCACCTCTGAGATTTAATCTCCTTCTAAATATATATATATATATATATATATATAAAGAAAAATGAATGCTTGAGTCAGGATTTGAGTCCCGCGCCGTAGCCGAGCGGTTAAGGTAGGAAGCCTTGGCGCAGAGCTACGGGACTTGCGCTGGTTCGAGTCTCCATGGGGGAAGAAATTTTCTCATAGTATTTCGGCCAGTATGGGACCGGTGCCCACCCAGCATCGTGAGGCAATTGGGTAGCTACAATAAGTAGCGGCTCCAGGTTGAGGAACCAGCTATAACGACTGGGGGACTCGACATGCGAACCACATGTCACCCCTACACTGGCTGTTGATCATCTACCTCTGTGATTGACACATGTGGATGTGAAGGGCCAGCAGCCGGCTGGTAAAAGGGCAACCGCTGAAAAGTGGAAAGACCCTCAATCGGATCGGAGTCAGGATTTGAACCCCAGTCTCTAAACTCTGTACGTTTAGCGCTCTAACGACCTGAGCTACGCAAGTATTCCAATTCAAACATACATTTTTTTCTTATATATGTAATATTCTCAATTCACACAAGAGGTAGCGGTAATTCGTTCCGACTGACATCTAGTGGCTAACATAACATATATATATATATATATATATATATATATGCAATTGAGTAAAATTGGAAAGCAAGCTCTAAAAAACAATTGTAATACATTACATAACTGTGTGAGATATTCCATTTAAATACAAACATTGTTATTGTGTAAAATTTGCTATGTTCTTAACTGTTTCTTTCCATTCACACTTTAAGTATTTTTTTGCGCAATACCACCAGGGTGTCCTACGACATTTCTGGCATTCTCTGCTGGTATTGCGGAATTGTAACCTACTTCTGAAGTCGGGGCGCCTGGAAGGCGAGCTTCGTTACCCCGATGATATGATTGGTGATAAATAATAACTTAGCACCAGAAGAGTTCTTAAACCTAAAATGAACCTAAATTACACACCATGGGCCACCACATTTTTATGGAAAAATTCTTGTGGTCTGATCGAGAATCGAAACTCTTGACCACAAAATCAGGGGCTGGTCAGTCCTTCAAGTTTAAAAACCAATGTTTCAAGTATAGGTCTATTAAAAAAAACTAGAATAAAAGGCAAATAAATACATACACATCTAATAAGTACTAGACAAAAAAAAATCGTCTCTGAATAAAACACAAAATAAAACAAAACTAGAGTAGCCACATTTGTTTTCTGAATTTAAAACATAAATAATTTACCTGGTTACCCGACGTTACCCAGATATTTAGGCCTATTTATCCGTATATTCTTGAGATCAGTTACCCCGAACATAAAATGTATGGATTCGACACTAATCTAGCTCATTTTTGGCATTTATTTGTTACCCCTTTTCAACCCCCTGCCGACTGATGTTCAACGTGGAATTAAGTGGTTTATTATTATTATTATTATTATTATTATTATTATTATTATTATTATTATTATTATTATCGTCCACCGCTGTGGTCTCGAGGTAGCGCGGTGCCTTGTCACGAAGCGGCCCGGATTCGATCCCCGATCGGGGCAGTTTTTCTGGGTGTGGTTTTTATCGGGGTTTTTCCTCACCTGTAAGACAAATCCCAGGAAAACTTTAAGGCCCAAACAGTCCTCAAAATCATATGATCATCCTTATCATTATCATTCATCGGCGTGTAAAGCAACGGGAAGCTACCACACCTACAATTCCCTAGTAAAGCTGCAAGCATAGCATGAAAATGTTTGTAGTGAAGGACCTGCCTTCGGGCAGAATTAATATGGATGGATGGATTATTATTATCCGAGATATATGAACCTTATTTCATCTAAGATATATTAGGATTATAGTTTGTGTTAAAGTTGTGATACATTATATATTTTTCTTATCTAAAACTAATTTTTTTATTAACCTTAATTATGAAGACATTAAAAAATTTGTAGTCATTTTCTATCAAAAGCACTTCCGTAATGGGCGATTCATCGAAACAGGAGGTGTTATTTAGAATACATGTGATTTAGAACCTTTCATTCCAGAACAAAAGGCAATCAAAGATAATATGTTTAACAGTTTGCATTCTCTACGATGTTGAATCTCTGGAGATATTGGCCAAATTTTCCGTGACCAGTGAGTAATTATGTTAGCATGAAATTTGGAACGTCTTTCCATTTTGTTCTGTCATAAATACTCCGAAATAACAGCTGTACCTGTAGGACTATTTAGCCACATGTTGCTCCATCACGTGTTTCATTACTTGCGATTTCAGGAAATGTATAGGGACTGTCACTATTCATCTCAGCGACCACGGAAACTATATATTTGGCACTAGTATCGATCACTACCCTTCCGAGCTAAGTTATAGTTGTAATGTAAACAAACCAGATGTATGGACTGCGTTTACATTGGTCCAATAACTGTTTACCTTTAAGTGTGTAAGGAAATGTAGTTCGCTTTCTAATAAATCTTCCTGTATCTTGTAAGCCCATGTTTCCCTTAACAGAGATATAGGTGCTCTCCCCCTACAGGGAAGAATTTGAACCATACTAATTTAGTTCCACTTGTTTTCGTGTAGATCTAATTTGAGTGGTCCGTGGCCAGCGTTCCGCCTCATACTGACATCTAGGAAACCAAAGTACTACTAGGACGGGAAAATTCGGTAAATTTTGCTTAGAGGACTTTTCATTCAGGGCTAATGATCTTTTACGAGCCTGAAAATCTTCAGACTCGGGACCCACGGCTTAAAGTCCCTCCCCGGAGGACTTGCTCCGTGGATTTTTCCATCCTAAAAAAATCATCGACCCCGGCCGGGTTTGAACCCGTGACCCTCGGGACCAGAGGCAAGGAGCATAACCACTAGTCCACCGCGGCCGATTTTATAATAAATAAATAAATATTATTAACTCATGTCCAACTCAGGGTCGGATCGAGGAATGAGATGAGATGAACCCCTGCATAGAGGTCTGTGAATGACAAGGGTGCCGGTTTCATGCACCATCACAGGGGCAGATGAACGAAATGAAATTAAATTGATGAGATGAGTATGGAAAAAGTGGTGAAAAGAAATGGTGGCAGGGGAAAAGGGAGAAACCCCGATAAAAACCTGCCCAAGCTCCGTTTTATCCACCACGAAACCCACATGGAGTGACCGAGACTCGATCTCCGGACCCCAGCGGTGAGAGGTGAGCGCCACTTTCTAATACTCGAAATAAATGAGACAAAAACAATAAAAATATGTTATTTAGCACATTTCTATGTAAGTTACATGAGAGGATTTTAAAATATATTCTTACAATTTTAATAGATTAAATAAACATTTCATTGTTTAATTGTTACTAATTTCAATTGTTTTAAATGGCTGTTTCTTCTATACATTTTTGAAACATCAAGAAGGAAAACCTCTGAAAAGCGGAGAGAAACAAAATATTTTGAATATTTTCAAACAGTTTAGTGAAAAATATGGCCGGGTGGGACATGACAAGCTTTTTATCTACCCACTTTAAGAGTAACTAATTGCAAGAAATATTAATAAAACACTATATTAATCTTATTTACCTAAGGGCTGTAATTATCACTTCATTATTTTACTCGTAAATATGAAAATAAAGTGGAACTATTTCCTGTCATGACCACAAAGGTTACAACAGTTCTTACTTCTAACCTGCGATAAACTACGGATTATCAAAATTTTAACCAGCGATACACCACCGATGACCAGCGATACACCACAAATGAGCACAATGTGTACATTTAATCATGGGATTCATATCTGTGTACCATATCTATGGTTTCAACAAATTAGGTCCGGATTTATCTTTTACTTATTTAACCGCGTAAAATAATAAAAAGGACATTCCCTGGAATTCATCTAGGTTAGAGTAATTGATTTATGTTACAGTAATTGATTTAGGTTCCTTGCATTTTAAATGTGATTTGATATGTAAAATAAATTACCTCTTCATATCAGTTATTCTATGAAAAATTCAACATGTCTGACGGTTACAACATAAAATCACATTTCCACTAGTTCATTTCGTGATACGTTTACGTATTTTGACGATGGTTATATTTCACAGATAAATTGTATTATTAACACTTTATAATACTTTAAATTACATCAAAAATGGCATAAGTAGCGTAAGTAAAAAAGCTTGTCTTGTACAACCCCACCAAAAATATCCCACATTATCGATTGTGGATGTGGTGAAAATAACAGCAGAATTTACAGGCGAGTCAGCATATTTTACTAGTAAAACTAATGAAATTGTAAATAAAGGATATCTATCGATATGATTGGATAATGGTAAACCTCTGATTAGGTAGGCCCATATATAAATGTTTGCCGTAAATAAATAAGAAATCGAAGTTACTAATTATTGGTACCATCTTACATTGTATTCAGTCTTATTTCCGTAAAATACGATGAAGATAAGAAAAATGTTTATCATTGACAATTCACTAATATGGCGGAATAATACCTTATGGGCGACTCCGTGGTGCAAGCGGTTAGACGCTCGCCTCTCACCGCTGAGGGCTCAGAGATCGAGTCTCGGTCATTCCAAGTAGGTTTCGTGGTGGACGAAATGGAGCTTCGGTAGGTTTTTCTCAGGGTTTTCCCCTGCCACAATTTCATTCCACCATTTATACATAGGCTCACCCACCCATTTCATTTCTTTCGTCAGCCCCCTTGATGGTGCATCATGCGTGGTCGGCCGGCACCCTTGTCATTCACATGTCTCTATATAGGGAGCTCATCTCATCTCATCCCTCGACTCGACTCTGAGTTGGACACGAGTAGAGGATATTTATTTATTGAATAGCTTATGCAAGTCTGTTTACAATACTATTGGAACTTAGCTAGGACACAGAATAGCAATTATTTTTACATGTCATTTACCCCTCATACACCGTCCCTAGAGGTACTGGTACCCTCTTACCCCCACAGGACATTTGCCAGATTGTAAGTCATACGTGTACTAAGTTAGTTTGAAATTGCTCCATGTATTCGAGGGTTATGCCAGAATATGCTATACTTATACAGTAAGTGTAAAAAGTGAACGTACGGTTAAATATTTTCTGATGAAAGCCCGAAATATTGCCAATCGGTAAACATCTTATTATCTAATATATAAAAATGAATGTTTGTTTGTTTGTTTGTTTGTTTGTTCGTACTTTATGATTCGATTGTGATTTTTTTTTCAAATTGTTCCGGAGATTCCCGGGATGAACATAGGCTATAAGAGAGTTGTGATACTCAACTCCTACACCCTTAAAAATCACCCTTTGTAGTGAAAAACGTGAAATAAAGTCCCTATTTTGACGCTTAAATGCCTTACGCTGCCTAAACCATAACAAAAACACCAAATTATTGTACACGGAATTGAATATCTAAAAAAACTACAAAAAATCCGCGACAGCATATGTTTATCTTTTACGGATACCTCAAAATACCCATTTTTGTCTTTCATTGATGCCAAGAAGATCGAGACAAGTACGTAGATTCCTGTGCAAGCATAGCAGCAGGTGACGGGTATTCTTTTACGGATAACTCACAATAACGAATTTTGTCTTTTAGCTCATTTATGCCAAGAAGTTCGAGATAAATAGATTCCCGGGCAACACCGGGTAATCAGCACGGGGAATCTTAAAATAATTACGAAATAAATAGTTCCCTTTACTTATATAACTAAACATAAAACACATTAATTTTGGTATTTCAGCTCATTTATGTCAAGCAGATTGGGATAAGTAGATTCCCGGCCAACGCCGGGCAATCAGCACGGGATATCTAAAAAATACGAACTTATAATTATTTTTCCTTCTACTTATTCAACTAAACATAAAAGTACGTTAATTTTCATTTATTTAGGAGTAGCAGCGCACGCAAGGGAGAAGACTTTTCTCGGTCTTCAACTATTTTTTTTATAAAATTGAGGCTAAGCGGGTATTAGCTAGTAGCCTATAAAAGCTAATGTATATTTATGAAAATTTGTACATACACATTTTCAGGTATGGCGAGTGTTTAGTTCACCTGAAATCAAAATTTAAAAACCCCTCTATCGGTCGAAATGTTCGATGTTTCACAACCAAACTCAGTACATTTATAATCAGTGAAATCCGGCCATTTGGAAATGGGAGTTTACCTGAAATCCGAAATTAAAAATTGGTTCTGGCAACCGCCATATTTGGCTCATCGCAATCTATACCATACAATATAATTAACCCGTAATTTTCTTTTAACTTCTGTTCTACAGTGTTATGCCCTAGGGCAAGTCTTTTACTGCAATCATAGCATTTTCATGCTATGCTTAGCAGCTTTACTAGGGAATTATATGTGTGGTAGCTTCCCGTTGCTTTCCACACCGGTAATGATAAGGATGGACACATGCCTCCACCCCTTGGGATACCTCTGTCAAAGATCATACTCCCAAGTCCCAGAATCTTGTCCTCTCGTGTCCACGTTTAAGTTCTCGGCCATAAACCAACACCTCAGGGAGAAGGTGTTGGAGTCGCAACTTCAGGGAAATTGCTGAGCTACATAGTACGTCAGGTCGCTCATTCCTGACGACCCACAGTTGGTCCACGGGCTCATCGAGCCTAGCCGGGAGGACCGCTGTCGCTGATCCACCGACCGTTTCCCTGTTCTACATCCAGGGACGCATCCTGCAGCCGTTGTGAGACCGGCTAGGGCTTGAATCCTCAAGCCCCGCAGTGTGGGACTTCAGTACATCCAGGTGCTCATCTCCTGGCGACCTCACAGTTTGTCCATGATAAGGATGGCCATATGATGTTCGGGGACCTTTTGGGCCTCAAAGATTTCTGACATTTGTCTTACAGGTGAGGAAAAACGCCGAAAAAACCTCAGCCAGGAAGCTTGTCCCGACCGGGAATCGAACCCGAGCGCGCTACATGACAAGACAGCCCCCTACTTCGAGTCCACAGTGGTGGATTTATTTTAACTTATTAAATTAGAATTAAAAACATATTTAATTTATTTAGGCGTAACAGTGCACGCCTGGTATTCGCTAGTAATTAATATAACATATTTTTCGGATGTGTCACGGTAAATTTAACAATAATATACAAACATAAAAACAATATCATGCTATATCTTCTTCTTCAATGACACTTCAGCCCAATGAGGACCTCCTCCTCTTCGATGAACCTCCTCCGGACATCCCTCTCCATAGAAAACTTTTCTCAATCGTATATTTACATTTTCTAAGGTAATGGCGAACACAATCCCAAAGTCTATTTTTAGGCCTTCCTCTTAATCTGGTTCCTTTAGGTTGCGAAGATATTTGTTTCACCTTTATAATATTTAACATTCTATGAATATATCCGTTCCGCGTCGTAGCCGAGTTGTTAAGACAAGATGCCTTGGCGTAGAGCTATGGGACTTGCGCTGGTTTGGATCTCCAGGGGAAAAATTAATTTTCTCATGAAATTTCGGTCAGTATGGGACCGGTGCCCAGCCAGCATTGCGAGGAATTTGGGTAGCTGCAATAAGTAGCTACTCCAGGTTGGGAAAACCAGCTGTAACGGCTGGGGGACCCGTTATGCTAACCACGTATCACACATACACTGGCTGTATGATCGTATACCTCTGTGATTAACATGTCGATGTGAGACCAGCAGCCGATTGGTAGTCAAGGACCTTCTAGACTTGTCGCGACGTGGAGTTTTTTTTACTAATATGTCCAATCCAAGCTTAATATTTGAGACAATATCGAGTCCCCTAATAATTGTATTATTTATTTATTATATATTCTTCTTCAGATGTTATCTGAACAAACTGTTCCCTCACTATTTTCCTTTCAAATATTTTTTTAAAATTATTACAGGTATAAGAATCAAGTAAACAAGTTTCAGAAACATAAGTAATAATTGGTCTAATCAGTGTTTTATATGTATTTTTAATGCCTCAGGTTTGTCCTTTTTGAACATTACTGGTGTTCTCTCCTGGCTTTGGAGTAACTGTAACCCACTTCTGAAGTTGGGGCGCCTGGAAGGCGGGGTTACGTTGCCCCGATGATATGATGGGTGATGATGATGATAGTGGTGCGCCAGGAGAGTCCCTAATCCTAAGCTTAATCTAAGATGAATATGAATGATGATGATTGCGATGACCATATGATGTTCGAGGACCGTTTGGGCCTTAAAGTGTCCTGACATTTGTCTTACAGGCGAGGAAAAACCCCCGATAAAAACCTCACCTAGTAAACTGTCCCAACCGGGGATCGAACTCCGGCCCGCTGCGTGACAAGGCAGCACGCTACCTCGACACCACAGCGGTGGACTTGTTTTATATATCTTAACTAGCTAACACTAATAAAATTCATATCAAATTCCGTTGAGGTGAATAGTCATAAGATAAAAGCTAAAAATTAAAATATACCTGTCGACAGGTGCTGTCGTCCTCAACTTTGTTATATATACACCATTTTAACAAAGTTGAGGACGACGGCACCTACCCACAGGTACATCTTAATTTTTAACTGTTATCTTATTAACTAGCTAAACCCAACTACGCCTCGCTGTAGCTCAATCTGATGTGAAATGAATGGGAAAGTAAATAAAAGTATTCTAGCGAACACAGAAACACCGAGAAAACACGTCATTCAATTTAATACACATTTTTTTTCAAAACGTACGCATTGAATTCCTTCGATTTTTTCTGCAAATTATCGCGTTGAAAAAGTAACAAGGGTTTTTTAAAAATTAGGTTCTCACCGCTAATTTCCTTGGTCTATAAACTCCCGGGGGAAAAACATTACCCCCAACGCAGAGACGAGGAACACGCTTTGTTTATACCACGATTCCTCGCCTTCTTATAACATATGTGACTACTCTTTGACATTAAATTCCTTAGGAGGAGAAGTTTTACTTACCGTTGCATAGAAACTAACCTCTACTTGCCGTGCAGGTTGTATACATTCCTGCTAAGTCATGCAGGAAACATGCTGTATATTGTATTTTATTTACTTCTAATACCATAATACAAAACTTCTATTACATATTTCATAAATACAACATAGAAACTAGGAACAGTAAGTGAGGTTAGGATTCGTCGTGTTTTCACATTAGGATAAAATAAATTTATGGCTTTTTGTATATTATGATATATTTCATTCGCTATTCTGAATGACTTGCTATAAATACAATAATGTCTTCTAGGACATGTACATTTGGAGTACTTTTAAAACTTAACAGTAATGCAGTTTATCCTATTTTAACGCATTTTGATGTATTTGCGTGCATTAGCACATGGAATTCATATGTAAAATGAATAAATTTCAGTTTGTATTGTTTAGTTTATTTTTAACGAAAAAATTGGGAAAATTGTTTGTAAGGAAGGTGAAATGGGAAAAATGGTATTTGGAATTTTAAATTCATAAACAAATTGTTTGTAGGAAACATTAATTAGGAAACATATCCGCGAACTCCTCTATTGAGGCTGGTGGAGGTCATTTTCAACAGTTCTTGTACCGTGTATTGGTATTTTAATTTTATAGGTTACATATTTCAAGTTCGTTTAATAGATATTTTTTTATGAATATATAAAATATTTATGCTAATGAATGAAGCATTTATGGACATGGGTTCCTACATGAAATTTCTTTAAAATTATTTTCTCTATCATTATTAAAATATTGTAACATACTCATGAATCACTCTGTAGATGAAGTTTTAAACTCATGACAATTAAGTGAAGACAGTAATTTAATAAAATACAAGTTTTAAACATAAATATATGTGAGGGATAATTTATATTTGTGGGAAAGAACATAAAAACAATTAGATTCAAAAAAATATATTCTATGACATGATAGGAAGATGGTATTACAGTTGGTATACATGGCTCGGAAATCGTGTTGAGGATTCTTTGAAACGGTGGCAGAGGTGGGATACAAAATTTTACATACAGGATACAAATAATAGTGGCGTGATGAACTTTAATCCAATGTTTTACATCGATACACATTATTTCGGAGGCAACGGACAAAAACTTGAAAAAGACTGATTTTTCTACTGTCATGCCAACACAAAAAACCAACAAAAAATATTCAGTTGTCGTCCATTTCAAAAAAGAACAAAAATAAAATATAAAAGGAACATATAATCACTGTCGATCTTACTTCCACGTTGAAGCTGCTTTCATCCATCTGTAGGTTTTGTTTTATTAATCAGGTAGAGATATTATATTTATAAAAAATCTGCCTGCATTCAATATGAATAAATAAAAATAATTTATGCCTCCACTTCCTTTTCGCCTACCTTCTTTTCCTCTCCCTTCTTGGACCAATCTGGTTTTTTCTGAAAGAGAAATCAAATAAAGATTAGATCAAATAGAATTAGATAAATATCTGTTGATTGTATTATTTTGAGATAACCTAAATAATACTCCCTCCAGCTGTTTTTAGTTATTTTACGTGAACGATTCCGTGACTCTTTTTCTCAATGTTTATCTGTGTATTGTTATTGCAACATTTTCAAGATGTACGGTATGTCTCGGAATTATTAAATATCGGGAAAAACTTTAAGCAATGAAACATTGATATTCGATTATTAAATTTAAAAATGCTAACCTAAAAAATCCACACTAACCATTTAGTTTAAATTTCAGTTAGTTTTAAATATTGGTTAGCTAGTCTTAAACTTAAAAATGTAACACAAATTATACTAACCTTACATTTTTTCAGTTTTCGTCTAATCTAGCGTATACTATTAGTTAGGTGGAATTCCGGCCGGTTAGCTTTTAAAATGCCTTGTGCTAAAAAATTGGCGATTTTTGATATTCATTTATTATAACTGATGTCGCTATAAAACAACGGGCAACACACTAGAATAACATCAATCATTTCGCTAACGTTCACAAAATGGCGTCTGCAAAAAAACAATCTCTATTTGTATTGCATTTACGTTACAATAATTACCGTTGATATCAAGATGATAGATTGTGAGTTTAGGTGGCTTTGATTTTCGTGAATATAAGGATTCTAACACGTAACATAAGTTTTTCCACTGAATCGTTACAAATCGTTGATTTGAACGATTCAAATTGAACTGAAAACAGCTTGAGGTAGAATTAATCAGATTACTATTGTTTTGTTGAAAAAAAAGTATTAGTAAATTATAGATAATGGACTTAGAATAACAATAGCTGTAATTAACATGATCGTTTCTGGTTCCAAAGTTCGCAAATTCATATCTTACTGGAGTTGGTGCATTTTTCAGGGCATAAATATCCTAATTATGGATTCATTCGGAAAATGAACTAAAGACTGGGGTCCCGTGTCACAGACTTACGACATGTGAAAAAACCTCAAATTAGAAAATGGAAACTTTGATCAAAATTTGTTGGCCCTGTTACGCATATATTTGAATTGCAATGCAAATTATCTTTGTTTTAAAGAGTGTAATTAAACAATAACATAACCTAGAATAACATACACACTAGCTCGACTCTGGAAACGCATGTTATTTTAGTTACATTATTCTGGCACAAAGGGCAACCCCACTAGAGATTTATATCGTCAATAATTCGCCGTTGAAGCGTAGCGACAGGAATGAACTGTCCACGAAGATGAATTTTGCCTGATATTTTGTTTATTCAACGAAATTAAACAAACAATTAGTGAATAAGATTTTAAAAAATAATAAAGTGGCAATAAGTTACATATTTTAAGTGAAGTTCTCAGGATGATCTTGGAATGATTGGAGGTTAAGACTCCCCCTATTTTTAGACATTCTGCATAAGATACCAATAAAGATGTGAGCTCTGCCGTCTTTAATCCCAGTAGATATTCTGGTACTAATTTCCGTAGTAGATCGAGCTGATCAAAGGGTCAAACATTTTATAACATTATTTGCTGAAACGTTGTGCTCTTAATAATGAGATTCTTTGATGTGGCAAATGTGACTAATCTAACCCCGTTGTCGTTACTATCTTCATGAAGACTGAATTTGCCTATTGTTGGTTTGAATATATCTTCCTGCCCCACTTTTGCATTAAAATCTCCTAAGACAATTTTCATATGATATCGTGAAAGGCTATCAAATAAGCATTCTAATTCTTCATAGAACTCATCCTTGATCTTGTCATCTTTATCTTCTGTGGGGGCATGTACATTTACAATTATAAAATCATGTAGTTTGCCCTTTAGAATTATGTATGATACCCTATCACTAACAAACTTCATATCTCGGATAGCGGGTAGGATCCTCCTTCTGACTAAAAAACCCGTTCCAAATGCAGGTCTTTCTGCACCCCCATAGTATAATGCAAAGCTTCCTGATCCCTGACTACCTTCTCCTGGCCACCTAACTTCCTGTAAAGCGACTATATCCAATGGCGATTTATCTAATTCCCGAGTTAATATCTCTAGTGCCCCGCTATTGTATAAAGTCCTAACATTCCATGTTCCTGGGAACATGTCCCTGTGCTTGAGCCTTTGGCATGGGTTCCCTGAAGTAGTCCCCGCCCGGAGATCCGAATGGGGGACTATTTGACCTCCGGAAAATTTTACCCCAGTTGAACCCATGTCCGTATTTCTTGACGGTTGTATTTTTACGGTGAAAGATCGTCACTCTTTCGCCCAAGGTACTTTTTTCGTCTGGCTTATCACCTTCGACCAGTCCGGCATGGGTAACCCTATCGGCAGCAATGCTACCGCCAGCATAGCTCTCAGGATCATTTAAGCACGCAAGCCACTCCACCACGACAAGGTAAAGATACCATGGAGGGTTTATAACATTATTTAATAAATGTATTACGTACTGAATATTAGAATACAGAAACAAATTCTAAACTAAGTCCCAGGTTTTTCAGCTTGTTTATTGCTTCCATAACAGCTACAATAAATTGAAACCCCGTGATCATGATTTATATTTTAACGAATTCCGATGGAATGAAGCTACTGAGAGTATTCCCATGAAAACAATTTTATTTCCCCCCCCCCGATCTTCATCGATCTATCTAGTAGGCTCTAGTGGTCGCAATTAAACTTGGAAAACATCAGTTAACTAAGAAAAGGAAGGTCGAGTTCGTTAAACAACAAAATGGGACCATTAGTAATAGTTCACCTGAAACGAAAATTTAAAAATTGCTCTAACAGTCGCAATGTTCGATGTTTCACAACGAAACTCAGTATATGCTATTAAAATAAACAGCGGAAGATATTATCCAAATCTCAGCGAAATTCGATCATTAGAAGTGAGGGTTTATCTGAAACCCCAAATTAAAAGCTGACTCTAGCAACCGCCATGTTTACTTCATCGCAACTTACTTACTTACTCACTGGCACTATCGAACCCGTAGGTTCATGGCCGCGCGGACATAAGCTCTCCATACATCCCTATCCAGAGCTAATGCTTTCCAATCATTCCCTGTATAATATACTTCCCTCAAATCATAGTTAATGTTGTTCTCCCACCTCATTCTTGGTCTACCAACTGGGCGTTTTCCCTCTGGCTTTCCTACAAGAAGCTTCCATGTAAGTCTTTCATCGCAATGTACTCCATAATGTTTAATTAAGTCTAAAATTGGCAATGTATCCTATAAGATACAATAGTTTGATTTTTTTTTTAAATTTTTAATAAAGAAAAAGAAAAATGAGTTCATTGATATTATTTTAATTGGTGTCAAATTGTACAACAATATACAACAGGTAATAATTTACGGTTATGCATAAATTACTTTCACTGCATTCCGACACTTTTAAATACACTGACATCGAAAACAGAGTTACACCAATTTAACAAAAGAAGTATATATTCCATAAATCAGAAAAAGGGACCATACATTCGCTTAGTTCACGCATGGCGGACTTTTTCACTGTCTGTATTAAGTTACACAGTCTTAGCTTCTTTTTGCCTACCTTCTTTTTTAATGCTTAAAAATCAGAATCTGATGACGTTATTGTAATAAGATAAAAACTTAAAATATATACCTTTTGGCAGGTGCCATTGTCCTTAACTGTGTTAAAATATTACATTTAAAATGTTATCTGGTGGCCTTTCGGAAGTTAACTTCCATCATCAGCTGGTTGAGTATCTGTTACTAATTGTTGTTATTTACGTCGTTATTGTAAGTCCATGAATCATTGTTACAACTTCTACTCTACTGAATACATGTCCCACAAGTCCAACAAACAGGGAAATTTCATTGCAACAAAATTAAAATGTAGTTTATTTTTAAAAAAATGTCATAACATAGCTGTAGTGGAAAAATAAACTTAAATCAAATTGAAAATAAAATAATAAATCTAACAGTAAGTAAGGATTTCTGAATATAAACAGGATGTTGATGATAGTAAATTTAAAAGACATTCTTAGGATATTCAATTTTCTGTTTCATTTGTTATTGATGTTATTGCATAGTCATGATAATTTTAATATTATAATTCATCAAGCCACACTTTTAAACAGAAATATTACAATCCACTGAATGTCGTCCGGTTTCTTTACGTTTTACATTAAATTATTGGATTATTCAGAGTATAATCATTATTATTATTATTATTATTATTATTATTATTATTATTATTATTATTGTAAAAGTGTAGTTAATGTACCCATTTCACCAATTAAAAGTTAAAGAGTCAACATGTTTCAACAGCGAAGCTGTCATTTTTAAGGCTAAATATGAGTCAATATTTAGTCTTTAAATGGCTCAATATTGACTCAATATTTAGTCTTGAAAATGACAGCTTCGTTGTTGAAACATGTTGACTCATTTAACTTTTAATTGATTGAATGGCTACATTAACTACTTGTTTTACGATTTTATCACCAAGATCATTAGTTTATTAAATTATTATTATTATTATTATTATTATTATTATTATTATTATTGTAAAAGTGTAGTTAATGTACCCATTTCACCAATTAAAAGTTAAAGAGTCAACATGTTTCAACAGCGAAGCTGTCATTTTTAAGGCTAAATATGAGTCAATATTTAGTCTTTAAATGGCTCAATATTGACTCAATATTTAGTCTTGGAAATGACAGCTTCGTTGTTGAAACATGTTGACTCTTTAACTTTTAATTGATTAATTGGCTACATTAACTACTTGTTTTACGATTTTATCACCAAGATCATTAGTTTATTAAATTATTATTATTATTATTATTATTATTATTATTATTATTATTATTATTATTATTATTGTAAAAGTGTAGTTAATGTACCCATTTCACCAATTAAAAGTTAAAGAGTCAACATGTTTCAACAGCGAAGCTGTCATTTTTAAGGCTAAATATGAGTCAATATTTAGTCTTTAAATGGCTCAATATTGACTCAATATTTAGTCTTGGAAATGACAGCTTCGTTGTTGAAACATGTTGACTCTTTAACTTTTAATTGATTAATTGGCTACATTAACTACTTGTTTTACGATTTTATCACCAAGAAGATCATTAGTTTATTAAATTATTATTATTATTATTATTATTATTATTATTATTATTATTTCGTTTATATTCATATATACTAGAAGTCGAAATTCGACCACAATTAATTACATTTTTAAGTTTGTCACAAAAACGTCATTATGCATTAATTTTCGATTTATTTCAAAACTGCGAAGGATAGGAAATATGTGGTATAATTTGGCTAAGCCATATTTAAAAAAACAATAACGCGTCATTTGAGATTTGTATACTATAAACCGCTAATAATAAATACGCGACAGTAAGTCAATTCACATTGCTGCTGGGTATAGGCTACTATTTGCACTATTTAAATTTGCATTTGGCCTATTATTATGTGCATCCCTTCTTCTTTGTCCCTCACTCCGACCCGTCATTGTTCTATGTCGAGGCATAATGGAAGTAGGTGCGAATATTTGTTATTTATTTTATTTATTTATTAAAGGGAGAAGAACGTTGGGAAGGCCATTGAAGAGATGGAAGGGCCAAATCGACCTAGAATGAGATCGGAACAGGCCATTGGGCTTAATCCTTGTTGTTGTTGATGATTATTTATTTATTTAGCCTGGTGGAGTTAAGACCATGTGACCTCTTCCGCTCACCAGGACAAACATATGTTACATCAGAATATAACAATCACAACAATTGTTGAGTGATTCCGGGTTATGTGGCCGTGGTCCATAGTTGGTGTTGATACCAGACGTTTCGCCCTCAACTGCGGAGGGCATCTTCAGTGGCGAGTGCTTCTAGGCGTGTTTCCTGGTCGGAAGGTATTAAACTGGCTAAGGCCTGGTATCATACACTAGAAAATAAATGCATTAACACTAGGGACAACAAGGAGACGACCATTAGCCAATCAGCAAGAGCCACGCCCACTCACCCTGCACCCACCACTAATACAACGTCCACAACGTCCGCAGCGCTCACTCTAAGTAGATCTTCCGACCAGGAAACACGCCTAGAAGCACTCGCCACTGAAGATGCCCTCCGCAGTTGAGGGCGAAACGTCTGGTATCAACACCAACTATGGACCACGGTCACATAACCCTGAATCACTCAACACTATGATTACCGGCCGTGAAAGCCTGCATTCAACTAATCACAACAATTCTAATACTAAATGAATAGGTAAATATAAAAACAATGCAATGAAATTACTAACATCAAGATTAGACAGGGGTTAATCTAAATTTAAATAATAAAATGTACTCATGATACACGAGAGTAAGTCAATTCATTGTTGTTGCACGATTTTATTTTTACAACAATACACTTTGAGCTATGAACGTTAACAAATGGATGAGTACACAAATAAACAAATGAATGATTAGACAAATGAATGAGCAATACACACAAATTTCTTAGAAATAAATAATAGTTTAAAAAAAACTAAAAAACACGCTTTATTAGAAAACCGAACTAAAAAATGGAAAATAATTTTAATTTCCAACACGCTTGGAATAAAATTAAAGTGGTCAACAAAAAAATCATCTCCTACACATCTAGAATAAAACTAGTTATCTACAAAAAAAATTACCATCAAAAGCGTGGGGTTCTTTTTATGGTTTTTACGTTTTCTTCTTAGAGACTTTACTTTTACCAATATCTGTTTATTATCAAATATATTAATTGATATAGAGCACCACACGCTTTTGATGGTAAAATTATTTTTTTGTAGATAACTCTAGTTTTATTCTAGATGAGTTGGAGATTATTTTTTTGTTGACCACTTTAATTTTATCCCAAGCGTGTTGGAAATTAAAATTATTTTTCATTTTTTAGTTCGGTTTTCTAATAAAGCGTGCTGTTTTAGTTTTTTAAACTATTATTTATTTTTTAGTTTGGTTTTCTAAAAATGTAAATATCTTTAAATTCGATACTATTGTAGTATGAGCTAAAAGTAATACTCTTCTAAAAAAAATCCTCCGGGCCGGATTTGAACCAGCGACCTACGAATTACTGAAATTTTATACCACTACAGTCCACCACTCTACCAACTGAGCTACCACAACTGTATAGTAATTAGTCGATACGTCCGCAACCTATTATACCAGTTTTTATTTGTTTGATGTCCTGATGATCTTGGCCAGGATCTTAGAAAAAAGTTATGAAATTATTGTATTTTTATTAGTCCTTTACAAGTATACAAAGTTTCAAGTCGATCAAATGTTCTTAAGTGGGTGAAAATCGTGTTGAAAGATTCCGTTACATAGATAGTACAGGTCAAGCTAATATAAAGCGTGTAAAATAATTTTATTTTGTTTAATTTAATTTATTTGTAACACATAAAATATACAAACATTTTATTTTTCTTGCACTCCTTCTCTATATGAACTTTAATTATGCCAAATATCACACTCCTCCGTGCCCGCAATCTGCTTAAAAGGGGGTACAAAGTTTTTCATGTAAATTTCCTTCACGTATTAATATATAGATTATAGATGTAAATTGCACTCTCTTTCACTTCTTTCCAAGTTTCTGATTCCCTGCATTCCTAGCTATCTGGCTACTAGATTTGAGAAGTTATCTTCTCACCACAGTATCGATATCAAGTCACAAGATAATAGTCTGTTAATCTCTCTCCATAGCACTTCCTCTTATTCTACTTCTTTCATAGTAGCCTCTGCCCGTTCTTGGAACCCTCGCTCAAGACATCAGGAGTTACCGCATACTTGACACTTTTAAGCCACACTTATTAAATGATTTTCTGTTAAATAATTATTTTTTCTCGAGAACTGAATTTATCCTATGTCATTAATAATATATTTTTCTCATTTTTCTATCTTGTACATTTTATATTTCATTCGATAAATCTAGATTAAATCAAAATATATTTAAGTAATAATTATATTGTAGACATACCGCATAATAATTTCGTTTATTGTAATTTAGATGTAAAATAGTTTTTGTAGTTTCCTTTAACCTGGTTGAGTGGTAGACAAGGCTTTAACGTCTTAACTGTACCTGGTAAAATAAAGCTATATTTATTCATACATCCTTATTATTATTGTTGTTGTTGAGGAAGATTGGGTTATATAACTTATTTGGTTGCGCTTACGTAAAAATAAAGGAAGTTTCAAAAGTATTGACGTCCCGTTTCTTTCTAAAAGAATACCACCATATTGTGACGCATTGCTGTACTAGCTTTTGAATTTCGGGGGGTAGTCATCTCGCTTTGTTTGGTAGAGAAGGATTCGCGAACTGTCAACTCGGGAGTTGGAAGACAGTTATCTACACATTTATCCCTTCATGTCTGGAAGCTTCGATTCCCGAGACTTCTACTCTGAAAATGTCTCAGCTGTATGCCCAGAATATAATTTACCATATGACATCTATTGGCTTCAAGTGAAATTATATTTTATTTAGGTTTCGGCGATTATATTCATATTTATGTAGCTATAAATAACATCATCATCATCCAGGGATTAAGCATGTTGGCTCGTTACGGTTTATGAAAGCTAGAATTGTTAAAATTGTTCAGACCATCTTCTGTGTGGACGTCCAACATTTCTCCTTCCGCGCGGTTTATAATTTAGCAATAATTTTGAAAAGCTTCCTTCTGGCATTCTATTAACATGTTCTTTCCAGTCGTTCCTATATTTAATTATTCGGTCTGTAAGTTAGAAAATAAATAGTATCTTTCTTATATCTTCATTTCTTTTCTTATCCAGCAGAGTATATCCTGCTATATTTCTTAAAAATCGCATCTCAGCTGCTTCCAATCTTTGTTCTTGTCTTTTAGTGATCGTCCAACATTGTGATCCATACATCAAGACAGGAACAGCCATTACTTTATAAAATTTAATTTTTGTTTCTTTTCTTGTGTTTTTAAGGGTTCTTTTAATAGTGCCACACATTAGATTAAATTTATTTATTTTGTCATTAATATCTTCAATTTTAACATATGATAAATTGAAGCCCGGATATTTAAAACTGTTCACCTCTTCTAAACTGTTATTATCAATTACTATTTTTGCTCTTAAGGTATCATGTCCTCTAAATGCTAAACTATAACATAATTATCTGATTAATGAAACTTTATATTTTTTACACTAAGATACATAAATCGTTTTTGTAGCTCTGAACATATATATTATTGTATTATTATATATTTGATATTTGATAACATATCTCAGATTTAACTTTTTTATTATAATTTAATCTTTTGCTTACGTTTTGTACATTACGCAGATAGTCATTGTAAGAACTAAAGAAATCGGAATTAAGATAAATAAATTGAAGGGAATTTGATATTTAATCTTGGATAAATGAAATAAAATAAAATAAAATAAAGTTAATAAAATAAAATTTAATAAAATTAAATTAAAATTAAGTGGAACTTCTGCGACATATTGTATATCTACCCACTACAGAAAACACACAAACACAGACAGAGAAAGAAGAAAAACATGGAATGAAAGACACACTCTGTGGTTAGATTGATGGGGGGATGATCGTAGTCTCACCTCTTACAGCTTCCTTTTTTGCTGAAGAACGTTGTAACTGCAGGCTTACTTTTTTGTGTGTTCAACAAGTTTTTTTTTTTCAAAATTAAAACAAAAAAGATTTACTCTAATTTTATATTTCTGTTGAAGGCACAAACTCTAATAGTACAGATGGACAAAACAAAACACAATCAGGTTCCATCTAAGACGCACAAATTCACGCCACAAAGACATCACAAAAATGCACAAAAATAGTCACAAAATTTACATAAAAACAAAATGTGTAAAACTGTGTGATTTATGTTTATGAACGTGCGTCCGAAAGTGGGAAATGTGGAAGAAGATTTGTATAAAAACACAAATAAAATATACTTTATTTTAAATTTAGTTTAAAGTTATGGAAGACATGAAAATTTTAATAAAACTATATTTAAGATAATTTTGAATTAAAAAGAGAAAAATTTAGATTTTTTGAAGTGTGGAGATGTGTGAATAGATTATTTCTTCGTCTGCCATTCTGCCTTTTCTGACTTCTTCGGCTGTGGGTAAGAAGTTACACATTAAATATCAGGAGAACATGAAGAGAATACATGTGTTGCATGCGCTGTAGATTGCCACAAAGTGTTTACCTCCTTGTCTTCTTCCTCGAGGGTGAATTCCTTCTTCTTCACAACCTTCAATTGGTTGCGGAAGTTAAATTCTGCAGCCTTCTTCTGCAGCTTGGCGAACTTGTTCTCGTATTTGGATACCTTCTTCAGAGTGGGCTTCTGGCTGTAATGTGAAAAATCAAAATTCATCAGTTCCTCAACTAAATGCATTTATGTATTTATTGAATTACTATTAGGTCATAACTTGGTGTTAGCTACATATAGGCATATATGAAATTAGAAAAAAAATATGAAAGTTAAAAGAAACGTGTTAGAGACAATTGAAGATTGACGATTAAGATGGTAAGGACATCTCAAGAGGATGACATCTGATACAATACCTAAGACAATCTTAGAGTGGAGAATAGATGGGAAAAGAAGAAGATTGGATGAACGGTGTGAGAAGAAGTATGAGTGAATTGGGACTTACAGATGAAGATTTTTTGGACCGATACAAATTGAAAAAACGATTTTCCTGAGAAGGACGGAAATCATTGTATTGTGAATAAATTCCGAAAAAAAATATAATTATGTAGAACAAAAAATGTATCCTTAATAAATATAATTTATAACTTAAATAATAATTAACTAAATTCAAAACAATGATAGACAATTAAAGAATGAAGGTACATCACAAAAATATTTTAACAAATAAATATGGAAACATTAATATTATTACAAAATATATAGATGATGCATTATACATGATTAGAAAATTAATTTATGAATAGATCACAATATTGATGACAATATCTTAGAGGAAGGAATGACATTTAAAATGTCAAGAAATGTAGATACCTAGGATCAATTTTACAAAAAGAAGATTCATCACAAATAGAAAAATAGAAAATTATAGCAGATGAACGGAGAGTAATTGGCAGCTGAACTCCGTATTATGAAGTACAGAACAAAGAATTTTATCTATAAACCTATTATAGAGAGTATCATGTTATATGGATCAGAGACATGGACAATTAAAAGGTGCCAAGCTATCAAGTTATTAGCAACAGAGATGGATTACTGGAGAAGATCATCACGGAAATTCAGATTAGAAAAAAGTAGAAAGGTTGAAATTAGGATAATTATGAAATTTGAAACAAATATGTTACGGACAATTGAAGAACGACAATTAAGACGGAGATATCAAGAGGATAACATCTGATACAATCTCTAAGAAAATCTTGAAATAGGGAATAAATGGAAACAAATGAAGAGGATGCCTGTAGAGGGTTGTATGGACGGTGTGAGAAGAAGTATGAGTGAACTGGGAACTTACAGATGAGGATGTTCAGGTCCGCTACAACTGGAGAAGACGAATATTTTGAGGGTGACGCAAAACCATCCTATTGTGGATAACTTCGAAGTAAATAAAAAATAAATAAATATGGAGATGAGAATACGCTAAAAATTACAATTCCATTCACACAGGGGATAAAATTAATAAAATGCACATGCTAAATATAAGAAATAAGATGTGGGATTCAGAGAATTTTTAATACCGGTATTTGGTTTAAAATGTTTCGAACAGAGAGAAAAGCCATTGAAAGTTGTTGTGGAAAAAATCTTTTAACTTTTTCACATACAAATTTTATTTATTTTTTTCTAAATATTTTTCATTTTAACTCCCTCTTTTGTTTTATCTACTTAATAGAAACAAACGTGCATAGCTTTTTACTAATGGTTGTGAATTATTGTTTGGTAGCTCTTTTGTTTTCATATCAGAATGGATATTGATATATCTGAGAATAACTGACTTCCAAACCGCTCTACCGATCTTCATGAAAATTTGTACATACAGGTTTTCAGGTACGGCGAATGTTTATCCGCTATCTATTATTTTCTAAAATTATTAGATGTGGGAGTTAACCTGAAACGAAAATATAAAATTCGCTCTAGCGGTCACAATTTTCGATGTTTCACAACCAAACTCAATATTTGCTATTAAAATAAACTTAAGTAAGTATTATCAAAAAATCAGCTAAACCCGACCATTAGAAGTGTGGGTTTACCTGAAATCCAAAATTTAAAAAATGACTCTAGCAACCGCCATGTTTTGTCTATTTCATTTTCAGACACACAGAGTATCTAAAAAAATTACAATATACATTTATAATTATTTTTCTTTTTACTTAATCAACTAAAAATAAAACACGTATTTAATTTATTTAAGTGTAGCAGAACACATCGGGTACTAGCTAGTTACCTGTATCCATATACAAGAGAATGGGCAATTGTTTTAAGGGAGACAACGGTTCTCCGAGGAACATGATGAAAATAACCAAGATATAAAAAATGTTCAATCCTGAAAAATGGTAAAAGGGCAACCGCTGAAAAGTGGAAAGACCCTCAATCGGATCAGAAACTAAAAATTAACTACTGATAGAACAGCAACAACAACTGAAGAGTAAAAAAAATTTAAAAAATGCACGTTACCATAATTGTATGAATAATTGTAATAATCTGAAATGTTCGCACATTATATTTAAATAAAAAGAAGCCTGGATGCCCTCCCAATATAGAGTCATCCGAAAGCCAAACTTGGCAAGATCCTGCGAGATCGACTATTCCGATTGAGGTTTTAAGCGGTTTCCCTCAATCCAAAGAGCAAATGCTGGAATATAACCTCAAAAGGTCCGCTTCCGACTTCACTCTTCTAATTAACTTCAAAATTTGAATTCAAAATTTAAACCGGGGCTAACGTATTTTACAGGAACCCGGGGTTCTACCTATGAAGGAGGACCAAAATGGATCGCTCACCGCCAACACTTAAGTGATGGCCACAGAGCTTTCCATCTATCTACCTAAACTAAAAATTACTATATCAATGTTTTTGTCCAATGCCACAAGGTTCTCTTAGGATATTGCTGGCATTCTCTGCTGGCATTGGGGGAATGGTAACCCACTTCTGAGGTTGGGACAGGTGAAAGGCGAGGTTACATTACTCTGATGATATTATGGGTTATAAATGTACTATTAAAATACGCCAGAGGAGTGAAATATCTATAAACTATTAATCGAGAGAGATATACTTACAATTTACCACGCAGGTCATTGACTTGGCTGTTGAGGTCGGAAATCTGTTGGAATAACCCAAAACACATATTAGAACAAAATAATAGTAACACAAAACTGAATCTAATAGCAAAAACTGTCTACTCAATAAATGTGTACTTCAAACTAATTTCTGGTAAGGTTCATTCATTTAACTACATGGTATGATACTTTCTAATCTACTCTCTATAAACATATGATTGAATATAATAAACATTGAAGTTAAGACGCATGCGCCATGCACGTGCAAAACTAGCTACAAAAAATATTCAAAAAAACCCGAAGAGGGACAGAGACAGGAAGGAGAGCTCGACAGCAAGCCAATCACAAAACTATGACACAGACAAACATACAAACAAAGCTGACAAATTTGTTAGTATAAAGATTTTAGAGAGTAAGAAAAAGTCGTAAAAATATTCATTGATTTCCCAGACGATCTACAAAAAATATATAAAAAATCCCCCGTCAAATTCAGCTTGGAGTTTGACAAAAAAAGTAAAAATCTAGTTTCTAGATAAAAAATAATTATCTTCTATTGAAAACGCTAATAAAAGGTGTTCACTATAAGGTTTTCGGAAAGGTTTCGAGGTGCAGACATACAAAGACTTGAAAATGAAAAACCAACTGGTCGTAATCAGTGTTGAAATATCAAACCTGCACGCACTCACGCACAATATTTACAGCGTTGTGAACACAGGGTAATGAAGGGGTTGGTGTGGTGCAAACTCCATCAGCATGGCACTTGCTTTCGATCTGACTCACTTCTAAATTCGGATCTGAGAAAAGGGATTTGGAAAATGAAGTGGGAAAAAAATCACCTCCCCTCGTTATAAAAACAAATCTACCTATATAAAAAAAAACTCGTAAGTTAGCATATGAAGTGCCATACTTTGTTTTAAGGACTGTTAAGGGCCTGTTTATAAAGAGAGTGTCCACTAGTATCTAGGTTAAATGCAAGCGTAGGGTTTGTTAGGTTAGTTTAGGGATTTCACAAAACATATATGTGATGCAGACAGGACGTCTCGAAAGCTGATGAGTTTTGAGACATCCTGTGTCACTTTGGTAGCAGAGACCTCGGAAAAGGTTAAAAGCAGCCAGTATCCTGAACATCTCTTTTCATCGAAAATAAAAAAAAACAGTCCTTAATGCTCTTTTTATGAACGATGTTTTTGACAAGAGTGGGCTGTTTGTGCTGTAAATTTGCACCACATTTTTGGAGGATCACCTCGCCAGCCCTAGGGTTTCAAAGGCAGCTCTTTAAATGAATTTCCCACATGTTTTTATTAAAAATAAATCAACAGTCCTTAAGGCTCGATTATTTGTGCGCATGGTTTGAAAAAAAAGGGCTGATTTCGAGAGTGAATTTGCACCACATTTGGGAGATCACCTCGCCAGCCCTGGGTTTCAGAGGATATTAGATTCAAATTTTTAGAATAACATATTTTCCCAAGTGAAGCACTTCATATTGGAAAGGTTTCTGCTCCTGTTTTGTATTTCCAGAAAGTATGTAAACGTTAACCTAGGGCCAGCCAGGCGTTTACACACTTCCTCAAACTAGGACACAAATTGGAGTTTAAAGAGAATTTTAAAAAAAGGCGCGTGGCCGAGTTGCAATTTTCCATCCGCCTGCATGAAAATGAATTGAAAAATAGTGGGAGGATCAATTAACAGGTCGGGGAGGATCCTTGCAAATTCGGCCCACCCCTTTTTTTCGTGACGTCATACCTCCCAGTCCCTCTTTCTCACTTCATATTCCAAATCCCATTTCTGACCCTCACACAGATAAACCCGATCGAAATACTCCTTCACGATTTTCTTCAGGAAATCTAAAACATGAATAATATTTGGCGTGAGAGGGATGAAAGTAAGTGCGACAGGGGTGGTGTCAGGGTACAAAAACAAAAACACTCTTTTTTTGTTTTGTTTACCTCGAATGCTTTCAATCTACTAAGTCTCTCTAGTTCCCACTTATCACCCTCTAAATTGTAAATTCTGTTCCAATATTGCTTGCAAATTGTTTGAAGTTCCGCTACAATAGAGAGAAAGAGAGAAGCACAAGATTGCGTTAGTTGAGTGGTGAGCAGGCAGTCTCCCTTCTCGAAGCGTAAAACAAACTTAAGGTTTCCAACAGACGCGCAACCATCAATGGCAGACAATGGAACTGGCAACCATTGGTATGAACGATATAAGAATCATTTCAATTCATTTGAACTATTCATGCTAACGAACTAACTCATCATCATCATCATCATCATCATGAACAAATTCGTTTTAGGCCATGTGGCCTGTACGGTAAACCTAGCGAAGATGGTCTTGATCTTTCCACCGATGTTTTGGTCTTCCTTGGTCCCTATGTCCAGTTGGGGTATATTGGAATGCCAATTTTGGAAGTCTATTTCTTGCCATTCTCCTCAGATGATTTTTCCATTCTTGTTGGTATCTTTGTATATCTTCATTTAAACTATTCTCACTAAACGATATAATTTCCTTTACACAGTTGCGAATTGATTATGCCATCGATGGATGTTGTTCGCATTGGGGGGGATCACGATTAAACTGCCTACGAAACGCACGTCAATCTGACACAACTGATTTACAACTCTCAAACTGCAAAACACAGAACGCTTTCTGTTGAGGTGTTACCATCTTCACCATTTGAGTTTTACATTTATATTTAAAAAGGTAACACAAATGACAAAAAATAACTAACCGTATCCTTAAATTTGTCCTTTTAGCGAATTCCGAAAGGAATTTGTTCTCAAGAAAATATTAAAAAAAAAATACAAATCTTCACCGTTCCTGTCTAGTAGACATAGAAAATGGCCACGGCCAAATATGACATGAAAAGACAAATAAATGCCTGAGTAGGGATTTGAACCCTAGTCTCTAACTTTATTACGTTTGGGGCTCTAACCAATTGAGCTACTCAGGAATCCTAACACAAACATTTATTTTTCTTATATATATATATATATATATATATAGAGAGAGAGAGAGAGAGAGAGAGAGAGAGAGTAATTCTGACCGAGAGCAGGTCTTTCACTGCAATTATAGCATTTTCAGACTATGCTTTGCAGCTTTACTAGGGAATTATAGGTGTGGTAGCTTCCCGTTGCTTTCCACGCCGGTGAAGGATGATGATGATGATGATGATGACCGGATGATTTTCGTGGACCGTTGGGCCCTACGCTTCCTGACATTTGTCTTACAGGTGAGGAAAAACCCCGAAAAAACCTCACCCAGGAGTCTGTCCCGACCGAGAATCGAACCCGGGCCCGCTTCGTGACAAGGCAGCACGCTACCTCGAGACCACAGCGGTGGACACTTTATATATATATATATATATATATATATATATATATATATATATAATTAAAGTGTATTTTACGTTTTGTTGAACATGTATCTTATGTTTTTATAGCGTGTTTTGTGTTTTGTTAGAATATAAATTATGGGTTTTGTTGCCTAATAACTGCGAACTAAAGCGTCACTGACTGTTATAATAGTAGATAAATGTATTATCGTGTAATTATCGTGTAAATGTATTATCGTATAAACAATTTATTTTATATGAGTAGCTACAATTTCGATGGAAACTCGCAGCTGATGGGTTTGAACGTATTTTACCCAAGGTTCCGCAATACTCGAGAAAAGGGACTAAATAATCATTTTAATAGGGCACACCTGCACTGCATTGGTATCTGCATTAGTCTCCACTACCCCTTATGCAATCTTGGGCTCATCATGGACTTTCAACACCTGTCTCTCTGCTTGAGAAGTGACATCTAAGTGGGAAGCAAGATTATCTTGAAACCAACATTTTGTTATATCTGTTCTTTTCTTCTATATATTTTCATTTTCTTTCTGTAGTTTTGTCATTGTAAAGACAATAGTATTTATTTTATATCAATGTCTCTGTATTAAATAAATAAAGACATAATTTTAACACAAAAACTCGTGGCGGACTGAAATATATTTTGCGCGGCTGTTGGAAACCATTGCTTAAGACAGACAGAAAAGAAGAATCTCATACCATCCCGCTTGTTGTAGGCAGATCTAGAGCGCCACAAGCGGAATGATTTGAAACTAGCTAACATAAGCCGAAGCAGAAAAACCATCCTCCTGTTGTTCTGCCAGGAAGACCAACCATCTGAGCTGCCAGGAACAGGACAAGGAAAGGAAATCGGGACACGGTTTATTGTGCTATTTCTACGCAAAAATTAAAAACGAGGCGCAGAAAATATCAATTTAAAAAAAAATGAAGCCACTGCATGTTATTTGAAAGCAAACAAACAAGAAATAGGAATGCCCCGCGCGATGGATTTAAATTAACGAAAATTGTTTAATGTTTTTCTTAATTTGAATCCATAATTGGAGAGTTTTGAAAACAGTTTCGCACCTCCAAGTCCTTTTTGGCGACTTCGTACTCGAGATCGTATTTCTCCGCCTCGAGGTTGCCGATGCGGTTGTGATAACCTTTGATGATGGACTTGAGGTTTGCTGCGAGAGGACAGTAAAATGCAGTCACTTGTGCTGTTTTTCCATCTGTCCACAACCGGCTTCATCCACGTCCATTCCGAATCCCAACGTTTGTTTCACAAATTCAACCGGGTTTGCATTGCAAACTACAATTCTTATAATGGTTACTTTTTTTTCCAATATACAATATGTTTTGTTTTATCTTCTGGAATTATTGGTTGAACGATGTTATGTATCAACCGACTAAGCGCCGTTAAAAATGAGATTTTTATGCCAACTGTTGCACTGGCTCATGATTCAAGTGGACGCACACTTTTAACGCCAAATCTTTAAATATAATCGTATTACTAGAGCAAGGATTTTAATGCAGTAAAAGTTAAGATTGTAATATGGTATAGTTAATAATATAATAATAATAATAATAATAATAATAAATAATAATAATAATAATAGTAACAATGATAATGTTTTATTTATTCTGGCAGAGTTAAGGCCATAAGGCCTTCTCTTCCACTCAACCAGCACAAATACAAATGAATATTTGACAAACACAGATTAGTTAGAAGTAAGACTTCTGACTGTCTTCTGTCTTGGTTTCACACATAAACAGTTGAATATAATGAGAAGTTAGACTTCTGATTGTCTTCTGTCTTGATTTCACATACAAATAGTTGAATAATATTTTGAGAAGTTAAATATCTGACTGTATTTTGTTTTGGTTTCACAAAGAAAACAGTTGAATAATATGATGAGAAATTAGACTTCTGATTGTATTCTGTCTTGATTTCACATACAAACAGTTGAGTAATATAATGAGAAGTTAGACTTCTGACTGTATTTTGTTTTAGTTTCACACAGAAACAATTGAATAATATATACCATCTGTGATGCAATCTTAACTTTTAGTGCCATAATTGAAAAAAAAAAGCCATCAGTCCCTATCAGAGATTCCATATTTTGCAACAAACGGATATGAAACCAGGTCTTCATAAATCCTAATTTAAATTTTCCATCATGTAGCTAAAGAGCTAAATATTCCCGCTCTTAGATTGTTGATGCATAACTATCAAACATGTAAAATAACTTGGTATAGCCAGTATTGCTTAATTTGGCGTTATATAATGAATAGTAAAGGCTGACTTAAACTTTTCTCGAAGCTCACATGATGGCGCATAACTGGTTGATGCATAACGCCGTCCAGTTTAAAATACTGCCTGATTTGCTATATAAATTGTAATTATTATATCTGTTATCGAAGGAACAAGTTATTAGAAATGAAATTGCTACTTTCTGAACATGCACTATTCTTACGAAACAAAACATCTTTATAACTCGGACAATAATAGAGTCCTGAGTTATCAGCTTCATCACAGTGCGAAGAAGGCTTAGGAAATTATGACATAACAAATTTTGTAATTATTCTACTTAAGAACTTAACAATAATTTAGATCTACATTATATAATTAAATTATTTAAAACTAATATACAAGGTGCTCTAAAATTCCCCTTACAAACTTCTAGGACTTGTAGAGGGGACTGAGTTGATAATATCTAGAATTGGAAACCATGTCCGGAAACTTACTGTTTCCGTGCTACAGCCGTTTGAAAACAAGCATTGCCTGAACGTACGTCATGTGTCTCAAAAAGTAATAGCTTGGCGATGCGTCTAAAACGGAACTCTCCCTACTGAGTATTCCAAGACTTGGTGTTTTTTTTAAATGTCAATTTTTTTCGAAATTTTGTAAACTGCAGAAATTGATTGTAAAGGATATATCCGGGATTATTAATGCAAGTTATGATTCAGTTTCCATTTTGTTTCTTTGGTTATTAATGAGTTGAATTGTAAAACAAGTGATGTACTGCGTCACACCTCATAATAAGTTACTTGTAAAAGTGGTCGCGTTAAAAACGTGTTTTCAAACGGCTGTAGCACGGAAATGGTAATTTACCGGACGTGGTTTCCAATTCTAGATATTAGGTCTATTAACTCAATCTCCTCTACTAGTGCCAGAAGTTTGTAAGGGGAATTTTAGAGCACCATGTATGTATGCTATATTACGTATGCCATATTAATTCCTAATAATATGTAAATAATTGTAAATTTAATATATATATTAATACAATTCATTGTTAAAACCGTTGAGGTGGAGATTCATAAAATAAAATAAGTTAAAATATACCTTTTTAGCTAAAATCCGTCGTCCTCAACTTATAAAATATGTAATATTTATGCCTCTAGGCCTTTCAGAATATCCGTTCCATCTTCAGCAGGCCACTCTTCGCTACAACATCCAGTATGATGGTTGATGCTGTTGGTCCCAATGTGGCTTTGTCGTGACAAAGCAGCATCAACCATCATACTGGATGTTGTGGCGAAGAGTGACCTGCTGAAGATGGAACGGATGTTCTGAAAGGCCTATAGGCATAAAGATTACATATTTTATAAGTTGAGGACGACGGATTTTACCTAAGAAGGTATATTTTAACTTATTATATATATATATATATATATATATATATATATATATATATATATATAAATGCAAATCAGAGCTGTATTCGTTGGAGAATTTTACTTGCCTGCTAGTCAGAAAGTAGAGTATCTCATTTAACTTAAAATAGAACTTTTACAATGTAGAGTATTCCACTTTGGGGGATTGTGTGCCCACCGTACCTCATACTTAAATTCAAATAAAAAAACACAATTTACTATTGCAGTATATAAATAATAACACTGGTCAACATGATTTTTGTCTCATGAGTACCAATAGTTGTACTTAATGCAGTTTTTTATCGTGTTTTCAAATATGTATTCGGAATTTCTCCATCGCCCACAGTTTTTTATTTCAATTTCAATTAATGGATTTAAATAAGTGTTTAATAAACCTAGATTTCTTCCCGGAAAACCTTGGCGAAGTGATCGAAGAGCACGGGGAACACTTTCATCAGGAGATTTCAGCTATGGAAAAGAGATATCAAGGCAAATAGAATCCTAATATGCTGGTCGATTATTGTTGGACCATCAAGAGGGATGCTCCACAGGCGAAATAAAGCAGAAAATCGTCATTTCTTACTTTCTAGGTGAGTCCGAATGTTCGAATATTGTGTAGTTACGAATGTAGAAAATATTGTGTGTTTGAAATTATAATAAATGCCTGTCTCTCGGAAACCTTGCGCGATGGAGAAAAACCGATATAATATTTGAATTCAGGAGAAAAACAATTCTATCAGAATCACATATTTTTCTTTCTGAGACAAAAAACAAAGTTTATTTTTTGTTGCTCAAGTGTTACCTGAGAAAAAATATCTCAGTTCTTCCCCAAAAAAAAAGTGAGAAATGCCTTAAAATAAAGTGATAGGTTGAGCTCAAAGTAACCATATTTAGAATGTAAAATATGTCATTACACAGACAGTTTTTAACGAGAAGAGTACCGATTCCAGCGTTGAGATTCGAAACGCGGTAATTTGAAAATACTCGATTCAAGAGCAACAAAAATCCACACAAAAATATGTGGATGAAGCCAGCTATGAAATGTTATCCAAAATGATCGCGCCTTTCTGTAAAGGGTAGGAATTTGAAAAAAAGTAGGGGGGTTTTCGGAGAACAATAGTTAACAAAAAAAAAAACACACACTTCATCTGAAAAACAGAAAAAAAATAGAATCCGCAACAGAAGAAATAAGAAGGCTGTTAGAACACATAATAGAAAATTAAAAATAAACCCACGGTTTTGTTTGCTTACAGTTGCGCAAATGATTTTCGTACAAATGCCATCTCAGCCCCAAAGAAACTACTCCAGAATCTACAGCTGATCGTTTAGGTCCAATCTATGTAACAGCAATGTCTTAATCACGACCTGTGGTTCTTGAGAAAAACTAACTAACTCACTGGTACTATCTAACCTATAGGTTCATGGCCGCATGAACATAAGCTCTTCCCACATCCCTATCCTGAGCTAACTAACCAACTAACTAACTAACTAACTAACTAACTCACTGGCACTATCGAATCCGTAGGTTCATGGCCGCGCGGACATAAGCTCTCCATATATCCCTATCCTGGGCTATTTTTTCCAATCATCCCCTGTATAATCTACTTCCCACATCCCTATCCTGAGCTAACTAACTAACTAACTCACTGGCACTATCGAATCCGTAGGTTCATGGCCGCGCGGACATAAGCTCTCCATATATCCCTATCCTGGGCTATTTTTTCCAATCATCCCCTGTATAATCTACTTCCCACATCCCTATCCTGAGCTAACTAACTAACTAACTCACTGGCACTATCGAATCCGTAGGTTCATGGCCGCGCGGACATAAGCTCTCCATATATCCCTATCCTGGGCTATTTTTTCCAATCATCCCCTGTATAATCTACTTCCCACATCCCTATCCTGAGCTAACTAACTAACTAACTCACTGGCACTATCGAATCCGTAGGTTCATGGCCGCGCGGACATAAGCTCTCCATATATCCCTACCCTGGGCTATTTTTTTCCAATCATCCGCTGTATAATCTACTTCCCTCAAATCATAGTTAATGTTATTCTCCCACCTCATTCTTGGTCTACCAACTGGGCGTTTTCTCTCTGGTTTTCCTACAAGAAGCTTCCATGCACGTCTTCCATTCCCCATTCGTGCCACATGTCCTGCCCATCGCAGTCTACAAGACTTAACTATTCTTATTATATCTGGTTTCCTATTAAGACCATGTAATTCACTGTTACCTATCCTGAGCTAATATTTTCCTATCACTCCCTGTATAATCTACTTCCCTCAAATCATGGTTAATGTTATTCTTCCACTTCATTTTTGGTAAACAAACTGGTCTTTTCCCTCTGGTTTCCCTACAAGAAGCTTCTATGCTCATATTTCATTCCCCATTCGTGTCACATGTCCTGTCCATCGCAGTCTAAGATACTTAATTGTTGTTATTATATGTTTTCCAACAAAAATCATGTAGCACTGTTATGTAGTCTTCTCCATTCACCTGTCTGTTCTTCTTTCTTTGGTACAAAAATGTTCCTAAGAATCGTATTCTCAAATACTTGTAATCTTTTCTCCTCCCTCAAAGTAAGAGTCCATGTTTCGCATCCATATAATATAAATGGAAGAATAATAGTTTTATGTAGTTTCAGTTTAACGTTTTTTGAGAAAAGTTGGGACGACAAGAGTCTCTGTAATGCATAACAGAATGCATTTCCAGAATTGAGTCTATGTTTAATTTCTTTGTGCATTTCATTCCTGTTTGTAATTATTGTTCCTAGGTATTTGAATTCTGCCATTTCTTCAAAATTGTCCACATTTGTCATTAACTTTCTATTTCCATTATATAATGTATTTCTATGTGTGAATATATATTTAGTTTTATTGATGTTTACTCCTAATCCCAATTTTTTAAAATGTAACCCAATAGAGTATGCACGTTGGCCCTTAGTATTTCCTCGCTATCGACTAATGATAGTACTACTTCATCAGCATAAACTAGGAGCAATATAAAGAAAAATTGTAACATGAAATGATAAAAAAAATTAAATATATTTTCTCGTATGCTACTGACTGGATTTAAAACAAAGAGCAGTGAATTCTGGAGCAGTTTTGTCGAGGATAACTTTGCGCTACTGTATGCATGATTTCGTGGGCAAAATGAAACAACAGCCTTATATTTTTCTACCTCAAAGTCTTTCTTTTTAACGGCGTACTCCAGATCAAATTTGACATCTTCCAACGCGTTGATGCGCTCGTGGTAGTCGCGCAGTACGCGCTTTATAGTATCTGCGTATGATACAGACATGGCATGAGTTTTGCTGTAAAAGAACTCTTTCAAAAAAAGCATTCATAATGTGCCTGCGAACGCGATAAAATTACTGAAATAATATAGAGAATAGAATTCAGGAAGTGTGGTCACTCAGACAGAGCAGTATGATGTATAACTCTCCACTTTTTAATATTTATTGTGAAATATATTGCGGCACATTGTTTAACAGCTTTTGAATTGCGCGGGCGATGGCGAAAGTAGGGATAAGCATTGTTTACTGGATGGAAAAATCTCGCGAGTTGAAAGACACGCGCAGAAATTTCCATTCTGGAAGGTTTTGTAGGCATATACTCCTCCTGTGCAGAGGCTTCGGCTCTCGAAGCTTCCATACTAGAAAAGTCTCGATTGGAAACCGAGAAATTTCTGTACCCATCTTATATAAACTGTTGTCAGGGTCAGGAGTAAGTCAGTTGTGTTGTGATAGCGGTTCAGTGAACGGAGGTAAGTACAATGTACGGAAGTGAAATAAATAGTAACTGAAAATAATTGTGCGACAAATAAACTGGAAAACAAACTTAATTATTTTTAAGTTGTATGTAAAGTGACACTGAAAGTTCATGCCAACCAATCAAAGTTATTGTGAAAATTTTGCCTGAACTTCTGTTTTGTTTATTACATGAAAAAAAGTGAGAATAATCGCCGGTAGCGCGCGGAAATAGCTCATAGTTTATTCATAGTTGTAAATATTGTATCAACATTTTACTTGTGTCATTCGCGGGGGTCTAACATTTATGTTTCTTGCCTCTATTTCTTATGGTCTCTGGTTCAAACCCGGCCGAGGTCGATGGACTTTTAAGACGGAAAACCCAAGGGACAAGTCCTCTGGTAGGAACTAGAAGCCGTGGGTACAGAGTCTGAACGTTTTCAGGCTCGTAAAAGAACCGCAGTCCCACGCCGTAGCCGAGTGGTTAAGGCAAGATGCCTCGGCACTGAGCTACGGAACATGTGCTGGTTCGAGTCTCCGTGGGGGAAGAAATTTTCTCATGGACTTTCGGTTAGTATGGTACCTGTGTCCACCCAGCAAAATGAGAAATTTGGGTAGATACAATAAGTAGTGACTCTAGGTTTATAAAACCATTTATAACGGCTGGGAAACCGATATGCTGACAACAGATCACCCCTCTGTGATTAACACAGCCAGCAGCCAGCAGGGCCTTTTAGACCTGTCGCGTCGTGGAGAAAAAAAAACCTAAAGTCTGAAGAAAAAATCATACTTTCCTACTAGATATCTCACTGAGGTGATATAATGACCACATGCCACTTACTGACATCTGTAGAAAAATGATTGTAAGTAGATTAGCAGCTATAAGGGAGCACTTATGTCTCAATGACATAGGACTTAACCTGTTCGAGTCCCCTTGGGAGAGAAATTTTCTCATAGGATTTCGCCAGTATGGGTGCCCACCCAGTATCATGAGGAATTTGGGTAGCTACAATTACTAATGGCTCCAAGTTTATGAAACCCGTTCTAACTGCTGAGGGATCCGACATGTTGACCACATATAATTTATATACAGACTGTATGATTAATTATTCATCTCTATGATTATCGCACATGAATGTGAGACCAGCAGTCTAGGCCAAGTGTTTTCTAGACTTATCGTGCTGTGGGGTTAAAGAGGGAAGTATTTATAGCCAATTTGTACTGAGATAGTCTTGAAATTAGCGGATATGTGACTGTTTCCACAAACATTCATGTCAGGTGAATACACACTTTCTGCATTCTATTCTCTTTGACAATCATATATATTGATAACGTTTATGATACCCTTACCTTCGTTAGCATCCTCGACGTTCTTTGGTTTGCCGCACCTTTCTTCAATGATCCTCCTCCTTTCTGCTGCTTTTCTTTCCTGTTCTTTCTTCAATTCCTCAGCGGCTTTCTTTCTCAACAGCAACTATAAAACCAATGCAACTTCAGTAAAATTGAATCTGTAATTAGCAAAAAGGCATATGTCCATATTTTCAAATTCTACAGGGTGGAATACAAAACTTGATAACGTTATCTTTATGGGAAACATATGTAATAAGGTCCCGCGCCGTGCCCGAGTGGTTAAGGCAGGAAGCCTTCGCGCAGAGCTACGGGACTTGTGCTGGTTCGAGTCTCCATGGGGGAAGAAATTTTCTCATGATATTTCGGCCAGTATGGGACCGGTGCCCACCCAGCATCGTGATGCATTTTGGGTAGCTACAATAAGTAGCGGCTCCAGGTTGAGAAACCCAGACATAACGGCTGGGGGACTCGACATGCTGACCACATGTCACCCCTACACTGGCTGATTATCATCTACCTGTGTTATTGACACATGTGGATGTGAGGCCAGCAGCCGGCTGGTAGGCTAAGGGCCTTGTAGGCCTGTCGCGCCAGGAGTTTTTTTATATGTAATAAGAGTGGACCATGGTGGATCGCGTATTCAAACCCGGCCGGGGTCGATGGATTTTTTTTTAGGTTGGAAAAATCCAAGGAGCAAGTCCTCCAGGAAGGACTTTCAGACGTGAACCACGAGACTGAAGGTTTTCAGGCTCGTAAAAGGTCCTTAAGCCTAAATAAAGAAGCCTATAAGCAAAATTATCCGGCGCTCCTTCACCCTAGTAATATTTAAAGTTGTCTACTAGATGTCGCATTGGGTTGGCAAGTTGTATCATTTCATCTTTGGGAAATGATATTAACCCAATTAACTTGATCTAGAAACTCATAACATAAAGCTCAACATTGGGCTGAAATGCCATTGTAGATAGATAGATAGATAATACTATAGGCTACTTTTTTTTTACTTTATTTATTCTGGCAGAGTTAAGGCCATAAGGCCCTCTCTTCAACTCAACCAGCACAAATACAAATAAATATTCGACAAATGTAGATATACACTATACTAATTATAAACAGTTAAAGATACAATAAATGTAGCAATGTAAATGTCATGTACAAACAACATTTTATAGCGTAATAACAATAATGATACGATAATAATAATAATAATAATAATAATAATAATAATAATAATAATAATATAAATATGATACATTATACGGGAAACACCAATTAATATATGTATCTTACACTGGATAATAATGAAGTCGAGTTTAGAGCAAATATAAATGTAGATTTCTTTTAAAAGATGCCAATGTCCGGCAGCCCCTTATTTCTTGTGGTAGGGAATTCCAGTTGCGAGAAGTAGAGATGGTATATGACATGGAGTGATGTGATGTCCTATGTTGCGGTATATTAAGTAAGAGACTAGATAGATAGATAGAGATAACTAACTCTAACTAACTCACTGGCACTATCGAAACCGTAGGTGCATAGCCGTGCGGACATAAGCTCTCCACACTTACCTATCCTGAGCTAATGTTTTCCAATCAATCCCTGTATAATCTACTTCCTTCAAATCATAGTTAATATTATTCTCCCAACTCATTATTGGTCTACCAACTGGGCATTTTCCCTCTGGTTTTCCTACAAGAAGCTTCCATGCACGCCTTTCATTCCTCATTCGTGCCTCGTGTTTTGCCCATCGCAGTCTACAAGACTTAAATGTTCTTCTATAAAGACCATGTAATTCATTGTTATGTGGGGGCATGCCGTAGCATAGTGGTTAAGGCACTGAGCTACAAGCCGGAGGGTCGAGGGTTCAAGTCCCGTTGGGGTCAGGATTTTTAAACTGACTCAAACCCTCTGGCGGCACTATGGCCCTGGGGTCGACTCAGCCTCTAACGGAAATGAGTACCAGACGCTTGTTCTGGGGGTAAAGGCGGCCGTCACGCAGGGCTGACAACCCGGCTGATATCAAGTGCCGATTGTCTAGAAAAAGTGGGAGCCTTAACCTCCTACTACCCCAAGGGCCTCCGGATCTGTTGTGGGATCACTTTACTTTATTATTATTATTATTATTATTATTAATTATTATTATTATTATTATTATTATTATTATTATTTTAAAATTAAATTAACCATATAATGCCCCTTGTTACATATGTGTAAGATCGGGAATTTATCACATTATTTCCACAATAAATTAATATTTACCGCGAATTTCTGATTTACAGTTACGTAACAACGTTAGGAATGCATTTGATTTAGCTACAACTAGGCCTACACGTTGTGTAACTTTTAAGCCGTAACAAGAGTAACTTTAGGTTTTAACCGTTAAGGGTTAAGTTAATTTAAGGTTATTAAATCTTTTGCTTGGAATTAAATTTTATGCATGTCTACTGTATGTATATTTGAAAATCAGCGGTTCACCCAACTCAGATCGTTGTGGAAGGGGTTCGCGAATCGAAAAAGATTGGGAACCGCTATTATAATGTAACATATGTTTGTCCTGGTGAGTGGAAGAGAAGGTCGCATGGCCTTAACTCCACAGGCTAATTTAATAAATAACAGTAACTGCTGTGGGGATGTCTTTAGTTTTTAAAAAGGAAATACAATACTCACCCTGAGTTTCTTCTTCCTCTCTGGTGTCATGAAGCCCTTCTTGGCCTTCTTAGCTTTGGAGGCTTCCTCGAGCCGCTTGCGCACCTCAGCGCGCTTGCGGTCGATATCGGCCTGTTTGGCCTTCTTTGCCTGAAAAGCAAACATAACATATTATTTAATAAATCAACATTATAAATACATATATTACTATATTCAATATCAACAACTTACCTCATCATGAAGAGTGTTAGTTAATTTCAACTATACCTGACTCTTTATTTTATATTAAATTTAAAATATAAAAAGGAAAAGGGAGTCTACATGCCTCTTCCAGTTTCCTTCTCTGTAAAAGAAAAGAAAAGAAAACATTATATTAGATTAGAATTTTAAAATTGTTTCCAATAGAAACCAAATCCACATTCACATTAGCCTATAGAGTTTTTCATGTCTAGAAAATAGTATTGCTCTTATATGAACGATGTTACCACTTTACGCCGCAGACTGAGTGACTGTTTCAGTACTTTGTACCTTCTTCACACGAATACTACGAATATTCGTCTCAATAAGGTGCAAAGTACTGAAACAGCTGTAAGAATTTGTATTAAAATAAATATGAAAATCGTATAAAACTGTTTTATTTTATTTAATCACTAAATATAATTACCCCTATATCCAAGTTTCGTTGAAAGAGGATGGTTCAATGACATCTCCACTATATAGTTCCATAATGGTATTTGGCTATCAATTGAGCACTCACCTTCTTCGAAAAGTTGTAGGTGAAACTAACTAACTAACTCACTGGCACTATCGAACCCGTAGGCTCATGGCCACACGGACATAAGCTCTCCATATATCTCTATCCGGGATAATGTTTTCCAATTATTCCCTATATAATCTACTTCCCTCAAATCATAGTTAATGTTATTCTCCCACCTCATTCTTGGTCTATCAACTGGGCGTTTTCCCTCTGGTTTTCCTACAAGAAGCTTCCAATTCGTGCTACATGTCCTGGCCAACGCAGTCTACGAGAATTAACTGTTCCTATTATATCTGGCTTCCTTTAAAGACCATGTAGTTCACTATTATTTAGTTTTCTCCATTCACCTGTCTGTGAATAATAATGATAAATAATGAGGTAAATAAGGTTTTTGAGGGGAGTGATTGGCTGTACAATAGCAGATCGGAAAAGAAGTGATGGTATAAGAACGGAACTATATATATTCAGAGTATTAAATAGGATTGAACAATGCAGAGAGGAATGAATGGAGCACATCAATACAGTGGATAACTACAGAATCCCGAAACAGATTCTTCATTACAGACCACTAGGACGAAGAAATTTAGGAAGACCCAATAAGTCTACGAGAGTTACTCTTCTTATTTAACTAAATTAAAACAAAAATTATGGCATTTCAAGATGTAGATCCTGTCAGAAGTAATATTGTACTGGACAATAAAATTTTGGAGCAGGTGAATAATTTTATATATCTAGGATGCAATATCTCATATGAAGAAGAAAAGGATGTAAATGCAAACATATCTAAATTTTTAAGAATTTTAGGGTTAATAAATTCTATCTTCAAGCCACAGTTAGTCCAAAAGCATTCAAGACTGAAAGTGTATAAAACACTGGCTCTTCCAACTCTTTTGTATGGTAGCGAAGTATGGACGTTGAAACAGAAGGATATACAGAGACTTAGATCTGCTGAAATGAGATATCTTCGGAGGACTGGAGGATACACACTACTAGATCACAAAAAAATGAAGACATCTTAGAAGAATTACACATGGAATCTTTAGAAAACAAAATTTCTGATTATAAATCAAGATGGATGCAACATGTTCATCGAATGGAAGATCACAGAATACCCAAACAAATGTTAAGATATCAACCTGCAGGAAGAAGAAGACCAGGACGTCCACTCAAAAGACTTCTGGATGGTGTTTCTCTTGAGGCCGAAACAGGTCAACAAATGGCCTAAATTCGTGAATGTACTATGATGAAGATGATTTATTTCAAATGAATTAACTAATAAAACAATCTCACGCAAAAGGACACGTTTACTAGCAAGAATTGTTCCATAAGAGCAGTGCTATTTTCTAGACGTGAAAAACCCTATAGTTCAAAAGTACTCAAAATGAAAATACATTAATTTATTCAATGCCATATAACAGATCACTTGAGTCCAATTAAAATGAACTTGGGAGTCAGAAATATGATTTTTTATTCAGGTGGAGGGTCGTAGATTTGAAAATAAGAAAGATCCCATCAAAATTGCAATCAACAAGTAAACTTGTGTTTCTACTTACTCAATTCCATTATCTGAGTTTAAACTTTCACCTTATAAGTATTTTTTGGTTGTCACACGCCACTGGGCCTTACGGTGACATGGCCTGTCGGGAGAGGGATTTTAAAATATGCATCACACAGATTCTCCCTTGTACATTTTTGGAACGTCGGTACAATTACAACAAAACTAGTTAAGATAGCAATATGAAATTTTGACAGAGCATTTACAAGACTCAAATTATTAGTAACTGGAAGCGATACATGGATATTATCAGAAAAATATAAGTACATATTAAATACATGGGAAAGAAAAAATATTAAGGAAGATATCTGGAGCATGGAATGGACACCAACAGGAACGAGAAGGAAAGGACGACCAAATCTCACGTGGATCCAACGGATTAGAGAGACTTTGAAGGACTGTTAAATAGAGGAAGAAATATGTTATGATAGAGACGAATGGAGAAAAATTATAAAACGAATTTGAAGACAAATCATTGGTGCCGGAAAAATGTATCAGCATTGTTAAAACCGGAAATATATATCTGGAGCAGTATAGGAACAAGATATATGGATAATTAGAACAAGCCAGGAATTGAAAGAATTATATAGGGGTTTAGATTTGGTACGAGGTATTATACCAAGAGACTGGAATGTGTAGGACATGTGTCGCGGATGGAGCAAGAAAGAGGCGCAAGAAAGATTTTAGAAGGGAAACCGGAAGGAAGAAGAAAGGTTGGAAGACAGAAACTAAGATGGTTAGATAAGTTTGAGGAAGACTTAAGACAACTGAAGGTGAAAAGGTGGAGACAGAAAGCTAGTAATAGAGAAGAATGGACAGTTGTTATGAAGGAGGCCAAGATTCTTAGAGGACTGTAGAGCCAAAAGAAAAATATTTTTAATAATAATAATATTAATGAATATATTTTACGTCTTTCGAGCTAAATAGCCGTGTTCTGATTTTATTAACACTCAACGTTTCATCTACTACTGCGGTAGACATCCTCAGGAGATTCTGCATGCTTTTTGACCTCTTATCTCTTGAAATGTCGGCTGCAGACTGGCTGTGCGTTGGAAATCGTGTCCTTATTTATAGTTGAGTATTGTGTGGTGATGTTTTCTACACGATTTCCAACACACAGCCAGTCTGCAGCCGACATTTGAAGAGTTGAGAGGTCAAAGAGCACGCAGAATCTCCTGAGGATGTCTACCGCAGTAGTAGACGAAACGTCGAGTTTTAATAAAACCAGACCACGGCCATTTAGCCCGAAAGACATAAAATACATGAATCAAAATACCTGCTGTGAAAGTCTACAATATTACGTAATATTAATGAAATTTGTTTAAAATTAAATAGTTTCTGAGAAAAAAAGAATACATTTTGATAATGGAATATGATATTTGGGGAGAAAAATATCAGAAGAAAAATATTAACATTTAAACAAAAGCAGTGCATATTATTAAATATGAATATATGCAAATGATCTCTGAAAAATAGAAGCTTGTACCTCATATACATGCAGAGTGCAGTGTACCGGAAATTTGATAATTTAACATGGGGACACTAGGCAGATGTTCCTCAACTTAAAACTATAAGTGCCATATTTAAAAAAAGGGCAAAATGCACATATTTGCTTATTGACTTCTCACCATACAATTAATATTTTGCAAATCAACCAAATGAACTTCTTGTGAATTTAATGGATTTGGTGTTACCAACTATTGGAAACAAAAATACTTCACATGAATTTACACAGAGTTACTACAGCTTCGTAACATTTGCAAAATAAATATAAATATAATAATTATATTTATGTTTATTAACATTTTTATTTACAATGTATACTTTTTTCCTATATATTTATTTATATATAAATACTATATAAATAAATATGCAAGGAAATTTCAAAAGCGAAACAAATACAAAAATCAAAATTGAAAATAAATTAAAAACAGTTTTCAGCCATGCTGCAACAAATTACATAAAATACTGATTGAATAAAAACAATATACACTCTGACTCTCTTAAAACACCAATAAAAAGTTCATAGTTCAAATAAATAAAACTTATTTAATTGAATTCATAGAGTAAATCACTACGAATGAACGGGCCACAGTTTACAAACTATATTTCAACCAAATCGGTTTTGAGCATTTCCACTATCTGGGATATCTCAGGATTAGGGTGATATATGTTAGCCTTTTTAACTTTATTGCTAATTCGTAAATTGCAGTGGTAAATAAAATGTTTTGTATCCTCTCTAGAATACTGAAAATTGTAGGGGTGACATGTGGTCAGCATGTCGGGACCCTAGTCATTATGCACCTCTTCCATTCCCCATTCGTGCCACATATCCTGCCCATCGCAGTCTACGAGACTTAACTGTTTTTATTATACCTGTCTTCCTGTACATACAATGTAGCTCACTATTATGTAGTTTTCTCTATTCACATCTCTGTTCAACTCTTTTTGGCCCCAAAAATTCCTAAGGACTTTATTCTCAAATACTCGTAATCGTCTTTCCTCCCTTAAAGTAAGAGTCCATGTTTCACATCCAGAGAATAACAGTTTTATATATTTTCAGTTTAACTTTTTTGAAAGGAGTTGGGACATCAAGAGTCTCTGCAATGCATAATAGTAGGCATTTCCAGAATTGAGCATATGTTTAATTTCTTTGTGCACCTCATTCCTATTTGTAATTATTGTTCCTAGATATTTGAATTCAGCCACTTCTTCAAAATTTTTCATTTGTCATCAATTGCCCTTCCAAACCTGACTAGAATTAATTAAATAAAACTTAGTTTTATTTGATTTTCATATTTATTAAGATATAATTCAGTGAGAACTGTTTCGGTACACATGTACCTTCTTCAGACATGTACAGTGTACCGAAACAGCTGTCACTGAATTATATCTTAATAAATATGAAAATCAAATAAAACTAAGTTTTATTTTTATTTAATTAATGAATATGGATTTTCATCAAGTAAACACCAACTCAATTGATTACTGACTAGAATTGTTTTCCAGTTATAACCATGAATTTTTTTGGCGTTTTAAGAGAGACATTGTATAAATAAATGCGAAGGCAGCGTGTAGATGTTAAATACGTGATAAATACAGAAAACAAAACAAATATTGGAGTGACGGAAAAAGCAGTGTATTATTACAACACAGAGATAGGAAACATGGAGCGGTTAATGTGTCTTACAGTTGATCCTCTTCTGTTTGTTGAAGTCTGTACTCAACCCTCCATACGATGACCAAATAAAAATAAATTACGCTAAGAAATGAATTTAAAAAAATAAATACAGTATGCAATACTGGGATTATATTCCCAAAAGCGTGAATTGCTTCCTGTCAATGCTACGATTTTTGTCAATTATTGTTAAGTTTTCTCATTCTGGGAATATTAAGGAAAGAAAGTTAAATTTACTTACTTACTCACTGGCAGTATCGAACCCGTAGGTTCATGGCCGCACGGACATAAGCTCTCCATACATCCCTATCCTGAGCTAATGCTTTCCAATCATTCCCCGTATAATCTACTTCCCTCAAATCATAGTTAATGTTATTGTCCCACCTCATTCTTGGTCTACCAATTGGGTGTTTTCCCTCTGGCTTTCCTACAAGTTAAATTTACTCCTGTAAATATAATTATTATAAACTGAATTTTTAAAAATATAAGGTTTATTGAAAGTTCTGTGAATAAAGGGTATAATTGAATAAAACCGGTTATAATTGCAAATATCGCTCCTATGGAGTCAATAGTAATAAAACATAAACTAATTTACTGCCACTATCGAACCCAAAAGTTCATGTCCACGCCTAATAACCTTTCCATGCATCCCTATACTGAACTTATATTTTCTGATTACTCCCTGTATAAGTGATTTCCCTCAAATCAGGGTTAATATTAATCTTACAGATTGTTGACCGGACTTTTGAATTTCACGGGCTGCATCCAGACTCGTATTATCAGCCTAAGTAGTAGAGGGCTTCTCGGAGATGCATCCATGCATCTTTTCTAGAAGGTCCGTCCTCTCGAGTATTCCATTCGAGAAGAATTTGAGATTGAACATCCAGATGGTTCGGCCTCGCGTATGTAAAGAGATCCGAGTCGAGAGAAAGGCGAGTTAGTTAACTAACTCAGTGGCACTATCAAACCCGTAGGTTCATGGCCGCGCGGACATAAGCTCTCCATACATCCCTATCCTGAGTTAATGTTTTACAATCATTCGCTGTATAATCTACTTTTCTCAAATCACAGTTAATGTTATTCTCCCACTCATTCTTGGCCTATCTACTGGGTGTTTTCCCTTTGGTTTTTCCTACAAGAAGCTTCCATGCACGTATTTCATTTTTCATTCGTGCTATATGTCCTGCCCATCGCAGTCTACGAGACTTAACTGTTCTTATTATATCTGGCTTCCTATAAAGACCATGTACTTCACTGTAATGCCGTCTTCTCCATTCACATGTCTGTTCATCTCTCTTTGGTCCAAAACATTTCTTAAGAGCTTTATTCTCAGATACTCGTAATCTCATTTCCTCCCTTAAAGTAACAGTCAGTGTTAGTTTTTATATTATTTCATCATATCGGTAAAAATTGGACTTAAGTTTTAATACATTGTCTAATATAATTCTGTAATATTGTCCCTGAAGCTGGAATGTGGCATCGCATGAAGGGCAAGTCAGAGATGCTGCTCTCGTCCGGCTGCCTTTGTCCTCTGGTTGAACCTGCTGATGTGTTTGTGTGTTTTGGAAAAGTGAGGTTAGGGACGTTTTGTACTGGTGGAGAAAAAAAGACAAATCAGTAACGTTGATAACAATAATCTTAATGATGACGTCACATTGTTTTGAAGATGGAGCGATACTTACCTCACCTCATCGTCCGCCATGTTGATGTTGTGGGAGTCCTAGCACCGGGATCTGAAAATAAAATTGTCCTCACATTAAAACAGTGTATGTATTATACGTAATGCTTTGTAGTCTACATCCAAACATGCTGTCGTGGGGGTAAAGGTTGCTTTACAGGTACCTAACTATGGATAAAACATTAAAGGACAAAACAAGAAGAATACTAGATTGAAGTTTTATAAAACATTGGCAGTTCCTGCATTACTTTTTAGGAAAATGTAATGATTTAGAATATTGGAGGCGTCAGTTATTACCGAAAAGATTTCTAAATTCAAATCGTGAAAGATTGGCATGCTACGAGTTAATAGCAAATCCAGAAAATTGGATAAACTTGGGTAAATTTCTGGGCAAAACGCGGAAAATAAGAACAACACTTGTTCGTGAACAAATAAATATGTTATCAAAATGTAATATCATTGATTCTTAATAATTCTCATAACCTAATTAATATACAATGTAACTGTATTATCATGTAATTGTAATATTATTGCGTTTTTTTTTTCTTTTTTGTTTTACGTTACATTATTACCAAACATTATTTCATTGTAACGGACTGTCAACAGCACGTACGGCTTACTGTCCGTGCGACCCATATTTGTAAATAACATTGCATATATATTACATTTAGTCTAATAAAGAAGAAGTCCAATACGGAAGAATATGGAGTGAACATATCTACAGAGAAAACGAAAATTATGGCATTTCAAGATGTAGATCCTGTCAGAAGTAATTGATAATAGAATTTTGGAGCAGGTGAATAATTTTATATCTAGGATGCAATATCTCATATGAAGAAGAAAAGAATGTAAATACAAAAATATCTAATTTTTTAAGAATTTTAGGGTTAATAAATTCTATCTTCAAGCCACAGTTAGTCCAAAAACATTCAATACTAAAAGTGTATAAAATACTGGCTCTTCCAACTCTTTTGTATGGTAGCGAAGTATGGACGTTGAAACAGAAGGATATACAGAGACTTAGATCTGCTGAAATGAGATATCTTCGGAGGACTGCAGGATACACACTACTAGATCACAAAAAAATGAAGACATCTTAGAAGAATTACACATGGAATCTTTAGAAAACAAAATTTCTGATTATAAGTCAAGATGGATGCAACATGTTCATCGAATGGAAGATCACAGAATACCCAAACAAATGTTAAGATATCAACCTGCAGGAAGAAGAAGACCAGGACGTCCACTCAAAAGACTTCTGGATGGTGTTTCTCTTGAAGCTGAAACAGGTCGACAAATGTCCTAAATTCGTGAATGTACTATGATGATGATAGTCTAATAAAGTCCTACTACTACTACTTCTTCTTCTTCTTCTACTTTATGGGATTCAACCTGGGTAATGGCCCAAGACATACAAAGTAGAATACAAAGCGTAGAAATAAACTTCCTTTGATATTTTATGTATAGTTCCGCATATCATTTGGAATTTCGACAGTTTCATATTTATGTCTCTTTCAGTTTGTGTGTTTGTAGTAAAATTACAATCTAAATAATTAAAATTTGTTACTTGTCCCAGAGGTTGCTGTCTATTATTATTTTTTAGCTTATATGTTCGTTTCCCCAAAATATCATTAGTTTTTTTAATTATATTGCATGCAATAGATAATAACTTGAATTGTTTGTTTTCACTGCTGTCCGACACGTTTAAAGAAGTTGGCATAACATATTCAATTTCTTAAGTCCAAGGGTTGACAAAATAACAATATATCCATTAAGGGAGGCAAATCGGACCATAACTTAGAGTTTCCAAGAAATTCGCTTAGTTTACGGATTTATTAGGCGACGGACCACATCACTGAAATTCAGTGTACATAATTTAAAAATATGACGTGATTGCAAAGTAGCAATGCTGACGTATAAAATGCATGACACCATTAATGGCAGCTGAGCGTGGACTAAAATAATCTCTGTTTACAGCACGCAAGCGCAGTGAATCCGAGCAGCCACAATGAGCTTCCAAACATCACATTATTCTGAGTCATGATACATTTCAAGTAATTATACAATCAAAATACACTCAGCCATCTAGCGAGAGTTTCAACACACTATCAGATGCACCTGTTATGGACCCAACTGGATTTCTTAGGCTTAAAGGACCTTCGGGACTTGGAAAATCTGGTAGCGTTTATCTAGCAGAGCGCTAGTATGAGGATGTGCAGTATACATGTGTTGAAATAAACAAATGGAGTCTTAATTTAAACTATTTTATTTCTAAAGTATAAATAATTAGAAACCCGTAGTATTCTAGCCCTAATTCTAATCTAAGCCTATATTAAAACCTACAGTACTTTCTGGGGTTTGAGAGAAGAGGGAGTTGTGGAATTTATAAATCTAACCTAATCTACATGATTAAAAATGTTATATCCCTTTTGAAAATTTAAGATCCAACCAGTTAAGGTAATTGATTCGTTTTACAAAGTTAAGGACTACATATTAAGAAAATGGTCGGTGACTTACCCTTCAGCCGTTTTCACACACAGACAGACACGAGACCCTCACTTCTCAAGTGTTATATACTCAAAATGACCTCAAGTCACCCTAACTGTACTCACTAACATTCCAATGAACTAAATGTAGGGATGTTTACAGTTAGCTTAAGCAAAACTTTGCTCTGAACTATATCATGTCTAAACTCTATCTCAACAGACTTTGAATGTCTAACGTCTATTTCAAAAGACTTTGCTTAAATAATTAAAATAATCTATTGAAACAATAAAAAATCTATATATAAAGACTATGTATTCATAACAGCACCTATGTCTTTTTCATCTATTTAAGAGCACCGAATGGTGAAAATTTTGAAAAAAAAAAAGACAAAAAAAATAATTTTTTGTTTATTTGCTTTTTGATAACTGTGATTCTTAAGTATCATTTTCATGTAATGTTTTTTATTGTGGGAGCAAAATTGAGTCCGTGACGTAGGAGTTTATTATTATTATTATTATTATTATTATTATTATTATTATTATTATTATTATTATTATTATTAACACTTTCCAAAACTTGAAGTGCTCCTTAAGATGCAATTTTTATGCTATCAATATTATATTTTGAGTCCACTGCTGTGGTCTCGAGGTAGCGTGCTGCCTTTTCACGCAACCAGCCCGGGTTCGATCCACGGTCGGGACAGTTTTTCTGTGTGAGGTTTCTATCGGGATTTTTCCTCACCTGTAAGACAAATGTCAGGAAAACTTTAACGCCCAAACGGTCCCCGAAATCATGTAGCCATCGCAATCATCATCATCATTAATATTCATCTTAGATTAAGCTTAGGATTAGGGACTCTCCTGGCGCACCATCATCATCATCACCCATCATACCATCGGGGCAACGTAACCCCGCCTTCCAGGCGCCCCAACCTAAGAAGAGGGTTACGAGTACACCATGCCAGGAGAGAACACTATGAATGGCGAAAGACAACCAGGGGCATTTGCAAAAAAAAAAAATTTGTGGTTAGACTCCCCAATATATGCCAATTGAAATTTGCTATGCAGTTACTAGTCTAAGACGTGTGTTTTTTTTAATGGGATGGAAATGCATGAGAATGGATACAATTTTTTTTTTTCAAAAAATGAAAAATTAGCAGTAACCTCCCTTTATGATTTTTTTCATAGCAAATGTGGTTAGTGGAATCATAAAGACTCTCTGAATCTCAGACTTCATGAGAAAATATTTAAAAAATGTATCGTAAGGAGCATTTTTTGGAAATTATTAAAAAATAGCTTTAAAAAAGTCATAATTCTGAAACTATTCTACGTATAAACACCAAACTCCACAGAAACACTTCTATAAGCACATAATGTATCTGATAAAATTTTAAAAACGATCAGATGAAAAACAAAAATTGAAATTCACCAGCCGGTCCCCTTAATGCCCCAGGTTGTTATTTCGACATTTCTGGTGTTTTCTCCTGACATTGGTTTAATTGTAACCATTTCTAAGGTTGGGGCGCCTGTATGGCGGGTTAAGCTACCCCAATGATATGATGGTGCGCCAGTGGAGTCCTTAATCCTAAATTTAATCTAAGGCGAATGTGAATGATGATGACCACATGATGTTAGGGAACCGTTTTGCCTTAATGTATCCCAGACATTTGGGTTACAGGTGAGGAAAACCCCCGAAGAATACGTCACCCGAGGATCGATCCCGGGCCGACTGCGTGACAAGGCAGCACATCTCGAGACACAGCGGTAGACTAGATGCACCAATATATTTCGTTGAAGACGAAATCATTTATAAATACAGGATGTTTCAGAAGTAATAGTCAATAATTCACACGTGCAAAGTACAGACCAAAAGTAGCTATAAAGCTCCAATAAAGATGGGTCCGCAAATCAACCGTTGTCGAGATATCGCAATAATTCGAGTTGGGAACCAACTCTAAACGTTCCTTGATAATTACGTTGTATGAAGGTTTGGGATCGACTACCAGTTTGTTGACGCATGCGAAACAGCTTCCTCTCTTGAGGAATTCCGCTTGCGGATTGAAGCAGCCTTCCAGCATTTACAGAATACTCCAGCACTGCCTGGCAGGATTCCCAACTCATTTCAGAGACGAGTTAAATGTTGCATTCAGACTCAATGACAACATTTTGATCACCTACTTTATAGTTTAGAGACGCCATATGTTCCTAGACACTGATGAACCGCAATAGAAAATGCGTTATATCTCGACAACGTTTGATTTGGGGACCCATGTTTATTGGAGCTTTTCAGCTACTTTTGACCTGTACTTTCCGTAATGTATTTTAAAAACATTGGTACTTTCCATGTGTGAATGATTGACCATTACTTCTGAAACACCCTGTATACAAATTTTGTGACGTATAACAATTTCTGATTCAATAGTGATTATGGTCGAATTTAGATCACTTGGCGAACACTCGTATAAAAAAATACTTGGTAAAATATTTCTAATGCATTTAATACCTCGGTGGACTAGTGGTTATGCTCCTTGCCTCTGGTCCCGAGGGTCGCGGGTTCAAACCCGACCAGGGTCGATGGATTTTTTAGGACGGAAAAATCCAAGGAGCAAGTCTTCCGGGAGGGACTTTAAGCCGTGGGTCCCGAGTCTGAAGATTTTCAGGCTCGTAAAAAAATCCTTAAGCCTGAATGAAAAGGCCTCCAAGCAAAAATTACCGAATTTTCCCGTCCTAGTACTACCTTGGTTTCTCAGATGTCAGTATGAGACGGAACGCTGACCACGGACCACTCAAAATTACATATTTACGAAAAGAAGTGTAACTAAATTAGTATGGTTCAAATTCTTCCCTGTAGGGGGAGAGCGCCTAAATCTCTGTAAAGGGAAAACATGGGCTTACAAAAAAAATGACTACTTGAAAAGAAGTTTGATATATGCTATAAGAAAATCATTTGATAGGCCTAACGTTGTTGTTGTTCTTCTTCTTCGTCGTCGTCGTCACGGTTTCGACTTATTTACTAGCCTGTCCCGGCTCTAAATTGCTGTTGTTCCATGTTTTCTTTGGTCTTCCCAAACTTCTACTTCCTCGTGGTGAATAGTTGTATGCTGCTTTTGGTATTCTATTCTCAGTCATCCTTGCCAAATGCTCTTTCCAGTTTGTGCTTTATTTCACTATTGTTGTGTTTAATTCCTCTACTTTTAGTTGTCTTATTTCTGTGTTATGTTTTTTGTCTGATCTTTGATATCCTGCTATTGGTTACAGGAATTTCATTTTTAGCAGCTTGTATTCTGGCAGATTGTTGTGTTGTCACTGTCCATGTTTCGGATCCATAAGTAATAATAGGTAATACCATTGTCTTGTATAATTTCATTATAGAGTCTTTCCTGGCTTTATTTTTCAAAGTTCTTTTTAGTCCTTCTGTTACATAATTAAACTTATTTAGTTTGTTTTCGCTGTGTATGATATTTCGCAACCTAGGAAGTTATATCTTACCACTTGTTCTATTGGTTTATTTTCTAATATTTTCTTTGTCCGAACTGGATGAGCGTCCTTGAAAGCACTGTTTATTTTTTCTGATGATATTTCCATATTTAATTTAGTTTATATAGCATTCTTTTTAATTCATCTTCTGTTTTTGCTATTCAAATCTGGTCATCTGCAAAGGCTACTGTTTTTATTACTGCATTTCGTAAGTTAGTATCCCCAGTCGTCATTTGTTTCCATGATCTTATCATGTCGTCAAAATAAATGTTAAAAAGAGTGGTTGATAGTGGACAACCTTGTCTAACTCCTCCTGTTATATGTATTGGTTCCCTTTGATTTATTTTTATTTTTGTTTTCTCATAGATTTTCTTAATTAGTGCTGTCAAGTGTAGTGGAATTCCTAACGTTAAATCAATTAATTTAATTTCTCACGTCAATTTATTTAAATTTATTGCACTGTAATTAAAAAAATCGTCGGCCACGGTGGACTAGTGGTTATAATAATAATAGCTTTATTTTACCTGGCAGAGTTAAGGCCTTAAGGCCTTGTCTACCACTCAACCAGGTTTAAAAAAATACAAAAGAAAAGTCTTAAATCTAAATTACAATATATATATAAACGATTACAAGTTATGAATACAATACAATTAATATTTATAATGTGGTTATGTCCCTTGCCTCAGCTGAGGAAACCCCCGAAATAAACACCACCCAAAAACTTGTCCCAATCGGGAATGAATCCCGGGCTATGGTACTACTTCCAGACAAATTAGCGTTTTATTTACATTTATATTATTATATTATCTACTTTTATATTTTATTCGTAAAATTTAGATTAAGTGACACATAGTTTATACAGCAATAATTATATTAACCAGCCTGGTGCGCTAGTGGTCAGCGTTTCTGAATATTGTTCATGAGGTCCCGGGTTCCATTCCTGGTCAAACCATAGCAATTTTTCCTTAAAGGGAATTAATCCTGTGGTTGCCCATGGTCTGGAATTTAGGTTAAGAACTCTCCTGGCGCTTCATTATCATTTATCACCCATCATATCATCGGGGTAACGTAACTAGCTTTCCAGGCGCCCCAACTTCAGAAATGTGTTACAATTACGCCAATGCCAGGAGAGAAACCAGAAATTTCGAAATGACAACCCGGGGCATTGAATAAAAAAAAGTTATTTTTTCTTAAAAGTATATATCTCCGCATGCTAACAGAGTGTTTTAATAGGCTACATATACGAGCTTATGACACTTTTAAATACCATGTGAACAGCTAATTACAAATGAGGGACATTTTTGAGAAAGTGGCTCAATTCAAAATCCTAACTAACTAACTAACTGTACCAGTGACTTAGATAGTTACATGGGTATTTCCTTTCTGGACTTACATAACCAAACTAATTTAACCAAAGACAAAAAATGTCAGCCTCAACCGGGATTTGAACCCAAGATATCCAGGTTTACTTACTGTCGCACTAAACTATTGTGCTACTTAGGCAGTTTAACAGTAGACAATGTATTAACTATAGCATCGGACTTTGTCGCTCGTGATTTTTTTTAGAAAAACACAATCTCTTGTTAGATTACTGTTGATAAGGATGATGGTGATGATGGCCAGATGATTTTCGGGGACCGTTAGGCTCTAAGCTTACTGACATTTGTCTTACATATGAGGAAAACCGAAGAAAACCTCACCCAGGAATTCTGTCCCGATCGGGAATCGAACCCGGGCACACTGCGTGACAAGGCAGCACGCTACCTCGAGACCAAAGCGGTGGACAATTAACTGATAAACAGAAACCGAAAGTTTAGGCATTATAAATGATTAAAATAGGCAGAAAAATGCATTTTTTTGTTATATACAACTTTCCTCATTAGAAGATTGCCTCAAGGACAAAGTGATACAGACAATTCATTTTTGAGTTTATGAAATACATTTAAAAAATTCAAATTGTAGGTCTAATTGAAGTATACATACTACAAAGTAGAAATTTTGTAAAAATGGTTTCTTATAATTGAAATTGATCCTCTAATGGCAGCGATGGCAATTCTAGAAAGATACACCCTGTCCAAATCTAAGGAATTCCAAAATTTTGCTAAGAATCCTGGTATAGTACCTCTTGCCCCGATCATCAATCCTGTGACAGTTATACTATCTAATTGGTATTTATCTTTGTAATAGTCAATTGTTGGTTCATACATGGCTTTCTTTTCAGAGTCAACTTCCTCAGGTTGGCCACTATGAGTCTCAAAACGAATTGTGGGGTCAAATATCATACCAATTTTAGAAGATGGTCTAACTGCTAAAATAGGCAATTAAAATTATATTTTACATACACAATAAGTGGGATCCAAAAGTATTAACGCAACTTTGCACTTTACTGCGTAAAGGAATACTGAATGCTAGCTACAACAATGTCGCAATGAAAAATGAAAGAAAAGTAAAATTAGACCCGCACTCATTGTTGCCTTTTCAAATAAACACAAACGGTAATTAAAACGCTTTCTATTATTTATACATTTTTTGCACGACAGCACTTAATGTTGCAAAGAGAATAATTCTACATCAGTTAGGAAAAACCGGGTAAGTCAACTTTTGGTCGAAAATGAGTTATTAACATCTCTCGATAGCTTTTGGTCCGATGCACGTTCGGTAAAAACGGGTAAGTTGTCAAGCGAATAGTGTTATTAAGCATTGAATTTTCGATGTATGCACTCTTTGATGTAAGTCATTGAACTAGTTTTTGCTGTCCTGTAAAAAAATACTTTGAAGACTTGCCTGGTTTTTCCTAACTGATGTAGAATTCTGAACTGACTGAAAGACAATAATATAGGCCTACATTCGGTGAAGTCACTTTCATTGTAACGGTTATGGAAATAAATTAAAATATACCTAACGGCAATTTTTAGTAATAAATTAAAAGACAAAAATTATGGCATTTCAAGGTGTAGATCCTGTCAGAAGTAAAATTGTACTGGACAATAAAATTTTGGAGCAGGTGAATAATTTTACATATCTAGGTTGCAATATCTCATATGAAGAAGAAAAGGATGTAAATGCAAAAATATCTAAATTTTTAAGAATTTTAGGGTTAATAAATTCTATCTTCAAGCTACAGTTAGTCCAAAAGCATTCACGACTGAAAGTGTATAAAACACTGGCTCTTCCAACTCTTTTGTATGCGTAGCGAAGTATGGACGTTGAAACAGAAGGATATACAGAGACTTAGATCTGCTGAAATGAGATATCTTCGGAGGACTGCAGGATACACACTACTAGATCACAAAAAAAATGAAGACATCTTAGAAGAATTACACATGGAATCTTTACAAAACAAAGTTTCTGATTATAAGTCAAGATGGATGCAACATGTTCATCGAATGGAAGATCACAGAATACCCAAACAAATGTTAAGATATCAACCTGCAGGAAGAAGAAGGCCAGGACGTCCACTCAAAAGACTTCTGGGTGGTGTTTCTCTTGAGGCCGAAACAGGTCAACAAATGGCCTAAATTCGTGAATGTACTATGATGATGATGATGAAATTAATAAATAGTAGAAAAATAATCAAATAAAGACAACAAAAATAATTTATTTCGTAAATTAGGCATTTATATTTAAAAAGGCAACATAAAACTGTGGCATTTGAATCACAAAGGTATAATTCTACAGATTCACCTTCAAGTTGAAGATAGATTTGATGCATTTAAAAAAGCGTCCTGCCAAATTTCCGGTCTCTGCTGATAAGGCACTGAATAAATTTCCATTATTCTCTTAACAGAAACGACCCTGTCATAATCATCATCATCATCCATGCAAGTATTAGGCCGTGTGGTCTGTTACGGTCTCAAAGAGGAATTTTCCATCCAGCGCTTTTTTGGACGTTCCAGCGAACTTTTGCCCTGGGAGCAGTAGCGAAGCATGGCTTTTGGAATTCTATGAGAGGCATTCGTTGAAGATGGGCTTTCCAGTTGTTCTGGTAGTTTTGTATATGGTGAAGAATGGGTTCTACATCCAACTCTTCCATAATTTCCTCATTTCTTTTATGGTCCCACTTTGTGTAGCCTGCTGTACGGCGCATAAATCACATCTCATTTGCTGTTATTCGGCTTTCATCTCTTCTTCGTATTGTCCATGCTTCACTACCATATCTAAATACTGGTTTGTGAGAACCTTATAAAGCCGTAGTCTTGTGTTCTTCTGTACTAAAGATGGTGTCATTATACTGTTAATTATCCCCGTTGTTTTTGTAAAATTTGTGATTTTCTTTGATATATCAGCTTCATCTTGAAATGTTAAATTATAATTCAAATAATTAAATGTGTTTACTCGTTCTAAAATTTGATCATCCAAAACAATTTTGCTACGTATAGGGTATTTCCCACAAAAGGCCATCACTTTAGTTTTCTTTGTATTGATTTCCATATTGTACCTTTTTGCAATTATATTACAATTGTGTGTAGAATACTGTAAATCTGTTTCTGTCATAATGTGAATACAATTTACTAATATGGATACACAGGAATTTCAAACAGAGTAAGATTTGCATAAGTAGCACAATGGATTACTGCGCCAGCGCCTAAATCTGGAGATCTTGAGATGAAATCCCGGTTTAGGCAGAATTTTTCTCTTTAGTTGTAAGAAACATTGCATACAAACAGAAAGCCTAAGTACAATAATTTAATTTTTAGGATTTTAAGCTAATTTAGTCAACGTTATTTCCCTACAGATGCCAACGAGTGGCGTGTGGTTAGCACATCGCCTCAAACAGACATTTGTTAGCGAAATTGGGTATTACTTGGATGGGAAATTTGTTCAGAGGTTCTGATTTGGAGCCGAGGACCAATAATTGAGACTAGGGCCCGAGATAACAGTCTGCTAACAATCCCTCTTTATAGCACTTCCTCTTATTCTACTTCTTTCACAGTAGCCACTGCCCGCTCCTGGAATTTCCTCCCTCAAGATACCAGGGGTTGCCGTACACTTGGCACTTTTAAGTCGCGCTTATACAATTACCTGCTGTTAATTTTTTTTCTCGAGAATTACA